>OY756950.1:31382302-31857302 GCA_963580275.1 Crataegus laevigata | reverse complement strand
CTAGGAAGTTTCTCATTTGATGATAAACTTCAATAAGAAAGACGACTCTGGTAAGACTAATAAGTTGCTTTTCTCAAAGGGAACGTACCCTTTGACTCCCAAAGAAATAATGCGTAAATAGAATCCTTTATGAAGCAGAAAGGTGATTTATGTATTTCATATTGTATGAAAGACATTGATATGAGTTGTACCTAGAACGGTACAAGACGATATCAGTGCAAGCCCAGGATCAGAACCATGGCAACTGTCAAGTGAATCCTTAAGTATTTAAGAAATACTAAAGGATAGATTCCTCAAAGAATGAGGAAGAATTAGAGTAACGTAATAGAAGCGTAAATGTATTAGATTATGAATCTAATCCATCATTGATTGTCTCTTCATTATGAATGAAGTGATAATAGAATATCTCTTTATTATGACTAAGGAGATATTTGGGTGGAAACATTAAAAGTAATGACTTTAATATGTTCCATCATCATGCAAAATATATTGCCATATAGAAGCTCACAACATTGTTGTTTGGATGGGAAAGTTCATTTATGAACTCTCTATTCGGTTCCAACCAGAAAGTGTATGACACTAATGGGGCGATAGCTCAAGCCAGGGAATCAAGGTCTCATCAAGGTCCGAACTCAAATGAGAGACTGAACCACATGATTGAGAATCATGTATAATGGTGACGTTGTTAATCTCAAGATTGCTTCTATGGATAACATATAGATATCCATTGTCTAGGCCTACTATTCAGCCATTTTTGAAATGACTACAGAAGAGGTATCATCACTGATAACTAAGCTGATTGGCTCTAGTGCAAGTGGGAGATTGTTGGAAATGTGCCCTAAAACCAATCATATGATGATACTTTACGGACATTTCACATGTTAAACTAATCTAGTTTAATAGGAAGGGCAAACGTTATTGTTTTAAGTCGTCTCATATAAATGTTATATGCTTGAACAATAAGTCCAAGGAATATGTGATTGGGAGAATGCGATCTAAAGAAGTTAGATTCATGAGACCATTCTTTCGTAGACACATCCTAAACGTTCCTGATCATAGGATTGCCAATTGGGCATTGACAGTCCGTTAAGATCAGTACGTGCTATGTCTTTTCTCAGGGAGAGTGACTGGTCTCGAGTCATTGGTGTGAGTGACACCAAGACAAGCATGTAGGTGCTCAATAGAGAATGAGTTCACTGAACACAATCAACGAGGAGTTCTCATACTCATGTCACATGAGAACTCATGGTTAGGATAATGCAAATTAGTCCTTTGACCTGAGGCATCATAGTTGTCTTGTGGTTAGGTACTTAATCTTTGATTATGTCAAACGTCACTCCACATAGTGGGTGTCCACGGCGTCGTCGGGGTTAAGCCACTTAGCTATGGAGGCAAGTGAATGCGCAACAAGGGATCTCTAACCTTCAAACCGTTTGAGGGAGAATACTCTATGATATGATTGAAATCTCTGATCAGAGTATGAATGAGATTTAGGAATGTGTTCCAAATCACATTCAAAGGAATCATATAAGCACGAGATTCACATTGGATAGTAGACATGAATAAACTATCAAGCCAAACAATGTGGTCAAGAGTATTGTATTAGAGAAGGACCGTATTGCATTTGTAATCCTAAATTGAATAGGTTCTCTACCTCTTCTGATTAGCTTGGGTAACCATGATATGCTGCTAGGTGTCACTCATGGTTTGTGGAAGCCCTAAACGTGTGTAAACACTAAAGGGAGAATTGAAAGTAAGTTTCAAATTCACAATCGATTTGAAAGAGTTTGAATCGCCCACTGCCTCGCTAAAAGGAACCTAATGGATCGTACACCGTGTAAGGTAGAGATTGAAGATTCAACGGAGATGAGTAAGAATAATTAAATGGTTTAATTATTTATGGCAAGGATTAATTAATATGATTATTAATCAAACGAATAAGTTCGTTAAAGACCTCGGGATAGTTTTGGACCTTAAGGCCCAATGGGCTTCGAACGTCAAGTCCATTAACTTAAGTTGTATGACAACTTAATGAATAATGATTTACAAAGGCCCAAATAGTCCAATAAATCCCACATGGCCGGCCATGTTAGAGAGGGTAGCAAACTTGGACTTATTTACAAGTTTGCCACTCAAATGAATTAAGGTATAAATTTGACTTTATAGCCAAAATTCATTAAGGGCTTTCTTTTGGGGAAATTGGAGAAAACACAAACTCCTTTCTCTCTAAAAATGGCCGGCCCCCTTGGAGGGATTATCTAGCAATCCTACTCCTCCAAGGTCACTCATTTCTTCTCCAATCTAACCTTGGTGTAGAAACTTAGAGGTTCTCATTTTTGGGAACTTAGAGAACCCATTCTTCCATCTAAATCCCTAGATCTAAGATGCAAGGAATGAAGGCCCTCTCTTTGGGTGATTAGCCTTTGCTTATGCAAAGAGGAATCTACAAAGGTATAATTTCAACTCACTTTGTTTTGAGTTGTTTATTGGTTCACCAAACTACTAGGCTTTGAACATTCATGGGTAATGTTTTGTTTTTAAGTACATGCAAGCATGATTCCGCCTTTAATTTGTTATTGCATGCTAATGATGTTGCTTAAATGAACATGTATTCTAAAAAATAATCCTTCAATTGATACACATAACAAGAACTTGTAATTTTGCACAAGCTTGGGAACAAAGTGGAATTGACTTTGTTAGAAGGATGTGCTAGTCGTTGATGCCAAAGTTGTTGTTCTTGAGCTAAGCTTGAAGTGGCTTGAAACACCTTGGGAACTTGGGTATGCTTGGAAAGATAATAGAGACCATTTAAGAAAAATCCTTCACCAATTGTCTTCTTGGTGACTAAATCCTAAAAAATCACATTTTTTGAGAGAAAATGGCAAGATAATTTAATGAGTTTGTGATCTTGCCAACAGATAAAAGTTGAAAAGGGAATGAAGGAACATAAAGAGCCTCAGACTCGACATCACTTGAGATCATATGCGTTTTTTCTTTTCCTCCAACCATAGCACCTTTGCCATTTGCAACTGACACTTGAGATGGAGATGAAAGTTTTTCAAAGTTATGCAAATTTGTACACTTGTTAGTCATATGATCAGTGGCTGAATCTATAATCTAATAATCATGCACATTACCTACTTTGAGAGCAGTTAAGAAAGAATGTAAAATACTTGGAATATCTTGTTGTATCACACCTTTATTCTCAGCCAAAAAGCCAGCAAACTGTCATAGTAAGGTAGTTTGATTATCGTGAGATTGATTCGTTGGTCTTTCACTACCTTCATGACCTTGTTTCTTATGAAGAAATGCAGCAAATTCATTTATCAGAGTGAATGGATTGGAAGTGAACTTCAATGCTCCCTTAAAAAAAGTGGTGGCAACATGATTTGCTTTATAAGAGGAGTTGTGTGAGCCCTTAAAAGAACCTTTGTTGTTGTCCCTAGGAAACTTTGGCCTTAGCTCTAGATAAAGAATCCAACAATGATCTCTTGAATGCCCATTAGCATCACAATGGCTGCATTTCAGACCAGATCTTTTTCCTTTGTAGCCCTTCTCCTCACCAGGTTTGTGGTTAGAAAAATATACCCTAGCTTCTGGTATATTTGCATTTACTTTCGAGGTCATGATTTTTCTGCGAACTTATTTCCTTTGAATCGTGACACATACACTTAAGAAGAAAGGGAGGTCTGGATTCATAAGGATAAGGCTTCGAAGGTCTTTAAATTCAGGACTCAAGCTTGCTAGAAGCAACAATATCTTGTCTTTCTCAGCACTCTTAGTCACCACGGCAGTATCAATGGTGTGTGGTCGATATATATTCAACTCATTCCATATAGTGGTCAGCTTTCCAATGTGTTGCACAAATCAATTTCCTTCCTGTTGCAGGCCAGCAATATCTTTCTTTAACTGAAATACTTGAGCTGCATTATTTTGATTCCTATACATTTCCTTGAGATTTATCTAAAGAGTCAAGGGGGATTCAGCATAGTTAAAAATTCCTGCAATCTTACGATTCATAGAATTGAGTAGCCACGACATGACCAACTGATCTTCGCACAGCCAAACATCATAATCTGGTGAGGACTTTTCATGCATTGGAATAGTGCCATTGACATAACCAAGCTTTGATTGTCCTCCCAAAGCAAGAGTGACTGCTCTCTCCCAGGGAAGATAGTTAAACTCATTTAGTAAGACGGAACTAAGACGTTGATTTGGGTTAATATCAACATCTAAATGAGGCGATGAGGGAGCAGCATGAGAGCTATCTCATTCGTCATGTATTGAGCTTTCTTCAACCATGTTTTGAAGAACAAAAAAAGCTCACAAATCTTCTTAAGAGAGTACATAGAGACAGGCCGGTTAAGGTCACTGCTCTGATACCATATTGGATTTTGCAAGTTGTATTTTCATTATATGAAAAAGAGTACAAGACCTAACCAATATATGTATATTGAAGAAAAGGAACAAGCCCCCTATCTCTCCTTGATTTATGCCTAAAAGTTAACAAACAAAAGTAAACAATACATCCCTTGAATTAAGGAGATTGACAGCAAGGAACACTATTGGTGACAACAATGTACAAGAGGACAAAAAATAGCCCACTCTACACGGTGCATCAACCCATCCCCTTAAAACTAGGTTAACAACATGTACACTTCTTCTAATATTCTAATAATGTGGTTGCTCTGGACCCAAAACCAGCATGTGAGGTGAATTGGAAATGATCTAAAGGTGCCCAACTAAAGTTGCAGGATATGATAATGAACAAGACTTCACTGCTAAAAGATCAGCAGCTGCAGCTGCTGATAACCAATCACGCTCAGACACGTGTCCAAGTTTGATTAAAAAATTTAAAATTTGGACACTTGTTCGCGTGTGATTGGTTATCAGCAGCTGCTGCTGCTAATCTTTTCAGCAACGAAGTTGTTTCCTATGACAAAACAAATGCAAGTTATAAAGAACTTGATGACTTTGAAGCTATCCATCTGAAGCCAAAAAAAGGGAAATGGTAGAAATAGTCCCTCAACTTAATTCAATTAGAACAATAGTCCCTCAACTGAAATTCATAAGCATTGGTCTCTTAACTCCTCAAATTGTGCAGCTATGGTCCTTTACTTCAACTCCATCAAAACTTCCATCAATATGAGTCATGTAGAAAGAATCATTGCTACAATTGGATTAAAGTTGAGGGACCTTGCTCCAATTGAGTAAAAGTTGAAGACCATTTCTCTAATTGGGTTAAAGTTGAGGGACTATTTCTATAATTTTTTTCATTTTGTTTCTCATATTTTCCTTTTGATTTTGACCTCATGTTTTTGGCACGTAACTCATTTTGGCTGAAGTTTTAACGGAGTTGACAAAAAAGACTATAGCTGCACATTTTGATGAGTTAAGGACCAATGATCGTGAATTTTTAGTTGAGAGACCATCGCTCCAATTCGGTTAAAGTTAAGGGATCATTGCTGTAATAAACAATTGTAGTCACCAATTGTTAAGAGTTAAAATGTGAGGAACAGTTTGTCCCACATCGGTGATGGACAAGCCATGCTAGTGGCTTATATAGTTTTGAGCTATTTTTCATATTGCCAATTGATTTTATTGTGGAACTCCATGGTATCAGAGCAGGTTGTCCCTTGTGTGAATGCCTAAGGGCCATAGGTGTTCAAGCGTCACCCACTTATTGTCCACGTGTAGGCTTGAAAATTGGTTACACGTGTGGGAGTGTGTTAAGATTTGAAATGTGAGGAACAATTTGTCCCATATCGGTGAGGGACAAGCCTTGCTAGTGGCTTATATGGTCTTGGGCTACTCCCTATATTGCCAATTAGTTTTATAATGGAACCCCAATTTCATCACCAATCAAATTTGTGACTACAAAGACGGATTTTTTTTTCTCAAAATCATGCACGTGGTCACCTTAAAAATATGAGCAAATGTCTTCCAAGCAAATTCCTCCTCACAAAAAACAAAAATGCTACTCTTATTTCATATTTATACCATTATTGAAATGAGTTCAAAACTCAAAAGAAAAGAAGACATGTTAATCCATGCATTAGAAGACAAACAAAGCAAGCATTTTTCACAATGAAAAAAGGTCCAGCTTTTATGTTTTCAAAGTCTTATTTCAAATAGGATTGAATTATTACAAAACCTATAGGAGAAAGAAGCTAGCTGCAAAGGAAGAGGAAAGAAAAGAAGACATGTTCATCCATGAATTCCTACTCTTATTACATATTTATACCATTATTGATATGAGTTTAAAACTCAAACGAAAAGAAGACATGTTCATCCATGCATTAGAAGACAAACAAAGCAAGCATTTTTCACAATGAAAAAAGGTCTAGATTTTATGTTTTCAAAGTCCTATTTCAAATAGGATTGAATTCCTATGAAACCTATAGGAGAAAGAAGCTAGCTGCAAAGGAAGAGCAAAAATAAAATACCTCTCACGTGAGCTCTATGAATATGGTCTCCATCAAGTTAAAATTATGAGTAAATTACAATTTACCACCTCAAGTTTGAGATCAATTGCAACCTCATACAACATCTTTAAAACATTTCAATTTCATACATTTATTTTCATTTCATTTCAATTTCATATATTTATTTTCATTTCATTTCAATTTCATACATCCGTTAGAAAATCTGTTAAGTTAACCATTAAATGATGACGTGGCAAAGATGAAATCCACATTTATGCTGACGTGGCTGCCAATTTGGCATCTAAAAAAATAAAAAAACATTAATTAACAAAAAAAATATAAAACTATAAAAAATAGGGAGTTTATCCCTTTCCTTTTATCTCCATTGTTTCTTCCTCCTCTGTCCCATCAGCGCCCTCATCCTTTTGCTCAATGCTCTTATACACTCTCCCTCCATCATTGGAGTTTCGCTACGGCACTGAGGCTTCACTCTTTGGCATCCCTCCACCCTAATTACAGCCTCACACCATGGGCTCCAACTTCTTTTCTGACAAGAACATCAGCGATTTTTCAGGTTTCAATATTAGGTTTTTGGTTTATTGCAGATCCGCTTTCAGGTAATAGCGGCAAGTGGCTCGACTTCAAATAGCAATTTTCGGTGGTGGGTGTGGAGTGAAGCAATGGGTTCAATCTTTAAGTTGTAGCGGCATGTTCAACGTCCAGAACGGTTTACAATGGTGAGGATTGGATAGATCAGTTGCAATGCTGTAGGTGGTCTGACAAATCAACACGCAGGTGAGACAGAATTAGTCAGGGTATGTTGTTCTCATTTTATAATTTTAGAAAGAGAAAACTATGGATTTGGAAATGGGGTTAATTGGGGATTTTGATTTGGCTGCCTAAGTGGCTAATCGATCCAAAGCATCATTTTGCTGAATTATATTATTTTACTGGAATTGTGGATGAGGAAGAGGGAGTGGAGGGTGGTTGTTATTGTTGAGAGAGTAAATGAAGGGTTGTTGCGAATGTGGGAACAAATGAAGGGTGGATGAAAATTGGGATGATGGATGAGCAATCAAGGAAAGAGAATTAAAATAGGAAAATTTTATTTGGATTTTTTTATTATTCACATCTTGCCAAGTTGGTAGCCATGTCAACATAATTGTGGATTTCATCTTTGCCACGTCATCACTTAACGGTCAACTTAACAGATTTTTAACGGATTTATGAAATTAAAATGAAATGAAATGAAAATAAATGTATGAAATTGAAATGTTTTAAAGATATTGTATGAGGTTGCAATTGACCTTAAACTTAAGGTGGTAAAATGTAATTTACCCTAAAATTATTCAAGAAGCTGGAAATGCGAAGACAAAAGGTACAACACAAAGTCAAAGTCAAATGCCAAATATTAGTGGGTATCACAATGTACCCGTTAATTTCAATTGACGACAAAGTGGTACAAAACCACAAACAGTATTCTCTCCATGTGAGAGTTCCTTGTCTCTTCTTAAGTCTTTTCCACCATCTGTATGAGTGATTTCCTCATCAAATAAAATCGTTGCTGACGACCCTCGCTATGGCGGGGGTCAGAGGAAAGGTTTTTGTTTTACTATCTGTTTCTCAATTTTTTGGTTAATTTGCCCCCTAGTTCTTCTTGATTCACCTAAAATGTCTCTACCCAATGCCTGTCTTCCCTACAAACTTTCAAATTGATGTACAGTCAAATTTCAACAGATATGGTTGCAATCATTTGAGAGTGTGAGTAGAGCTCTGGTGGACTCATCGGCTCGAGTGTTTAACACACCACCTTATTCTCATTCTTTATGATCTGCCTTCGATAGTAGTGTTGTTCGGGGTGTTCACAAAGACTTCTTCCACTTTTTGGCTGAGATCGGGGTGATCAAAATAGTTTTTGTGCCTAGGTTCTGCAGAGCTGCTTGATTGGATTTGGCATTGGCTGAAGGAATTATTATGGGGTTGGGTTCTTTTTAAAACTTTAGTGCATTTGTTGAGAGGCCCGTCTATGTGTATGTAACTTGTTTGTATGTGGACCACTATTTGTAATCTAGTGTTTGGAATAAAATTGTCTCCTTTCTTTGGAAAGGTTTTACCAAAAAAAAAAAAGAGTGGTACAAAACCACGAAAAACTCTTCAATGAGTCATCTGCTCATTATGAGTTTCCAATGGGTCACATACTCATTCAAATCCAAATTCCAAGATCTGTTTAAGCCAAATTCATTGGAAATCGTACAAAGGGACCTAAATCTCTCATAAAATGATACAAAATCATTCAATTTTCAAATGGCCCAAATCCACATCAAATCTCAAATGGCACACAACCACGTGAAGTCTCAAATGGCACACAGCCACGTCAAGTCTCAAATGACACAAAGCTATGTCAAGTCTCAAAATGGCACAAAGCCAATCCAAAGTCCAAAATGGCACAAAGCCAAAAAAAAATCCAAATGGTATAAAACCAATCAAAATCATTTATGAAATACACCAGTTTGATTCCGTCAAAGATACGTATAGACAGTCTAGTACTACATTCTACACGCAACTACAAAGCCTTAAACACAAAATCTCTCTTTAATTAGTGAGTCATCCATTCACTAAAAATACCAAATCAATGTGGTCTACACTGGTCTGATTCGGTCAAGGATAAGTAGGCCCTAGTACCACATTCTAGAAGCAACAACAAAGCCCAAACACAAAATCTCTCTTTAGTGAGTCATCCTCTCACTGAAAATACCAAATCATTGTGAACTACGCGGGCTTGATTCCGCCTAGATGCAATTGCAAAGCCCAAATACAAATTGAATTCTTGGTTCACTTCAACCAAATTCACCACAAATACAAATCCAAAATCAAATCCGTGGTTCATTCAACCAAATTTACTCAAACAAACCAAACACCAAATCCTTTTTAGCAGGTCATTCACTAACTAAAAATCCCAACACCATTCAAATGAACTACAAGTGACTTGATCCTTCAAGAGGATACGTAGGCAATCTAGAGCTCGACCTAGGTGCAAACACAAAATCAAACCAAAATTCACTTTTCATGTTAGAATCAAGGGCATTCCATTCTCAAAAGAAGGGTCGCAACTAATGGACACATAATATAGAACGGGTCGAACTCAAAATTAATAATACCCTATTAAAAAAAACAAATGGGAATGAAATTGTGTGAAGTGAATTATTTATTTACAATTCTTTTACAATTTTTTTTTTTTGGCTCAAGAAATAAAGGTCAAAAAATTTATAGACTAAAATACCATTGAAAAGTTTAATATAATACATTTCATTCAAAAATCGTATGCAAAACAACATTAAAAGATATAAAATCCCAATTCAAGCATCCACGACGAGGTTTCATAGTCTAAAAATGTTCCATGATAGCTTCATTACCAATACACGAAAAAACATCTTTCTCAATGTAAACAACTAAGTTATCACTCAACCATTGATTCCCCATTTTGTTGCAAAGTTGACCCTTAATGATATTCAGAGCGAAAAATGCCCTTTCCACTCAAGTAGTTGCAATTGGTAAAACCAAAGCCAATTGAACAAGCAAATATACATATGCAAACGTTTGATGCAACCCTTTGTCCACCATTTTCTTAGCAAGATCATTAATCCCCTATAATTGAGAAAATCATTATCAGAACACACAAAACAAATATAAATATCAAGTTAATCTTGAAGTGCGGATCTATCTTGATCCGTGAAATCTTTAGGATACAACTGAGCAAAGCGAACAAGATTTTCTTTATCAAAAGCTACAAATGAATCGTTCGAACTCAAACATGCCAAGAAAATAAGCAATTCGGTGTTACCTTCAGCGAAGTGATCATCTAATTCTGTAAGTTGGAAATCAATGACCTCAAAAAGGAGTTCTAGCGAAGTGATCATTTAATGGTGATAATTGGTCTTTCTTGGAGCCTTTTGCAATGACTTCCCTTGAATGACATATGAATCATCCATATTAGGTACCTCAATTTCATGTTTGACACAAAAAGATGATACTTTATCAACCAAAAGATCAAATTTTTCATCATTCCTCATGCAACGTAGTTGTTCTTTACATGTCTTGACTAAAGCCATTGCATTCACAATCTCTTGATCTTTCTTTTGCAATGGTTGTGACAAATCAATAGTAACTCCCAATACGGATTTCATCAAAAAGAGGAAGAACACAAACTCAAAAGATTGTATATCTTTTAATAACCTCTTTGCTTCACCAACACTATCATTGTAGCAATCTTCAACAATCATGTCAAGCACATCTACCACATATGAGAACATTGTAATTAAACTAATCAAAGCAACATAATGTGAATTCCATCGTGTATTCTCAACACGTTTAAGGCTAATTTCTTGATTTAATCCTTGCCCCATTTCAAGACAATCATTTTCAATAGCTTTCACGAGATTTTCTTGTTGTTTCTCTCTAAGTGCATCTCGATGCTTACATGAGCATCCAACAACATTCACCAAACTATTAGTCAATGTGAAAAAAGCGGCAACATCAGAGTTTTTCTTTGCTATGGCAACAAGAGCTAATTGTAGTTGATGAACAAAATAATGAACAAAGAATGTACAACTTTGTTCATCCAAATTTTTTATAAGGCCATTGAACTCACCTTTCATAATCTTCGCACCATCATAACCTTGACCTTGTAGGTTGGAGTAGCTCAAATCATGTAGTTTCAAGAACTCATCAATGGACTCCTTTAGTTTACTTGAAGATGTTTTGGTAACATGTTGGACTCCCATGAACCTTTCAATTACTTGACCTCTGTTGTCCACATAATGCAAAACCACTACCATCATGTGATTCATCTACCATTATAGAAAAGAATTTACTCTCTTTCACTTCCTTCATAATAGCCTTAATGGTTTCGAAGGCATATGAATTGACACCATCTTTTTTGAATTGAAGGAGCTATTAGCTTGAGATTTTCTGGTGCATTTTCCAACACAACTTCTTTGATTTTCTCATCATGATCCGCAAGGAATTGCAAGAGCTCTAAATAATTCCCCCTATTATTCGAAGTGTCACTTTCATCGTGGACACGAAAAGGAAGACATTGTCGCAACAAGAACTTAATGCAATTTATTGATGCATTCAAGCAACGACGATATTTCATACACTCTTTTTCTGATTGTTTGATCACAACTGCTTCAAGATGTGTCTTTTGGTTCATTAGATAACTAGCTGTTTCTCTAGCTTTATTATGGACACTACAAATAGGACCAACATGTTTGTCAAAACATTTTCTTGCATTCTTCCATTTCTTAAAGCCTACTCTAGTGAAGGCATCACTTCATAATTGTGAAAAGTTGATTTTAAAGAGATAACAATGAAGACAAAATGTCGCATCTTTAGATATACTATACTCCAACCAATCATATTCATCAAACTACGAAACAACAAATCATCGTTTTTTTTTTTGCATGCATAGTGTATGGGAACTCATGCTTTGTAGGCCTAAAAGGTCCCATTTGCAAATATGCTCTTCGAACCTCATCTTGAATATTGGGTCTCTCTCAAGATTATTAAAATCAATGTCACACTCATTTTGTCTTGAGCTCGAACTACCCGAACAAATAGATGGTCCTATTGGCTTTGGCTTGAAAAATCTTTCCATATTTCTTATTTCTAAACTACACATTTAACAAAAAACACGGAACATATACCAATTAAAAGTTGGGCTAGCCCAACAGGCCAATAGATTCTAAATTTTTTTTTAACTAACCGGGCTTTTTGGCTTGGGCTGTCAACACAGCCCAATAACCTAATAAAATGGGCTCTTATTTGGGCTAGGACCAAATTGGCCCAAACAATTTGTGGCCCGTTGGAAACATATGAAGAAGAACACCGGATCTTGGTGTTCTTGACGAAAACATTTCCCTAGCTCCGATATGAGGCCAAACCTTAACCTAAAACCTTCATTCAAAAGCAAAAATAAAGATCGAGGAGTAAGGATTTGAGCCTTACCAAGATGGAGTGGCGTTGCCGTCGAGATCGGCTGGTAAAGTCCCTAAAACTCACGGTCACTCGCCAGAAAATTTTTAGAAATGTTTTTCCTCAAAGATTCTTCATCCATACCACTCCACAATGTCTCAACACATTGTTATCTACTCTAAAAATAAATTTACAACAGTCTAAGGTGCTTACCTTAGTCAAAAAGTTCAAAATCCCGAATCGGAGTCACCACACCGTGACTACACAATATTAAGAGTGAAAAAGGATGAGAACAGGATGTGAGGGATAAAAAGGAAAGGTCCTGATAGTTGGTGTGTGTGTGTGTGTGTTTGTGTGTGTGTGCTCGCTCTAGTTGCGTTGGGAACGAAAGCACCGAGAGAGAGGTACGGGAGGGTGTGAGGAAGAAGAGGGAAGTTTCTGGAGTGAGAAGGCACAGGTATAAAGGGAGAAATAATAAGGCCCTTAATTAGGCCATAGGGTTTAGGCCCTAAAATGGGTCCAAAGAAGAAGTAACCCAATCCAAAAATAGAATTTTGCTCATTCTCGTTCTTAATTCATGTTGACGTGCCTGTGACGACTCATGCTATTTAATTTCGTCAGTAAGAAAAATAATTTAAATCTACATATGTACGGACCATCACTAAGCCTCGAGGGCATTTCCATCATTTTACATACTTAGAGATTAAAATATATACAAATTCGTGACGGGTCATCACAAAATTAGTCAAACAATCTTCGGGGACAATGACCTTGCATGAACAATTATACTGCAATTATCTTGTATTCTTGCAAGTATTTTTAGCAATTTTAACCCTATTTACACAGATACTAAAAATCCCTATCAATGTATCACCAATAGGAAATAAGCACGTTAATCAATGTTTAAGTATTAATATAGTCATCAACAACCACATCAGTTAGTTTGCACATTTGGTTTAAAATTTTAGTATCTCTCGCATTATCCTTTTCTTTTTTTTTTCTAATGAAACTCGAAATAAATAAATAATATTTTAATTCACAAGGTAAACATTTGTATATTGCAATTTTTTTTAACAAACAATATATACACTAAGGGACGGGGTGGGCTTAGCCTCACAATTGGCTAGTAATAATGTGGTTTGAATTCGCTTTTGGCAAGAATCGAATCTAAAACCTCTCACTTACAAGTGAAGAGAAGCTTCTTTGCCAATTAGCTTAGATATTAAAACTTATCTTTTACTTTTGTGAATTATTGTCATTTTGTAACGATTTGTTACCTTATTATTTTTACTTTGTCTTTAATATATGGTCTATTAGTTTTAGAGTAATGCTATTTTTATCACCTATTATACTATCAACTTATGTAAAGGTGAGTTCGAAAAATCGATTAAAAAAACCAATCAAACACCAAACCTCGCGAAGCAAAAAAAAAAAAAAAAAAAAGTACAAAGAAAAATTGAACCAAATCAGAAGTTTGGTTTCGATTTTAGTGGTTCGAAAACCGAACCGAACCAAATTAATCATTAAAACAATGTCATTCTAATTTAATCCTATAACCCTAATTCGTTGTGTACTTGTTCTCTGCAACATCTTTCTCTCCTCACTCTCACTCTGCACAGTCCACCGCTACAACGCCTCTCTCTTTCCTCAATCCTCTGTTAATTTGTTGCATCTGCTGGTCTCTTTTCACTCTCTCATGTTCGAAACAACTTCGGTTTTGAATTTCTACAACTTCAACTTTGTCTATGTGCGATTCAACTTGCTCTGATCACACTGTACAGACTCAATGGTCATCCCTCTGCTGAAGTCATCATGTCTTCTACAATCGTTGACCCGTGTGAAACCGCGACCCAGTTTGGTATCCACAGTGATTTCCGTCGCCTTACCACCACTTTTCCGGTGAATTAAGACCTCCCATCCTTCCCAAACATCATCACAGTATCCTAGCATCAAATTATAGCCTTAATCATTGAAGTTTCATCATGATTCCACGAAAATCCACCCCGTGGGTATTGCGACAGGTTGTGGTCCAAATCCCCCAATCCTGAAGCGTTTGCATGAAATTAGAAACACAAAAATACTTCCCTAGAGCTCAGGAACAAAGCTCAAGCAATGGATGGAGCATCGGAATTGAATTGAAGTCGAATTGGAGAGCACCCAATTTCTAGGGTTCTTGGCGGGTGTGATGAAATTGGAGGTCTTCGAGGCCAAATTGGACTTTCTCGAAGGTATAAAAGTTGTTATACTCATTGAGATCTTTAATTCTGCAAATTTTGAGAATTTTTAGTAAAATTTGAATTTTACGGCGACCCGGGGGCGGCGAACCGCCACCCGCGGCGGCGCGTGAGGTGGCACGTGGCCCGAGGGCCGCCAATAATATTTTTAGACATTATTCAACACCTTGATATTATTTTTTATGATGGATTGACACAATTTGATCGTTAGGACCTAAATTCGTTACGATTCGATAATAGGTCAAAATATGAATCGACGATCCGACCATTGGATCGTCACCAAAATTTATTATGTTGTAGCACGTAATATTTGAGGAATGTAGGAATTCACGGATCGGGAATCCGTTGTACGGATCTTCGTGAATTGGAATTGTAAGTTTGTAATTGGCGGAAATCCAACCGTTGGATCTTAACGAAACTTTGGGGTATTGTTCTAGAAGTTTAATGTGAATTATTGGAAGTGACAGATCGAAGATTCGTGATACGGATCTTCCAGATCAAATTCGTAGGGATGCGTTTATTATAAATTGCATATTCTCTCAGTACGGATTCTGAGACATGATTTGATATTTATGCTAGGCGGTGATCATTTGGGATCACTTGGGATATCCCGAGAGTTGTGCTAGGGGTCTATAGTGTGGACTCCAGGTGAGTGGGCTTTTGTTTTCAGTATATGTATATATATAACTGTCGTTTTCCCAGAAACTTGATTGTGATTACATTAATTATTGTGATTACATTAATTATCCCGAGAGTTTTACCATTATGATTGTGATTACATTAATTATGCTTCAGCGCCGTGTACGCCAGGTAAGTCAGGTAAGTATGATAGCTAGTGATAGTGATAATGGTGAGATTAAGATATAGTTCATTTACCTGCACCTCGGGTGTTTGTGCTCCGCCAAAGTAGGGCCTAGCCTTCACGTGATCATTCACCTCCCGCACCGTACGCTCACCTTGGATCTAAGGCAGGTGCCAGCCTGTCGTACAGACCATTATAGATGGTTTCGACTCGTAGGTGACCCGCGATTCGTCGCACAGCCTTCACGTGATCGTAGCACTGAGCGTAATATTATACACTTAGCCTGTCGTACAGACCACTGAAGGTGGTTCCGACTCGTGTGCAGGATAGTGGTTGAGGAGCTATAGATTGCCGGCATATTATGATTACTGATTTATCTCACCTGCCTGATGTTGCTTACTTTTGAGTTGGTATATCGACATGGCTTACTTCTGAGATTTTATGCTGACGTTTTCGTATATTAGTATATATACGTATTATTTTCTGGGAATTATACTGGATTTACAGTGAGGGGTTATATACTGATTTCTGAAATGGTTTTAAAAAATTTGTTTTTGCCCACTCACGTTTTCTGTTTTGTGCCCCTCCAGGTTTAGTTGTTAAGGTTCGTATCGACGAGGATTCTAGTCGAATCTCTGGATTGGTGGCTACTTCGGAGTGTATACTTCTTACCACTATACTGTATTTACTTATGCTCTGAAGTCATCGTGAGATGGGTTCGCTCCTACTCACAAGCACACTCTGATGTTTAGGCACTTTTAGGTTTAAAACTTATTCACATTTTTCCACATCATTACACTTTATGGCTTCGTCACTTTCCAGGTGTCGGCTAGCACAGCTCGACTTCAGTGTCCTAGTGGACTTTCTGGGTCGGGGTGTTTCAATAACCGCCATCTCCTAATCACGAAAAACCTAATGCAACACTTAAAGAGGAGTGTTTTGAATAGAATTATTCAGTAGGAAACTTAAAGTAAAATCCCAATAGGATTTGGAGATCAATGCTCATAGGTTTGTATTATTTGCAAGGCAAGAAAACTCATCAAGATTAATATAAATTAAGGTACAAGATCACGTGGTGAGGACTCATACAGTTTCTCTTTCACCCACTTTTATAATTAGTTTCACAACATCTCTCATTTAAAAATAGGCTTGATTGAGAGATATCCCAGCAGCCACATAAGGATTGACCATGCCCTCACAATACACGGCTTATAACAATGCTAAACCATATTCACTAGCAAGAGCATTTAAATAGTAGGGAGTACACGACAATTCTGAGATCAATCTCAATCATGTTTTGAATTCAAGAGATAAGTTAATTTTTTTGTATCCATTTGGTTTATTCAATCTATGATCTAAATGTCTTATTGTTGTGCTTTTCAGAATATGTCTTACAGATTCACCTTCACCCCAATCTCCTTGCTCCATATATTGGGGAAAGAAGAACAGATTTAAATTTGAAGCCAAAATGCTTGGTTTTAATGATTAACAGATTATTTTTTGTTGGAATATTTACATTTTGCAATTGATTTACAATTGAGTTGTAAGGAAAGACATTGACTTCTTCCAAGAAGAGGCCAAATTCAGATTCATAATTGGAATTGAGAACCCCAGTGCAAAGAGTGAGAAGACGGTGGCTATCAACAATAGAGGAAGCATAGAGCGAGTCGGAGAATTAATCCTGCCTTCCTCCTTGCGGTATTTCAAAATACAGTCTTGTGATCCTTACAATGGTGCACAACAATGTATTCCTACTTGATCCTTTCCATTATTTTATGGGGTGTGATATCCACACACTCTTTTTTACTTCTCACACACCTTTTTAATTTTCGGTCGTCGGATCGGATGAATTGAAGAAGATCAATGGACAGAAATTAGCAAAGGGTGTGTGAGAAGTAAAAATAGGTGTATGGATAGCACACTCCTATTTTATTTTGTTTAGGCAGAGGGTAGCTCCCAGCAAAGAGTACTTTTGTATGGCACAGAGAGGTAAATACTTGAAAGCAAATGGTGACTCACTTCACTCCAAAAGGCATCTTGGGGAAGAACCTGACACTAGGGCTAAATGGTCTATAAAAGCAGTGAAGAAAACGAGCAGAAAGAACTCTCAACCAATCAAACAACTACACTCAAGCACTGCATTCCAACAGCCCCTAATTAGAAAGCTTTAGATCACCCAGCTTTTCCCTTTGTAGTAAAACTAGAAGAAAGTTATCTTTTGTCATGTTTAGAAGCTCTGCTACTTGTTCTCTTTGTAGTGGTGTCGAATCCCTCTAGAAAAACCAGTTTATACTCATTTTCCAAGCTTTCAACTACTGTAAAATATAAGGAGAAGTGGCTGCAAGAGGGTGAATTTTGCCCGAATCTCTTTTATTTGTACTTAAATAAAGTAGATCTGTTATTTATGTTTGTTTCATGTGAAATTTTGTCATTTTCAAACACTTTAGTCGAGTTTTCCCTTTTATTAACCCTGTTAAAATCTTTGCTCTGGTTTATTTGTTGTTAACTTAATATGTGAACTAAAGAGAATAACTTAAAGGACTCTAAACTCTCCTTATTTGGACATACATATTCACAAGACAAAGTCTTTATTTTCAAGGCAAGAAAAAAATTTTATACAAACTTAACCCATCTGTGAACAATCCGTTTGAACTAAGAAGGCAAATTAACTTATGGCACAAGTAACTAATCTGTCTATATAACTAAAAAGGCAATCTATTATACAAAGATAGCAGTGCCATGCTCTAACTCATATTAGTGTTGACTGCGAGCCTCAAGGCCTAATAAAGGCCCTATAAAGGCACCTTTCAAACTAATAGCAATTTTCCATTGCAGTACAACAAGTTACAAATCTTGCCCGACAAGGCAAGACCCAGGGGAGTTGTGCGAGGGAAAAATCTAGCCCAAACATAGTTTTGGCACCCTTAGTGGGTCTCACAACGTGTGTTTTGTATGCCAAATAGAAGAAATGATCGAACTTTTAGGTGGAAGGTAGAATTTGGGCAACTTTTTTGCCTATCGGAAGCAGTTATGACTAATCAGTCTGAAGACTTTACTTGACCAAGCCACTCCGGAGTCATAGAGAGCCTGACTTTCACTGAGAAACCAGGTGGAAAGGTCACCAATACAGATCTGTAAGCTACCATGATGCAAGTGCTGACATGTATGTAGGAAATTTCCTTAGAAACTAGAAGAGAGGTTAGTAGGCTGTGTTCCTGAACAAGGACATTAAAAGGAAATTAGAGTTGGAATATTCCCCTCCAAAAGAGGAAGTTGTAAATGAAGAAAGTCCCATCGTAGATCTGGAAAGAGAACTAACTACCCCATAGTTTCCCTTGCTCTGAAACAAGGAAGACAAGGGGAAAAAAAAGGGAGCTGGCAGAGGCTGGCCGACAAAGAAAAGTTGGAAATGACCAACAAGAATCGAGTGTATTAGACCTTCTACCACTACCATCGGGAAGGGCCTAAATGTCATAAAGTTGGGCTTTCATAATCCAGATGAAGTCTAGTATGAAAAGCTTGCCCGATGGTGGGTTAAAACATCATCCCTATTGTTCACCTCCTTTGGCTAATAAGGAAGGAGGAACTAGTTAGGGACAACCAGATGCAGCCAGAGACACTTTCTTAAGCCCAAACCATGGCCAAAAGTGGGGATATTCTCTTTCCCCAAGAAACAACCTGGCCAATCAGCAGTTGAGAAATGAGTTGGTAGAATTAAGGAGAATGGTGATACATAATGCTTAACCACAGGCCCACCCGATATTCAAAGTCATGTATCAAAAGCCTTACCCACCATATGTCGATGAATAGAATCCTTTCCTGCTCAATTTCAAAAGCGCATTTCCAATTTTCAATGGAGAGGTAATGTATCTTCTAGAAATCATATTTTCAAGTTTTCAAATCATTGTGTGGCGTTCGAGGACAACCCGAATTACAAGCATTGTTTGGGAATTCATTGGTAGGATTGGCGTCTTAGTGGTATTCTCTTCTACCCCTAACTCTATTGTTAACTAAGAGTAGATGGAGATGGCCTTTCATGAGCAGTTTTATAGGGTGGAGCTCGAGATGACCATTAATGAGTTAGTGAAGGTGAAACAGTATGAACATGAGTCCACAGAGGATTTCATGATGAGGTTTAGGAAAACCAGGATCAGGTGTTAGTTTCCCATCAACCACACTCAACTTATAGCCATTGCTCAGAAAGTTTTGAGGCTACCTTTGAGGCAAAAGTTTTATGATGTGCAATTTGGTGAGCTTCAAGAATTGGTAATTGTTGCCACTAAATATGAAAAGCTATTGGCCGAAGAAATGAAGATAAAACATACTTCTAAAGTGTCCCCGTTTTATAAAAGGCACCAATACATCAACTGGAGTTCTAAGGCCTAACACTGGGAGATTGTGATAACAGTAAGGGAGATGGAATTGAGTTATGTGCAGGAGAGATGACCATTCCATTTAAACCTTTGACAGTGAAAAGATTGGCTTACCCAGTTAAAGGCCAAAAAATCGTGACGAACGATAGAGGTTTCATATGTGTCAAACCTCCAAAGTATCATGCATATTCTTTTGATTTGTCTAAAGTTGCAGATATTTACGAGGAATTGGTAAGGGCTTGGGTAATCCTGCCAGATACTTCTAGATAGATGCCCAAACTTGAGGAACTCAGAAGAAAGAAGTACTGCAAGGTCCATTATACTTTTAATCACTCTATTGCAACCAGTGTGTAGTTTAAAGACTGGATTTAGGGTTTAATAGTCAAGGGGAACTTGTTGCTAGAAAAACCCTAGGCTAATATGATGATTGACACAGATCCAGTCCCTAAGGCCTCAATTAATATGATTAATCTTAATTGGGTGGAGAAAAGAAAAGGGCATGCCTCCTAAGAAGTGAAAAGAAAGACAGTCAAGCCAACGGAAGGCAATAGAAGATTGCCTGGCAGGCCACAAACATCCATAGTTAAACGAGTAGTCTTCTGTAACAGATGTCAATGTGAATGTGAAATGAGGTGCCCGTACCAGGGGCTATTATTGACCAAGAATTGGTTAGGAGAAAAGAGAAATAAGAACAAGATGCCCGAAATAGTGTTTTCCAAGCTATCAGGGTAAAGCCAGAAGATACCAAGAATGTGTTCCTGAGGTTGGGTCGAGATTCAGAGCCCAAAACCTATCTGAAGTGTTTAGAAACTTTGAAGCATTGGAGGAAATGGAAGATAAAGAGGAACATGTACCTCGATGGATAAAGGTTAAGACCCCTCAGTCAAACTACCATAGTGGCATGAAACAGAAAAGATCAGGAATGACCATGAGCCTGATACCACCTACCACCAAAGTAAATTTAGATCGACTCGACTTGAAGTGGTATGTAGTGAGCAAAGATGGAAGACCTGTTAGAGAGATGAGGGCATCCATGATAAGAGGGGTACAGAGACAACATAAAGCTCACATGAACTCTCTAAAAATCCTGGCTATCTCAGAAGCCTCAAAGAATATCAAATTTGAGAAGTTTACCCAAAAAAGAGAAAGGTAACCTAGTTGGAGAAGCATATAGGAAGTAGAGAAAGCTAACAGCAAGGTAGAAGAATGAGGAAAACATGTCCCTCAAAACCATTACCCAAGCAAATAAAGAGTGTTAAGAATGATGCAAGAAAGCATGGTCATGGTACCTACACCAGGATGGGAATCAACACCTATATGCTTTGGAACCATGTCCCTTGAAAGAAGAACACCTCTAATATCACAAGAAGGCTTGCTTTTTGATACCTTAGAACCTTTACCTGGTTTTAATATGAGCCCGACATGAGGGGTAGAAGAAGCACCCGAATTAATGTTGAATATGGAATCATAAGCCTAGATGGACTAATTCATATGCCAGATTGAAGAGAAGAAGATAGGTGCTCTTGGGCCGAGTAACTTTCATATCAACATGACCTATATATGACTTGGAATAATTGGAAGAAGAACCTGATTCCCTTGAGTCGGTGGAGTTCTTGTCTACTAAGCCCGACAAGCCAGCACCAGAAGTCCAAGATCCTATGAGAAACCATTAACTTGGAAATTGAGGAGGATTCAAGGCCAATATAGCTTAGTGGTCTGCTAGAAGTAGAGGATCAGGCAAATATAAATAAACTTTTGCATGCCATTATACAAAGATGCTAGGATTAGACTCTAGTCCGGTAAAACATAGAATGCAACTGTTTTGCATGGCATTATACAAAGATGCCAGGATTAGACTCTAGTCCGGTAAAACATAAAATGCCCATCAAGGTGGATGTATAAGGAAACAGAAGAAAAGGTTAAAGAGGATGTCTAAGGAAACATAAAATGCCCATCAAGAGGTTTTTGACAAAGTGAAGACTTATTTAGCCTTTCCCCTAATGCTCATGCCTCCCCAAAGGGGCCCAAAAGGGAAAGCTTCTGAAACTTTATAGTTGGCTTAAAATAATGAAGGTGGCAAGGAACCAGTAGTGTACTAGCTCAGCAGGATCCTTACAAATATAGAAACAAGATATACTCTGGTTAAGAAGTTATGTTTAGCACTATACTTCATTGCTAGCAAGTTGAGACACTACGTGTTGCCTTGCAATATCCATATAATTGCCAAGACCGATATGATTAAGTATATGTTATCTAAACCAATGCTAATTGGAAGGATTGGAAAGTGGATCTTGGATTGTCTGAGTTAAGTTTACAATATGTACCTCAGAAGACAGTAAAAGGACAAGCAATTGTAGATTTCCTAGCTGAGCACGATGATCCCAAAAAGAGGCTAATTAGCATTCCTGGGACCCTAAAGGTGACTAGCTTGTGGATCCCACCCAACCAAGTTCAATTGGACAAAGAAGAGTGGATACAATAGGAAATAAATAGGGTGGCCACTCATTGGGAGTTGTATTTTGATAGATCATGCACACAATAGGCTGTAGGAGCTGTGGTGGTTATTATTGACCCTAAAAAGGTTCAGTATTGCTACTCATTTATGTTGGATTATAGGGACACTACTAACAACAGAACTAAGTATGAAGCATTGATCACTTGTCTGGAAATCCTAATGAAGTTTGAGGCAACTGAAGTATAGATATATGGGGATTCTGAGGTAATAGTTAATCAATTAAATGGGGAATATAAGTCAAAACATATCATAATGGCAAGATATTACTTGGCAGCCACTCAATTATTAGGGTATTGGGGTAAAAAGGCAGCAATTAGCATTGTACCTAGATAAGCAAATCTGATGGTTAATAAAATGGCACAAATGACTTCTAGAGCATAGCCCCAAAAGGAGTTGCTCGAAGTACAAATAGAAGTTCAAAGAAAGAGTCTCCTCTATATCTTTGAGAGAGGATTCAGTCTAGATGTAATGAGTAAAGAGCCCAAGATAGAGCACTGGAGGACACCTGTCATCTAATACTTGAAGGACCCTTCGCTGCCCACTGGTAAGAAGGTTAGACAATAAGCAACAAAGTTTGTTATGTGCCCCAGATGGATTGTTGTTGAAATGCTTGGGCTTGGAAGAATCAATGAGGGTAATGGATGAGGTACATGAAGGTATATGTGGAACATACCAGGCAGGTACCAAGATGAGATGGTTGCTAAGAAGATATGGTTACTTCTGGCCTAATATGGAAAAAGATTGTAAACCTTATGCTAGATGGTGTGAAGGTATGCCCTTTGCTTGAAGTTGGATATATTTGTCAATGAAGTCCACACCCATCCCCTGAAAGGCCAAAGGTGAAGCACTAGATTCAAAGGCATTGAAGGTATGTGTTGGAATGGTCAATGCCTCTAGCAATCTTCACACCATCTAGGTTCAAGATACAGCACCAGATTCATAGTTAATTCAGCTGCTGTAAAGAAATTCATTGAGACTAAGATCCTACACAGATACATAATACCTAAAACGATTGTTATAGATAGGGGACCCTTTTTTATTTCAAGAAAAGTTGAAGAATTTGCAGCTAAGTTCAAGATAAAGATGATCCAATTTAGTCCTTATTACCCTCAATCTAACGGTCAAGCGGAGTCAACCAACAAGATTTTGATGATTATTATTAAAAGAATAGTAGCCAATAACCCATAAAGATGGCATGAAAAGTTGGGAGAGGCTATTTGGGCTTATAGAACTTTCAAGATAGTAGAAATAAGAACTACTCCTTATGCATTAACATTCGGGTAGGATGCAATGCTTTTAATGGAGATAAATGTGAGTTATGTAAGGCTTCAGAAGCAATTTGGCCTAAACAGTGATGAATTTATTCAAGCTATGTGCCAAAGGATTAAAGATTTAGATGTTGCCCGAATTGAAGATCTAAACAAGATCCAAGAAGGAAATCAAGTTGTTGCTCGGGCTTACAATAAAAAAATCAGATTAAAGTCTTTTAAAGAAGGAGAATTAGTGTGGAAAGCAATTCTACCATTAGGAGCTCAAGTTAGGGGATTTGGAAAATTGAGCCCTACTTGGGAATGCCCTTTCATATTACTAAAGTCTTAGATAAAGGAGGTTATTATTTGACAGATTTGGAAAGGAATTCACACAAGCACCTAATTAATGCTAAGTTATTAAAGTGTTATCATTTAACTTTGTGGGATACAAGAGATTTTTACATTGATGAATAAGTAATATTCAGAGTTGTTTTCTACAAGTGTTTACTAGGGAGATTTATTGAGATGTTAAACAAACAACTTCTAGCTTCTGAATCTACCCAAATTCTCTTACTAATTCAAGCAATGAGGCAGTGGCGGGCAAGGAAGCCAGAGAAGGATGAGGCTCACCAGTTCCCCTAGCAACAGTAATAGTGGCAGCTGCAGTAGGCATAGAAGACCCAGCGGTAACAACAACGTTCTGAGACCTTGGATTAGAATCCCTGAAGCCTAGTGGCCCGAAGAGGCCAAAGATGAGCTGTTTTGCTTGCAAGGGGTGGAAAGGTTGTGCCTGAACCTTCACCAGAGGCTTAACAGGACATAAAGAGGTATGTTAGTAAGTTGATCTTAATTCAAGAAACAAAGTAACAAAACTGGGAGTATGTTTTACCTGGGGTAAGTTCTGTGTTCTGAAATGAGGTTTAGCAATTGCAGCTGCCTTGGAAGAAGCTACTTTCGAATGAGCTGATAGAGTAATGAGAGTTAAAGCCCGAGGAGCATGAGGCATAGTGGCCTTTGAAGCAACTGATGTCTCAAGAACCATAGGTTTCCCAACAGTTGGCCCTGTAGGGGTGGTAGCTTCTGGCAGAGGAGAAGACTGGTAAAGAGATAAAGAAACAAATGCATAAGTATAAGAATAACATCTTTAACAAAATATGGAATGCTCATAGAAGAATACTTACAGGATTGTTATCATTCTCCACGAAATGAATCATCTCCCTAGTGGTTGGATCAAATTGGGAGGTAGGTGTCACCACCATGACATGAGATATGAGAGAAGTAAGAAGAGTTAGAACTGGCTTGGTAGAGGGTTTGGCCCGAGTAAGGATGGTGTGCACAGGTTAGGCTGGAGGAGATGAAGAATTAGTCCGAGAGACACTTTCTACTTTAGAAACCTACATAAAGAAAACAACATAACTAAGTTCATTGCCAAGGGTTAACTCTAAGGAAAAATATTTAAGGATTAAAGGTTTAGAGAGTTACCTTTAGCTTTTTCAAAGCCTTAGAAATGACTTTGGTGTCACTTCGATCTTCATCTTCATCTGCCCGCACCTCATTGGGAGGAAAGTTGGATTTCTTACTGACAACTGGTCCTAAGTGTAAAAGGGGAAAATTTTGGTTAGTTTAAGAAATAAAAGAATATAAAGATGCTGAATTAGTTTAAGAAAATTTTGGTTAGTTTAGGAAAGTTGGATTTCTTACTGACATCTGCCCGCAATATTTTTGTTTTTTCATGCCCGCTTCAGCTAAAAGAACATGAGGAGCTTGAGAAAACTGAGAGAACTGAGACCTAGTCTTCTTTTTTGTGGGTGTGGCTCTGGGAGAACATCGGTCTTGCTTCACCTTTGATCTCTTCTCGGGGTCATAATTAGAAGATTCCACCATGCTCGGCCTTGCCTGAGAAGAAACCCTAGGCTTTGCCTCAGGTCTAGCCTCTGTCTCTGAGTCACTGAACATGGCAGAGATATTCTTAGTGTCCTCAGAGACATGACTAGAACCTGCCTCTTGTCTGGTTGCTTTTTTATCAGCTTCTTTTAGCCTCTTCTTCTTACCCGACCTATGCTTTACCTGATGTGCCTTGGGCTACAAGCACAAGAAAAAAAATAACAATCATAATTACGAATTTGTGAGCTAAAAAGAGAGATCGAAAAATAGATTATTATTAGCAGAAGTTGGTTTATTTTATTGATAGCCTCCTTCCAGCTATTAAACTTTTCTTTCTTAGGCAAAGGCTTGAAGAACACTTGCCCGAAGAGTCTGTCATGTGCTACTCGGATATCACTATCATACTTCTTGCACCATTTAGCCTCCCACCAAGTGGTAAAGAAGGCTAAACACTCGAAATTCATAACAATGGGCTTGTGGGCGATCTTGGTCATAACTTTGAGACTACGCCGACTCACCTGAAACGTGACTTTAGAAAGAAAGCGAAGACGGTAAAAAGTCCCACAATGAATTGAGTCAAAAAATGAACTAGGATGGCCTACCTAAATCCCAATTTCCTACTAGAGAAGTTTGGGTGGTAGACCTCTAGCCCGCACTCATATCCAGCCCGGTCACTTCGCACCCCAAGCTAGATCCGTTTGCTGAATACAACTAATGAATTGCTCCTTGTATAGGCCACTAGCATCTTTAATAAATGACACCGAGAAGGGGTAGACCGAGAAGCAGGCCAGAGTTGAGTGATTGGTAGGAGGAGCCTCTACCAGGATTCAGGCTGGAGCCATTCCTTCTAGGAACTTAAGGTGGGGAGCCTTGAACTTTGGAAAGTACTAGTGGAGCCAGAGCTACACCATCCATATGGCTCCATTAATATTGGTCTCGAAAGGTTGGCCCCTTGTCATCTCATGTTGGATGATGATAAAAATAAGCTAAAATGAAAGGGCTAGTGGCAATGTCATTGAAAGAGCGCAAAGCTTCCACCAAAGGGATCCACTCGATGGAATTTATCCACTTCAACCATGAGGCATCGGTCATAGAAGGAAATCCCTTTTTGAAGTTAGACCATTTCCCAACAAAAATGCCATTTTCAACATCATAAGGAGTAGGAGTGAACCACTCCTCACTAGGCATGTTAATTTCAACAGCAACAAGAACCGTGGAAGTCCAGACTGTCGTTAGAAAATGAACTCCATCTTCCAAAAAAAAAAATAGGGAGTTGAAGACCAACCCGATGGTGATGAAGACCATTCGGCGACGACGAAGATTAACGATGCCTTCCCCCGAATGACATGCAGGGCGAGATTTGGATGCCATTGTAAAGATTAAAGCAAAGGGTTAACTAAAGGACGAGTTGAAGAACAATTGAGAAATTGAAAATTCGTTTGCACTAGAAATCAAGAACTTAGAAGTATTTGCCCGAAAATAGTAAGTAGGTTATATATATATGGCAGTTAGTTAATGTTTGAAAAGTCGTGGGTTAGTGCAAAGGTTTATTTAAAACGGATAAAGGCGTTGGCACTTATACCTAGTAGTGGCGATAGTTAAATTTTAATCATTATCGATGTCTTGATGAGCAAACTTAATACTGATTAAAAGAGGCACTGTTTGAGCCGAAATAAATAAGGCTGGGCTAAAGGAATTAAAAGTCCAAACTCATGAAATCCACATAACTTTGGGTTCATTAAAGCACAAGCCCATGGGGAATTTAAATCATTTTCGGTGGCTAATAAGCATTAGCCCTATGATGGAAGTGACATTAGGCAAAGGACAACTCATTCCCAGTAAAGAGTACTTTTCTATGGCATAGATAGGTAAATACTTCAAAGCAAATGGTGATTCACCTCACTCCAAAAGTCATCTAGGGGAAGAACCTGGCACTCGGGCTAAATGGTCCATAAAAGCAGTGAGAAAAGCAAGCAGAAATGACTCTCAACCAATCAAACAACTACACTCAAGTATTGCATTCCAACAGCCCCAAATTAGAAAGCCTCATATCACCCAGCTTTTCCCTTTGTAATAAAACCAGAAGAAAGTTATCTTTCGTCATGTTTAAAAGCTCTGCTACTTGTTATCTTTGTAGTAGTATTGAACCCCTCTAGGAAAACCTTCTTTTCCAAGCTTTTAACTACTGTAAAATACAAGGAGAAGTGGTTGCAAGAGGACGAATCTTGCCCGACAAGGTCGTAATCTTGCCCGAATCTCCTTTATTTGTACTTAAATAAAGTAGATCTATTATTTATGTTGGTTTCATGTGAACTTTTGTCATTTTGAAACACTTTAGTCGAGTTTTCCCGTTTATTAACCCTGTTAAAATCTTTGCTCGGGTTCATTTGTTGTTAACTTAATCTATGAACTAAAGATAATAACTTAAAAGGACTTTAAACTCTCCTTATTTTGGACATGCATATTCACAAGACAAAAGTCCTTGTTTTCAAGACAAGAAAAGAACTTTATACAGACTTCACCCATCTGTGAACAATCTGTTTGAACTAAGAAGGCAAATTAACTTACGGCGCAAAGTAATTAATCTGTTTATATAACTAAAAAGACAATCTATTATACAAAGATAGCAGTGGCACACTCGAACTCATATTAGTGTTGATTGCGAGCCTTAAGGCCTAATAAAGGCCCCCACAAAGGCACCTTTCAAACTAATAGCAATCTTCCTTTGCGGTACATCAAGTTACAAATCTTGCCCAACAAGGCAAGACCCAGGGGAGTTGTACGAGGGACAAATCTAGCCCGAACAAACATAGAGGACTCCACCATTGATGCTCTACTGGCTGCTTACCTCGACTACCGGTTACACATGTCCTTGCCGCAGAATAGTATTCCTCGACTGCCAGAAGTTATGACCATATAAGCATCATGAAGGAGAGAAAACTACTCCTTAGACAAGTCAATCGCCATCTGGAATAGCCTTTCTTTAAGCCTACGAGATCGCAACAAACTCTTCTGAAAAGACAAGGGACTAACAAACTACATGGAACTTTTTATGTAGAGCCTCGATGGGCATGTACATACTCTGTTTTCCCTCAGCCTGTTTACTTGCTTAAAATTTCATATGCAAAAATTGCTTTGCTTCCCTCTTTTTTTTTTTTTTTTCTTCGAATAATTTATTAAGATGTTTGTTTCTTGCATTATGGATTTGACGGCTTGGCTACATGGATTTTTTTTTCTTGGCATGCGACTTTCTTGTTCTTCAATTTTTTTTGGCCTTAGCCTGCTCAAATGGTTTGCGTGAAACATTGTAATTTATTTTACTTTGTTTTCGGTTTGGTAGGTCACTTAAGCTCTACTTGAACCAGTGAAACCTGCACAGTGATGTGAGCTCGAAGTACCTATAAAATAGATAAGCAAACCCAATTTAAACTTGCAAGTGCACAAGACCAATAGTAGTATAGTAAGAACAATTATGAAGTCATTCCCACGAATATTGATTTTAACTTTAATTTGAATCTCGACTCAATTCAAACTTTTAACACAAATAGGACTGCAATTGATTGATTTTAACTAGAATGAACGAGCCAAGGAGATCTCAAAACCCTAAATTACGACTGGGTGGGAAGAATATTTGAGTGCTTGTAGTTGTTTCTCCATATGCTTCTATAGTGAGCAAGTTATAGAAAAAGGAGAAAACTAGCAGAGAGAGAGAGAGAGAGAGAGAGAGAGAGCAGTGGAAAGAAATAAGTGCAGGAAGTCAAAGGCCTGTTATTGGGAAAATGGCTTAATAGCTTGTTCATTGTATTCGTAAAATATATACACTTAGAGATTTGACTCTGTACAATACAGAAAAGGGAAGTAATAACTAATTGTTACTTAGATGATACAATATGAAGAGATTGATGAAATCGGAGTGATTTGAGGCTGGATTGATATTCTTGTCACAAGTCTTCAATCATTGTGTAACATTAGAGTTTACTTTTGTGTTCTCGATCGCATATATATCATTTTGCACTTGCTGTTTAGGAAATTAAGGCTTGGACTTCTTGATATTTTCATGATACTTTATAAAATCCACCGAAATCTTACTAAGTTGTCAACCAAATGAGCAATTTGAATCTTACTGTTGGAGGAAATATCAACAGTTTCAATTATATTGCAGAAAAGATGTATACAAGAGAATACGGAGGATAAGTTTTGAACGGGAACTGAAGTTTACTTAACTTTATTGCTTGCAATTTTTTATTACAACACTAGGCCATCTTGTTTTGGCTATTTTTAATAACATTCAGACCTTTTCATAACACCCGTAACTCTTGGATTAGTTCCAAAGACACAACTCTACATAACAACTGATACCACTAACCTACAGAAAGTGCATTACATCTAACACTTACATCATTGACATGATCCTAGTTGATCTAAGGTTGTTACATATATCCTCCTTAGGTTCCAGAGTAATCCTCTCTAGTTCCTGCTGAAATCTCTCCATGGCCGAGAATGGCAAGCACATTGGTACCAATATTCCATCCTCAGTGTTGTTTTTGTGTTGAACGTAGAAACTAATCAAATCCAAGGCCTTGGCGGGTCCAGCAAATACCGGCTGTCCCCATCCAAAATTGACATCTCCAAAACCTGCACGAGTATTATCAGAAACTATAAAATAACTTCCTGTCGATGAATATTGAGGTCGCCCTCTTAGAACCAAAAGATCTGCCACTGATCTTAAGTATTCTTCATTCATGGTAGCTTTAGCCTTCTTCACCAACTCCAACGCATATCCCAGTGGATTTTTGCATAGAGGTTCAGCCTTTGAAACTGCAGCTGGAAAAGCAAATGCATTGCCATAGTATCCCAAGGGAAGACGTACATTGTGGTGCTTTCCCCGTGCATTGACAATGAATGAAACGCGAACAGCCTGTTTTGGATTAATTTGAAGTGCAAGAGTGCGACATTTCCACAAACAAGCTGTGATCAGGTCAAATGTGGAGCAAGTGGAAATTAGGTGGGGAGGAATCTGTTTTCGAAGGACTCTCATCTCCGTGGCACCAAAGTAGAAAGATCTTTGAACCATGTTTGATTGGTTACTGGATGCGTATGAGCCATCAGAATGATCAATCACATCTTCATATTCATGATGAGCACATGTAATTCTTGGTGGATCTCGAGCAAACAAGAGCTCTCTCTCCCACACTGGTAGAATAGATGGTGCATGTGCGCCTCTTGCCATCTCAGCAATGGCGTTCAGGAACTGGAGCAATCCAGGTGCATCACACATTGTGTGGTTTAGGCGCAATGCAAATATGAAACCTCCACATTTCAGACGGGTCACCTGCATATTGCAAAAATTAGTTACTAGACTTTTTTCTTGATCATCATATCTGTGCTAGTTAACAATTCTTTAGAAGAAAAGAAAAGGAAAAAAAAAACCATCTAAATTAGATGATCTGATTAGGAAACAAAAATTTCATAAAAATTAGGAATAAAATTCAAGAAGGATAGATTCACTTTGAAAGACTCGTGCCTGTCGAAGTTACTTGAAAGAGTCTCTAAATACAGAGTAATTTAGACAAAACGCTTATAAAAAAGAAAAATTATGACAGAAGATGAAGAGGACGACATGACGACAAGTAAAAACTCCAGAAGAATGGCGAAGGAAAACCTAGACAATAACGGTGACGTGAGACTGGTAGAAAGGCTAGGACCTAATTAGGCAAATACCATGTAGAAATATAATTTCCTCGATTTGTTGTATATACAAATTTTACATATGTAGGGTTAAACATAAGGATTGTTGAAGAAAAATGAGTTTCGAAAAATAACGAAAATCATCTTATAATTTTTTGGGTAAATTACACTATACTCTCTCACGTTTGAGGTCTATTAAAACCCTATACAACATCTTTAAAACATTTCACTTTCATACCTAAAGTACTATTTTATTTCAATTTCATACAGCCTTTACATTTTTCATCCATTGAACCGTTAAGTGCTAACGTGGCCGCCAAATTTCTGCCACGTGGCAAATAAAAATATTTTTTTAATTTTTTTTTTAAAACTTGAATTTTCTCAACCAAAAATAAATAAATAAATAAATTAAAACTTAATCCCATTCCATCTACCCGCAACCCTCCCCCCCCCCAAAAAAAACTCAAAATCTCTTTTCCCTACCCCACAACCCAGATTTGTTCTGTTTTCCCCCACCACCCACCTTCCCCTCCCACCCCCCCCCCCCCGGCGGGGAGTTCACCCTACCCACTTGTGCAGCCTTCCCTCGCGCCCGCCACCCCCACACCCAGAACTCGAAGAAGAAGAAGAAGAGGGAGGAAGAGGAAGAAAAAAACCATAACCCAGAAGAAGAAGAAGAAGAAGAAGAAGAAGAAGAAGAAGAAGGAAGAGGAGAAGACGGGAGGTGGGTCGCCTGGAAGGGGGTTCCGGGATCTCGGCTTCGGCTGGGGGGGGTGGGGATTGAGGAATTGGGGATATGGGTTGTAGATTTGGGCGATGGATTTGGTTTTCTAACTTTTTTTTTGGGGTTAAAGATTCAAGTTTTAAAAAAAAAATTTGGAAAAAATTCAGGTTTTTTTTTAAAAAAAAATATTTTATTTAGCAGTCACGTGGCATATATGTGGCGGTCACGTCAGCACTTAACAATTCAATAGATGAAAAATGTAACGGATGTATGAAATTGAAATAAAATAGTATTTGAGGTATGAAAGTGAAATGTTTTTAAAATGTTGTATAGGGTTGTAATAGACCTCAAACCTGAGGGGCTATAGTGTAATTTATCCTAATTTTTTCTATCCAAAACCGCCTAATGAACTTTCTTTAATCATAAGAACAAAGAGGAATGGTAGTATTGTAGATAAGTTCAACTTTGGGTGCGGTGGCAGTATGATAAATTTTTGGTTATGAAATGGGTTGCCAATTTTATGAAAAAAGTTAAAAAAAAAAAAAACAATTGTGGTGCCACCAAATTTGAATTTATTTACAATATTGTTAGCGCTTTCTTGTTTATATCCTTATTTGTCATTAAAAATTTCATATGTTGTTGACTGCACTAATTTCTTACAAAAAATCTCCGACGTGTGTACGCGACCTTAAAGCAAAAAACACTACTTTTACCCTTAACCTACTTCAATTTTTTTTTCAAGAATTCAGATTCCAAATATGAATACTAAAAACTAATTAACATCTAATTAATGATTAATTGACTCACCTGAACCAGCAACAAAGGACAACCAATAATTCCATCAGAGCCTGAGAAGTTAAATAAGAACTCCTCTAAGAGTGGACAAGGGGGTAGAATTTTGTCTCCTAGTTGCTCAAGTGTGACATCAGCAGAAGCCTCGACGAACAAGATACCTTCACCATTGCAATCGACCATGAGCTTTCTGTTTGGCCCTTCCCTAAGCCTGCCAGCTAAAGGGTAGTAATACACTAATGCTTTACTTAAGGCTTCCCTAATCGCCTTAACAGGATTACGATTTACATTAAGTGAAAGGTTGTCTTTGTAACACATTATAACTGGAACCTGAAACCTCAAGCTTTCTTGATCGTCAATATCTGAGAGAAACTTTGTTTCTTGAGGCGTTGGCTTTGCCGGAGTTATAAGTTCCGGCTGCAATCGTTTCACCTGAAGTACTGAGGGTGGCATTATTTCAGTAACGAGCTTAAGAACTCGCAAAGGATCAAAGGATTTGGAACTTTTATTTTGTGGTATGCATGCCAACTAAAAGTTGATAGTCAGTACTTATAGAGCGTTATGCAGATGCTCTAGGGTTCCCGAATCTTCCGTCCAAGTTTCCACCCATTGTGAATGTGATTCTTTTCTTTTCCATTAAAAATGTTGTCAGAAAGAAACGTTTAAACCACAACATGGACCACAAAGAAAAACATGTGCATTGGGACCATTCCACAGTTCACACCACATATTCGTACATATACATTAATACTGAATTTCATTTCACACGGAAGAGGATATCTCCATATTCATTTTATGGGAATCTCAAGTATTTTCATATTTTAGTCATTTATCATATATCATATGATCAGTTTTTAACAGATACTATTTGTGTTTAATTTTAAATAAAAAATTAAATAATTTATGACCACTTGAGACACAATAAATGACAAAAATATAGGAATTCAACATATACATTAATACTACCAATGCTTGGTGGTTCAAGTGGTAAGGAGCTTCTTCCCCTTAAGCAAGGTCTCGAGTTCGAGCCTTGTGAATGGAGAAGCCAGCATTAGGAGAGCTTACCCCCCAAGTGGGCCTACTCGCCTCGAGGGATTAGTCCTTGCCTATGTGCGGGGGATACCTTGGATTCATCCAAAAACATGTACATTAATATTGAGTTTCATTTCAAACAAAAGAGGATCTCTCCAAATCTACTTTATGAGAATTCCAAGGATTTTTACATTTTAATTGTTTATCGTATATCATGTAATTAGTTTTTGTCAAATATTATTTATGTTTAATTTTAAATAAAAAATTAAATAATTTTTGACAACATGGTACACAATATACACAATAAACCATAAAAATATAGGAATTCTTTAAATTCCGATTAGGATGGAATTCCCATTTCACAGTCAGAAAACTGAATACAGACAGGAACATGAGGACAGGTGTGTGGTAAAAAACCTTTGATAGGAATGGAAGGAAAAATGCCAACCTCGTACGAAACCGCCCTAATTATAGTTGTCATTGTCGTAAAACATCGACCAGACGTCTGCTATAAAGCAAAATGCTGTTGTTTTATAATGACTGGCATATTAGCAAGGGAAAATATTGTTTCACATTTTTATTAATTTTGACTGATCTGGTATGTTGACTACTCGTTTGTCTCAAAATAAAAGTTCGTTATGATGAAGGAAGCTGAGCTTTGTAAAATTAATCAAAGTATAGGAAGCAACTTAATTTTACATATATATATATATATATAAGATTCTTTTTTATTTGATGTAAAATTTATACTTTTAGTACGCACATTCACGTGTAATGGATTTTAAAACTTAATATGTGAACAACAAAAACTAGATGGCGTGGATCACGTGCAAGTGTTGGGCTTCACACATGAGACAATCTTCTCTAATACTATGATGAAAGTTGAGGTTCCATCGCCATTTATTACTACGGTCTAATTATATTCATCTTCACTTGCAAGTAAGAAATTTTAGATTCAATTCTCGCCTTCATCGTCCTCGAGCAACCTCCCCACAATCCTTCTCTATCTTACACGATATATCTTATCATCCAACAACCTCCCCTTCAATATGGGGCTGCCTAACCCACTTTCCTCCATCAATATTCGGTTCTTCTATTTCATCAAGCTATGCACACTCTTTTGAGAATTCAACTTAATTATAAGGAATATGAAACCAGCAGCTCTTCACAACTATTTGAGAATTATGTCTTTATTTGCGTTCATTTGAGTTGGTGGTTAGCCATCGTTCTTCCCCATCAATTTTTGGAAGAAATCTAACTAAACTAGACTCGAGTGTTCATATATTAATTGGAGTTGAATATAACAATACATAAAATTCCATCACTAAGAAGCCAAATTGTATCAAGACTATGTAACAGCAGCACGAAGGTCAAAAGTCGACTTGGAGGAGAAGTTCGGCTAGCACTGGTTAACGGCTAATCCTCAACTCTTATGTTCGGTGCTTAACTTCCGAACATGGAACTTTTTGTCAAATTTTGTGTTCGGCATGTTCAAATACATGATTCAATCTAGTTGTATTTTGTTTAAGGAAATAGAAACAAACCCAAGAGGATTTCAGAGAAAAATGACGGTTTAGGGCAGAACATTGCAGCTCAAACCTCACTTACATACTTCAATGATTTAGGGTTTTGGTCACAATGCCACCTTACATCTCATTTAAATTAGCTAGCTAACAAAAGCCTTCAAGACCCGAGTTGTTCTAAGCTAATCTAAACCTCACACCAAAGCAAACCTATCTCAGCCCTACACTTGTAATTTTGGACTGAGTCAACATATTGGCCGTTATAAATTTAGAAAAGAAAATGAAGCCGTTACTTTTGTTTAATACAAAAAATTGGAAGCTAGAAATTGGTTTAGGCATCAACACTCTCCTTCAAATTGTTTAGTTTTGACACCAAGCAAATCCCCGACGTATACAAAACTCTTTTTTAGCGTAGCTTTAGTAAATATATCAATAGTTTGATCCTCATATTTGCAATAGAGTAATTCAATCATATTACGACTGCGAACATGCTGATGTTGCATTAAGCATGTAGCTAACTTCTTAATCTTACGACTGCGAACGAGGAAGTAACACATCTCGCTTTTTGGATTCTAAAGCCTAAAGAAAAGGCTGTTATCTCTGTGAAGTTCAATATCAAATTCGGCTTTCAATGTGTCAAACATAGTAACCTGGTAACACCCCACTTGGCCAAAAAGGCTAATGAGATGACCTCTGCCAATAAGGATTCGAAAACCCTTGTTGATCGAGACTTGGATAGATAACCAGTCGGCCTCGATGCAGTGCTGTTTATCCAAACTGAAGATGCACACAGGTCGGCTGGTTCTATGGCTTTAGTGTTGTTTATCTAAATTGAAGGTATCACCGATTACCTCCACAGTGCTGCTTATCCAAACTAAAGGTGTGTCGGCTAAAAAGAAAAAAAAAATCTCAAGGTTGTTAAGAGGTTTCGCGTAGAGCGAGAGTTTACGCAGGACAGATTTGTGTGTTGAATTGGTTGTGCCCTTTCTGTCACAGAGCACCTTGTATTTATAGCATTTTGTCCTTGCTCGGCACGGCCTGGATTACTCCATAGAGTCCAACTAGAAATTAAACTCCCTCCACGCGCTTCCATACGACATCACCACCATATTCTGACTCATGATAAAGCAATCCCTTTGCTAATAATTATCACAACTAGCATATTCGAAATGCCTGATGCAAACCACATGCAATAGAATTCTCATTAATTTCAAACCATCCATGCTGTTTGGCGACCAAATCATCCACGTGTATGTGAATTATGTACGTCATAAGCACCTGCAATTTTATTGCAATGCTAACTCTTTCAAGCCTTATCACATCCCATTAATGCCACCAATTATATACACACACACAGACATGTAGACTATATGACCTAATCCCACCATCAAGTCTGATGACCTTGCACTTAATCTGACAACACAATCACCATGCATTAAAAATCTAGCCTACCTAGGTTTCTCATCTCATCCTCACATCACTACCAAAAGCCATCATATCTATTGTAGTGCATGCATTCTGATCAAATGAATTTCAAATTTATTTTAAGTTTTCAAGTGTCGTCAGACATCCCAAATCAATTCAAACTGTACTGCTTATTTGGATATAAATCGCATCTTATTTATCTGGTTTAAGAAGATGCCAAGAAGATAATTATTATGATAAAATCCATAATATTATCCTTTAGCAAAAATATTTCCATTTTTCCATCCGACAGTTGAGAACCATGCTCACTCAGCGGCTTTGATTACTCAAGTTGATGGTGTAAAATTGGGTCCAAACATTGTCCCCAAATTTCCTTGAATTTCAGCTCGTAAGCCGAATGGTTAAGGAAATTAAACTTTACAACACTCCATAATTCTAAGTTGAATTGGATATTGAAATGCTCACTCCCGTCGAACATTGGTGCCTCGACCGTCTCCAGCCCACTAACTTGAGATGGTATTTGGCGGAACATGAGATCCTTGTTTAGCTCAAACACAACCAAAATTGGAGCCCCAACCATGCATGCATATTTATGAAATGGCAGGCAGAGACTAAGCAAATCCTCCAACCTCATTGTGGAGTCCCAGCCAAGTAGTTTCTAACTCACAAGCATTATTATTTATTCTAGCACCATCGTGCTGGGAAACCAAGCTATACCTGCCGAGAACCAACAATCCGAACTGCTTGAAATCTCCACGACTAGTCGAAGTCACATCAATCACTGGCCGAATTCTTGATTACAAAAATGACTATTCGAACCAAGTCAGACAAAAATTAATAATGCTGTACTAAATTGCTAAATGCAAAGATGAAGTCGGCAGCTCGTGACCAAACCACTGTACCTGACTGAAGAAAGAATGCAACACGACCTTTCAACTATTAAAATAAAGGAACTAAACCGCTTTTTCCCTTTTTTATTTTTACTTTGCTCGACCTCGACGACCTTTTACTTTTCTCTACCTCGGCTTAGTATACTGTTTCAAGTTGCCACACCACTTCAAGCCATACATATATATATATATATATATATATATATATATATATATATATATATATATGAGGAGCTTAAGGGGAGGGATCTCTATTTTTTTTTTTTTAAAATGGGGACACGCTCCCCACCGTTAGATTTAACTTTAATGAAATTGTGTCGTTGAGATTGTGTGGCCTATGTTTTAATCTCAACCACACAATTTCATTAAAGCCAATCTAACGGTAGGGATCGTGTCCCCATTTTTTCAAAAAAAATGGAGATCCATCCCCTTAAGCTCCCTGTGTGTGTATCTAACAAAAGAAAAGAAAAGTGGCCGAAAAGAAAGCACCCAATGGAATTGTAGTTTGGCCATGAACTAAACTTGTGTCAGACGTTACTCATGACATCCCATGCTCACAAACATGTTCTTTAACCGAGTCTCCACCTCTTTTTTGCTGCTGTCTTCCACCGAGCAACAAGAAAAAGACCACTTTTTTTTTTATAGTCTTGTAAAGTAGTCTCCACCTCTCATTTGCTGCTGTCTTCCACCGAGCAACAAGAGAAAGACCACTTTTTTATTATATAGTTTTGTAAAGTGGATCAAGGCCGAGGAGAACTGGGTGTATAGCCTACCTATATATACATATATATATTCGGCCAAACTCATCGTACTCGGCCAAATTTTCTTTCATTCGGCTAAATTTTTTTATATGTATTTGGCCAACTAATATATATATACATATTGTTGGCTACAAATATTACTTAGCCCACGTGGCGCGCAGGCCGAGTAAATAGTAGACTAACTGTTGTCCTTCAAATGTGTGCGGGGCGTGCCAACTCGTCGGCCGAGCTTCGGCCGAGAAGTAAAATGTCTTGATGTGGTATGGATGCGCGCGGCCAACTTCTGTATCTTGCGATTGCGGCCGAGAAAGGAACGTGTCTCGGCCTTTAGGTTCTAGAGCCTGAAGACGAGGCTGCCAATTACAAAATTCACAAATTGTGGTCGTCCAATTCGGCCACGGTCACCGTATTGATGAAGGTGAGACCACGCCGAATCGACACTAGAATATAAGTGCAGAGGTACTCAAAACTGACGAAGGCCTCGACCACAGACGTGGTTCGGCCGTCTCGGTGTTGAGTTATGAAATCCTCTTGTGAGTACGTACTCGTAAAGCGACTCGGCGTCGAGGCACCGAGTTTTGGTATTAGTAACACCTCACTTCGCCGGGCCGGCTGGTGAGATGACCTCTGTCGACGGGGATTCAAGACTCCTTCGTCGGCCGAGACTAGGATAAATAACCAATCGACCTTGTCGCAGTGCTGTTTATCCAAACTGAAGGTGCTTCACGGACGGCTGGTTCTACGGCAACAGTGCTGTTTATCCAAACTGAAGGTGTTTACCGGTTGCCTTCACAGTGCTGTTTATCCAAACTGAAGATGTGAAGGCGAAAAAGAAAGTAAAAATTCTCAAAGGTGTTGAGAGGGTTTGCGCAGGGCAGATTTGTGTGTTGTGTTTGATCCTCCTCTTTGTTGCCACTGCTTCTGTATTTATAGGATCTGAATCCTCTCTTGTTGGGTCACGTGAAGAAGCCATTTTCTTTCTCTTTTCTTGCTTTCTCTTTTCCTTGTTTTAGGGCATGTTTTTTACCCTAAATTAAGGAAAAGTTGTCGTCCTAGGCTTACCTAGTTCTTAGGGTTCCACGTAAACCCTCTTTTAGGCCGAGAAAATCTTCTCTCGGCCCAAAGTGCTATTTTGGGCCCAAACATTTGCCCCCTCGCTCCTGAGGTCGCTGGTTATGACCGAGCCCGGCCTTGAAGGAGCGGGAACGCCTCTATCTCTGAAGCCGTTGATCTTGAGAACGATCGGTGCCCCTTGCCTTTCCTGCCTCTTGACTTTCCTTGCCACGTGTGACACCCTAATGCTCTCAGCAACCCTATCGACAGCACGCGCAGCTACTGAACCGTTTTCCACCATTGCTCGCCGCCACACGCAATCGTGCATCATAATGTACGCGTGGGATGTTCGGTCTTTTCACCTGGATTCCTTCAACTGTTCGGAAAATCTTGGCGCTTTTCCCGATTGATTTTATCTGAATTTAAAATCAAACGCTCTATCTTCTTACCCAAATGCCTATAAGTACCCAGAATTTTTCCACTGATCCTTTTACGCTCCCAAAATTCTCAAGCTTTTCTTGATTTTCTTCTCCCATATCTTCATCGCTTCAAAGAATCCCGTCAATTCCCAATTCCTTCTGCAACTTTTCAATCTTCCCGTCAATGGCATCCCTATCTTCCAAGCTTACCACCGAATGCGAGAAGTGCAAGGATATTCTCGACAAGGTTTCCGTCAAAGCTATGCGCTTTGAAAGTGATCTGAGCGTCAGTCACCAGATGCTTGGACCGGTCTTCAGAGCAACCGTCCCTTCCTCCATCATCGACTTATGCAAGAACCATTGCCTTGCCCCCCTGCTCCATGGGATTGACTGGGCCAAGTGGGATTCGGCCAAGCCCCAAGGCTCCTGGCCTTCAACTCCGGCTAACTGGCCAGTCTGGGTAGAGCGCATGTCAGAGTTCCATGGCGCTCAATGGAAGAAGCTAGGCATTTATGATGCCATCTGGCTTTCCACCGTGGAAATTGCCATGGATAAAGAGCTGCTGCTGGCGGCCCTCAACTTCTGGTGCTCGGCCACTAACACGATGGTTCTACCCTTTGGCCCGGCCGGCCCCACCGTCCTTGACATTTCGGCCATTCTGGGGACTTCCCCTTCTGGCCTTACAATCAATGCTGCCCTCGCCGGCTACCCGAAGAGACTTGATCTGAAGGCCTGGCTTGAAGTTCGGGCTGCCGAATCCTTGAAGGAGGAGAAGAAGGGCGCCAGTTCCACCAAGGAAGAAATTCAGAAGCGATTCAAGAATTTCTTTAACTATAATACCCTTTACTGGCATTTCGCCGGCCATGGGGAAGAAGTGGCTAGGAAGGGGGAGCATGAAGCTTTCCTCTTCTACTGGTACAACAAATTTATTTGTTGTCCCAAGTCAAACAAATGCTTGGTGGAGAACCTGCCAGTGGCCGAAGCCCTGGCGAGCGGCAAGTCCTTGGCCCTGAGTCCGGCCGTTCTCGCCCACCTGTTCCGCTGTTTGGCCGAGACGACTGCGGCCACTATTGACCCCTAGCAGAGTGGGCCCCTCTGGATTTTCCAACTCTGGCTGCAGGTCTACTTCACTTCACTTCGGCCTGACCTTCCATACTTCCATCCGGCTGAAGCGCTCGGTCCTCAGCTGGCGACTCGACCCATACCTCCCCATCGGGCCGAAGAAATTTTCAAGTTCTTCTTTGGCCTGGCCGAGCTGTCTGATGACGAGTTTTTGATATGTCGTCGTCGGAACTATCCCCAATCGATCTGTCTTCCATCTGAGGCCTGGGATGAAGAGACGGATCTTACTTTGCGCCAACATTGGGGATCGTTCGTGTTATCACGCGATCTTCCTCTTGGTTGCGAGGCACGCCGAGCCAGCTGGGAAGTTTACCATCCCCATTTCACTGCCCGGCAACTTGGCTTCGTCCAAGGTGCCTCGGTCCCCCTCCTTTCTTCCCGTTCCCTTCTTGGCCGAGGACGCCTCTCCGGCTCCCCTGGGAAGGATCTTGAAGTCGCCGAGACGGACTTCCAGGAAAGGTGCAAGAGGTTTCGTCTGAAGCCGGCCATCCCTGAAGCCCTTTGCACCGACACTTTTGGTGACTGGTGGGAGGCGTACACAAACGATTTTTTCGGCGCGCCGGTCGATGACATAGTCGCCAAACTCTTCGGTACTTATTTCTTATTTTGTCTCAAAAACCTTTTTTGCCCTTTGGTGGCTTAACTTCGTCGAGGATCTCTAACTATTTGTCTTTTTCTAGGTGGCCGAGCATCTCAGCCGGCAGATGTTGCTACGGTGGTCGTGGCCAAGAAGAAGAAGACCATTGTTCTTCCTAAAACGGCCACGGCTGCTGTAGCCAAAACCAAACCGTCTGGCAAACGGTCGCGTCAAGAGGTTGAAGCGGCCGATAAATCTCCCCGCCCGGCAAAGTTCCCAAAACCTTCGGCGGGGAAGCGAGACCGGGAGGCGCCGGTCAAAGCTTCCAAAGGCATCCGTATTGGTGCACCCCGGCCATCGTCTGCGTCTATTGCTTCTCAAGCCGTTCCAGAACCTGTCCGGCGGGTCGAGTCCCCCAAAATCCAAAAATTCTCTGGCGGCCCTATATTGGAACAAGTGACCCCTTTGGCCGTCAAGTCGCCCCCAAAACATCCGTCGGTCATTCTGGATGATGAAGAGGTTTGAATCTCCTACTGGTTTCCTTGTCTGATTTCATAGTCTTTGTATTGACCAATCTTCGACCAATCTTCTTAGGATGATGGTGACATTCTAAGCTGTCCTCTTCCAACTCCAACGGCCGGGAATCTTTTAGCCGATCCCCATGTGATCAACAAGGGAAAGAAGGCCGCTGTCGAGCTTAAAACGCCGACAGCGCCGGTGGTTTCCCCTTCGGTTGCAGATCCTACCAACCCCTCCCAAGAGGCCCCTCCAACCATTGTGAGTTTTCTCTACTCTTTAGAATTCCTTGACATTTGCCTTGAATGATTCTCACGTTTTTGTTTTCAGCCTATCTGGCAGGCCGAACTTAACGTTCTGTTTTACACGGCCTCTGGTGAAGCCGGCTCTTCTGTCTCGCCAACTAGATCTGCCGCCGAGGCTGCTGTTCATCCGGCTTTCTCTCGGCTGCACGATGTTCTGTCGTTGTCAGCCTTGGAGGTCCTTCAGAACAACGGCCTTGAAACTATTGGGGAGTGCTTGAATGCTCTTGCCTCCGAAGGTCATCTGGACAACGCCACCGTTGCTCAGTTGTCTTCGATTTTGGAGAAGACTCGAGACTTCTTCCCAATTTTTGAAAACGCCCTCCGTTCTGGCGACGTTCTGAAGGCTGACGAGGCTGCCCGGCCAGAGCTTGAAGTTATCAAGGCCAAAAAACTTGAGCTGGTGGCCCTTGATAACCAGATTGCGGAGCTTCAACGTAAACGGTCGGATGTCGCTTCATCTCTTGAAGCGACATTTGAGGCTAACAAGGCTAGGCTGACGGAGCTTGCGGCCGGCGCCCGGCGGGTTGCGCGGATGAAGTCAGAGATGAGGATGCGGGAAGCCGAGATTACTTTGGGGGAGGGAAGGTGGTATGAGCTGAAGGCAGCCCTCACGGCTTATCTTCCTTAGTTTTTATGATTGTGAATTCACCTTTTTTGTAACCCCTTTTCTATATATAAAAAAAAACTTGTTTACTCCTGCATTTCCCAGTTGGTCGGACTAATAAAGAGGAGGAGGCCAACGATGTTTTATTCCAGGCCGAGATCTTAAGCCGAATGAAGAATTTTCGCCAAATATTTTTAACGTGACGAAATATTTTTTATTTTCGGCCGTCGAATGTGTTGAACAATTATTATGCCCCCCAGGCATAATTTCGGCCTTTAACTCGAACGATTTAACCGAATGGGATTTCTCCATATCGGTTTTATCGCCAATAATCATATCAATTGGCGTGATTTTTTCAGCTAGACCCATGTCTCGGCCTTGTTCGTCATTGGAGCACTTCTTTGACGAATATTTTTCTAAGTCGATTTTTGACTCAGAAACTTGAATATTTTCTTCTAAGCCTACCACACTTTCGGTCTCGACCGAAATAATTGGTGGCCTAGGTGTTTCTTCGGCCATGTTAACAGTTTTCTTAGGCCGAATTATGGTTACGGCCGGAGCGAAGAATTGCCCCCCGGCCTTTTGATCCAACCATTCTTCAAATGGAATTGATTTGAACCTAAAGGGCATTTTCTTATCGAGCCACTCACAATACCGAGCTCTATCTTCATTTAACCATTGATCTTGTAAGCTGGGATGAACCTTCACCTTTATCATTTGAGAGAAAGATTTTTGCCTTTCTTCATGTGCTTCATGGATCCGGTCAAGGCGTTTTTGTTGCTCGACACTTTCCTTGAGTAGGCGCCAAATCTCATCGTGATTGTGATCTTGATATATCATGTGAACTTCGTAGTTTTAGCACTGGGTCCCACTGGGCGTGCCAAAATGTTGGCTACAAATATTACTTAGCCCACGTGGCGCGCAGGCCGAGTAAATAGTAGACTAACTGTTGTCCTTCAAATGTGTGCGGGGCGTGCCAACTCGTCGGCCGAGCTTCGGCCGAGAAGTAAAATGTCTTGATGTGGTATGGATGCGCGCGGCCAACTTCTGTATCTTGCGATTGCGGCCGAGAAAGGAACGTGTCTCGGCCTTTAGGTTCTAGAGCCTGAAGACGAGGCTGCCAATTACAAAATTCACAAATTGTGGTCGTCCAATTCGGCCACGGTCACCGTATTGATGAAGGTGAGACCACGCCGAATCGACACTAGAATATAAGTGCAGAGGTACTCAAAACTGACGAAGGCCTCGACCACAGACGTGGTTCGGCCGTCTCGGTGTTGAGTTATGAAATCCTCTTGTGAGTACGTACTCGTAAAGCGACTCGGCGTCGAGGCACCGAGTTTTGGTATTAGTAACACCTCACTTCGCCGGGCCGGCTGGTGAGATGACCTCTGTCGACGGGGATTCAAGACTCCTTCGTCGGCCGAGACTAGGATAAATAACCAATCGACCTTGTCGCAGTGCTGTTTATCCAAACTGAAGGTGCTTCACGGACGGCTGGTTCTACGGCAACAGTGCTGTTTATCCAAACTGAAGGTGTTTACCGGTTGCCTTCACAGTGCTGTTTATCCAAACTGAAGATGTGAAGGCGAAAAAGAAAGTAAAAATTCTCAAAGGTGTTGAGAGGGTTTGCGCAGGGCAGATTTGTGTGTTGTGTTTGATCCTCCTCTTTGTTGCCACTGCTTCTGTATTTATAGGATCTGAATCCTCTCTTGTTGGGTCACGTGAAGAAGCCATTTTCTTTCTCTTTTCTTGCTTTCTCTTTTCCTTGTTTTAGGGCATGTTTTTTACCCTAAATTAAGGAAAAGTTGTCGTCCTAGGCTTACCTAGTTCTTAGGGTTCCACGTAAACCCTCTTTTAGGCCGAGAAAATCTTCTCTCGGCCCAAAGTGCTATTTTGGGCCCAAACACATATATATATGGATTGCCGCACTATTGTTGCCCCCTTTATTTTCTTATGCATTTGCTTAATTAGCTAGATGATTAAGAAAATAATTTATTTCTTTTCTTAATAAAAGAAAACGAAAATGGCTGAACTAATAAAGAGGAGGAGGTCAACAATATTTTATTCCAAGCCGAGTTAAGTGTATATTAAGATTTTCAAATTGATTTCGCTCTAGGCTTAATAAAGGATTTTCTCCAAATATTTTTAACTTGGCAAAAAAAATTTCATTTTCGGCTGCCGAATGTGTTGAACAATTATTATGCCCCCCGGACATAATAATTTTACCAATTTCAGCTTTTAACTCAAACAACTTAGCCAAACGGGACTTCTCCATATCAGCCTTATCACCAATAATCATGTCGATTGGCGTGATCTTTTTGGCTAGACCTATGCCCCGGCCTTATTCGTCATTGGAGCATTTCTCTAATGAACCATTTTCTGAGTCAATTTCTAGCTTAAAAACTTGAACTTTTTTGTCTAGGCCTACCAGACTTTCAGTGTCAACCGAAACAATGGGTGGCCTAGGTTTTTCTTCGACCAAGTTAACAATTTTCTTAGGCCAAATTTTGGTTATGGCCGGAGCAAAAAAATGCCCCTCGACCTCTAGCCTTTTTTCAAGAACTCTACAGTACTTCTCAAGGAATTTTTCGTACTTCTCAGCATTTTCTTTTAATAGGCGCCAAATCTCACCTACTGGAACCTGTTTGAGATGTTGATATATCATGTGAAATTCGTAGTTTTAGCACGTGTCCCACAAGGCGTGCCAAAATGTTCACCCTAAAAACTACTTAGCTTACGTAGCGTGCAGGCTGAGTAACTTATAAGCTAACTACGTCCTTCAGTTGTGTGCGGGTCGTGCCAACTCGTCGGCCGAGCTCGGTCGGGGAGTAAAATATGCTGATGTTGCATTGAGCGCGCAACTGACTTCTCAATCTTGTGACTGCGGCCGAGGAAGGAACACGTCTCGGCCTTTGGATTCTAAAGCCTGAAGACAAAGCTGCTACCTCTGTGAAGTTCAATATCAAATTCGGCTTTCAATGTGCCGAATGTAGTAACTTGGTAACACCTCACTTCGCCAAAAAGGCTAATGAGATGACCTCTGCCAATAAGGATTCGAAATCCTTTGTCAACAGAGACTTGGATAGATAACTAGCCGGCCTCGACGCAGTGCTGTTTATCCAAATTGAAGGTGCTTTGAGGTCTACTGGTTATACGGTGATAGTTCTGTTTATCCAAACTAAAGGTATCATCGGTTGCTTCCACAGTGCTATTTATCTAAACTGAAGGTGTGTTGGCGAAAAAGAAAATAAAAATCCCAAGGTTATTGAGAGGTTTCGCGTAGAGTGAGATTTTGCGCAGGGCAGATTTGTGTGTTGAATTAGAGGTCCCCTTTCTGTCGCAGAGCACCTTGTATTTATAGCATTTTGTCCTTGCTCGGCACGGCCTGGATTACTCCATAGAGTCCAACTAGAAATTAAACTCCCTCCACGTGCTTCCATACAACATCACCACCATATTCTAACTCATGATAAGGCAATCCCTTTGCTAATAATTATCTCAACTAGCATATCCGAAATGCCTAATGCAAACCACATGCAATAGAATTCTCATTAATTTCAAACCATCCATGTTGCTTGGCAGCCAAATCATCCACGTGTATGTGAATTACGTATGTCATAAGCACCTGTAATTTTATTGCAATGCTAACTCTTTCAAGCCTTATCACATCCCATTAATGCCACCAATTATTATTATTATTATTATTATTATTATTATTATTATTATTATTATTATTATTATTATTATATACACACACACACACACACATAGACATGCAGACTATATGACCTAATCCCATCATCAAGTCTTATGATCTTGCATTCAATCTGACAACGGAGGCAGATTGTCTGCCCTCCTATTTTGGTGCCCTCCGATTTTGTGCGGTCACGATTACGCAACGTCGATATTTTATATTGATTTTTTTTATAGAGATAATAAGACAAAAAGGAATAAGAATATAAAATATTGACGTGGCTTAACCGTAACGGCACAAATAGGAGGGCATGGAGAGGGCAATACCAGGAGGGCAGGTAGTCTGCCTCCATCTGACAACACCATCACCATGCATTAAAAATCTAGCCTACCTAGGTTTCTCATCTCATCCTCACATCACTACCAAAAGCCATCATCTCTATTGTCATGCATGCATTCTGATCAAATGAATTTCAAATTCATTTTAAGTTTCCAAGTGCCATCAGACATCCCAAATCAATTTGAACTGTATTGCTTATTTGGGATATAAATCACATCCTATTTATCTGGTTTAAGAAGATGCCAAGAAGATAATTATTATGATAAAATCCATAATATTATCCTTTATAAAAAAATATCTCCATTTTTCCATCCGACAGTTGAGAACCATTCTCACTCAACGGCCTCGATTACTCAGGCCGATAGTGTAAATTTGGGTCCAAACAGCTTCCCACGGCATTGACCGCGCATGAAAGGCTGACAATCTCTTCTGGATTCAATCTCAGTGAAAGTGTGCGACACTTCCAAACACAAGCTGTGCCAGAAGTTGTTCCCCAATTGCTTTTATCTCCTGTGGACCAAAATAGAAAGATCTATGGACCAACGAGCCCTCATCTTTGGTTAAAAGAAATGAGCTTTCTGGATTGCTTATGTGCTCATATTCATAATGTGTGCATGTAATTCGTGGTGAATGTCGGGCATCTAAAAGCTGTCGTTCCCACACCGGCGGGATAGAGGGTGAATGTGCGCCTTGAGCCATCTCTCCAACTGCGCTCAAGAATTGGGCCAACCCCATGGCGTCAAACATTGTGTGGTTTACGCGCGATGCAAATATGAAGCCTCCACACTTCAGGCGAGTCACCTGCATTATTAAGTGCAGCAAATACTTTCTGAATTAATCTTTAGACTTTCCCTTCATTTAAATTGACAGGAGCACTCACATGCTATATCCCAAAATGTTCATAAAAAAAATTTACCAAACAAAACAGACGATGAACATATGAATGTAAAGAGGAAAAAAAATTGAATATGTGCTTCACAACACGTTACACATACGTGATTAGCTACACAAAAAAACTGCGTACACTTGCTTGATAGATAGACTATAAATGTTTGCCAACACGTAATGCAAATTAGCATACTTCTATTTGTATGTTCATTTATTTGCTAAAATTTTCCTCGCAAAGAAGTTGGCTGACCTGAACTTAAAAATGAAAAAAGAAAACAACAAAAATTATAAGAGCAATGCTAGATAAAATAAATTTGTAAATTAAATTTGAAAATTAAATGATGTGTCACCAATAAAAATAAGCATATTAATCAACACTTAAGTAATAGTTCAATCATCAACTTCCATGTCATTTAGTTTCCAAAATTTAGTCTTTCTGGCATTACCCATGCTAGGGAGACTAAATTTGTAAACTAAATGACACGGAAGTTGATGATTGAATTATTACTTAACGGTTGATAAACGTACTTATTTCTATTTGTGACACATTAGCTATTTTCTATCCGAAAAAAAAGGCTTCTACATTTGGCTATTATGCACTTATACACACATTTTGTTATCTATAGATCATTTTAACAACCTCACGAGTTAAAATATGACACATCATCTACCACTAAATTTAATTAGTTTCATTTTATTTTCTATTGTTTTAACAGAGGTTAACCTAGTTACTTCTACCGTTAGCTTATTTGATTGATTGTCCTCTTGATTCCCTATAATGCAGATCATTACAACAAGAGAAGTGATTTCACACACCTTTTTTAGTTTGTCATCCAACCCTGTTTATTTATGGTCATCGGATTGAACAAATTCCATGGAATCAAAAGCTATGAAGCGATTTTCACGCACTTTTTTTTAGCTTCTCAAACACTCCTCTTTATTTATGGTCATCGCATTAAACAAATTCAACGAAAGCAATGCCCATAATTAAACAATGTGTGTAATAGGGCTAAAAAGGTGTGTGAAAATCAATTCCCAACAAGAATGGCAACCTTGGTCAAGGAAAGAAAAACTTATGGCTGCGAAGTATCACATAGAGTGGTGCTATCTGAAGAAAGTTGGGGTTCCACCATAAAATTAATTGGTAATATGGGGAGTAGCCTAACCTCTTATAAACCCTTACATGGTTTGATCCCTCATTGATGTGGGACTTTGTCCTCACATTCTCACACGCCACTTCACCTGTGGCGAATTTTCAAGTGTAAGACGTGGACAACAGAAACGGGATGGCGTGGAACAATTGTGGCCATTGGGCTTCACAGTAGGTCATCCTACTCTGATACCATGATAAAAGTTAGAGTTCCACTATAAAATCAATTGCAATATGGGGAGTAGCTTAAACTCTTATAAGCCCTTGCATGGATTTAGCACTTACCGATGTGGGACTTTGTCCTCACATTCTCACACTATCCACACACGGGTACCCTTTTTTACCTCTGACACACTCATCTCAATTTTTAGCCGTATGATCGAATGAATTGAAGATTAAAAGATATAAATTAACAAGAAATGTGTGAGACGTAAAAATTGATATGTGGATAGCGCCACCATACGTGTCACATAAACTGATTCGGTTAAACCTCAAACGAATAAAATCAATTTTTATGGGATTTGTGAGACATTTGTTAAAATGTTGAATCTCGTTTATTCTCATACTAAGCTTTTATTGGATCTGTTGGATATGGCAACCATGCTTTTGATGGTTGTAGAATTAGGATGGGAGAGAGAGAGAGAGAGAGAGAGAGAGAGAGAGAGAGAGAGAGAGTATGAGTGAAACTTTTGAGAGAGAGAAGTTAATGTCAATTAGGAAAAGAATTAAAAGTTAGTATAATAAAATTATTTAAATTATATACTAACCCATGTTGTTGTTCTTACCTGAACTAACAAGATAGGGCAACCAAGAATACCATCAGAACCTGGGACATTAAAAAGGAGTTCATCTAAGAGAGGACGAGGAGGTCGAATGGTGTCCTCCTCAAGCGTGAAATCAGCATCGGCTTCTATGAACAAGACACCTTCTCCATGACAATCTACCATTACATTTGGCCCTTCCCTCAGCCTACCAGCTACAGGGTAGTGTAATACTCTAATTGGCGCTTAGTGTGTCCCTAATCGCGGTAACGGGATCACCCTGATTTTCTTTGTTCCTGTAAGACAATATGAGTGGAAAATGAAACCTAGTGCCTTGCTGGTCGTCTACATCTGACAGCTGCTTAGTTTCGCGAGGAGTTGGCTTTGCCGGCTTTATGAGTTGTGGCTCCAACCGGTTCATCTGAAATGCGAGGGAGCAACACAATTCCGCCATCTCATATGGTCGACTCTTTTAGAGACTACATAGACACTAGAGCTGCCACTAGTACAAAAACATGTTTACGACATAGAAACTTGTGCGACGCAGCAAATTTCGTCACACAAAGTTATGTTTGAACGACGTTAAATAGAAAACGTCGTGCAAATGGCCTTTAAGTGACGGCACTTTGCGCGACAAAGAATTGCGTTGAAATTAAGGATTTTGATTGTGAAATTAAGGGTTTTGATTGTGAATTGGGATGAATTTTAGAATTTAGGGTTTTAATTTGGGATAAATTACTAGGGCATGGGATGGATTTCAGGGTTTTAAAATTTGTGAATGGGAATTAGGGTTTTAATTTTGAAATGAGGATTGAATCAGGTTTTTATGTGGGATAAATTATTAGGAAATGGGCTGAATTTCAGGGTTTAAGAATCTCTCTATGTATGTTAATAGTTGTCGTCGGGGTTTCTGCAGTCGCTGACCAGAAGCCGCCCACTTCCTATCCTTCACTATGCCTAAGTCTAAGCGCGATCGACAAGGTCCACCGTCCCACTCCTTTTTGCTTGGTTGCCGAGAAAACTTGCAGAAAACCAAGATATTCCAATCCTTTTATTCGTTTTTTTAATATTAATACATATCTATATATATATATATATATATATATATATATATATATATATATATATATATATATGTTTCGAACTATCAGCTGAAATCTCTGTAAATTAGGTTGTTTATCATGAATTAAGAGATTGTTTTCTTTTGTTTTACATAATATTGGTTTTGAGTTTGAATTGTTGAATTCTTTTTCTATTTTTTTTTAATATTATGTTTGTGTGGTTTAAATTGGAAGCTAAAATTAAATTTGTTTGAATTTTGTTTCATATTATTTTCCTTTGTAAGAGTTTTTAGTTTGATGATAACAAAAATTTAACATGTAGAAAATGAAAATTTTGATAGTTATTGAAATTTTGTATATGATGAAAGTTTTAACGTTTTTTTTCAAGTAAATCTCGCAAACATTGGGTTAGTTTGTGCTTACTAAGGATTGAAGAAACCTCCTTATAAACTTGTAAGTAAATTAGTTTCTCCTTAAACCAATTTTAAGGACATGAAATCAGGTTGGCCAAGTCAGCTTCTACTGTCACATTAGGTGCACCAAGAGAAGTTTTTCGGTTTCTTATAACCTGATTGGATTTGCAAGATACTTTAGTAATTTGATTGTTTGGTTTCTGAAGTTCGCATGGTGTAGCATTTGATTCTATGAAAGCCCTCAGTTTTTTTTTTTTTTTTTTTGAAAGAAACGATAGTTGAATTCATATCATCAAAAGTTGCAATACAAAAGCTTGTCCATCTCAACTATAAAACTAAGTACAGTCCTCTACAAGTATGTCAATTAGAATACCAGGTGGAGAACCAAACCATTCACAATTTTGCATCTGAGATAGACCAACCTTTGCAAGGCGGTGAGCAGCATTATTTGCAGTGCGACGAATGTGGGTGAAGTTTGCTTCAGTGATTGTGTTGAGTAGCGCTTTGCAATCCTCTGCAACTTGTTCAATGATAGACAAGTTAGTAGTAGGATCCCTCAGTGCTTGAACAATCTGAAGTGAGTCAGTTTCAATAAAAAGGGAATGAAAACCCCTGTCAATCGCCCATTGCAAACCTGCTCTCACTGCCATAGCTTCCGAGATCAATGGGGCAGATACATCATCAAATCTTCTATTAAGAGCAGCTATAAAGTACCCATTACTGTCTTTAATAATGGCACTGAAACCTACAGTCAGTGTTTCTGCATTCCAGGACCCATACACATTCATTTTGAGTCGTCCATGAGGTGGTACGATCCATTTGGAGGTGTTCCTCAACCTGCTTTCTGGCTCCACGCTTACATTTGTAGTCTGAGTGAACGACAGCCACCATTGGATGGCTCGGTCAGTGCATACCTCTGGTGGTTCCAATTTTTCCTCCCAGAGTTTCATGTTCCGAGCCCCCCATAGTGCCCAACAAACCATCAAAAAGACATCGAAACTTGTCTTGGGTAAATGATCAGCCAAGTCAGTAATCCATAATTTAAAAGAAGGGGGATGATCGGTCCTTAGAATTGTACCAACCGGCGAGCACATCCATGCACATCTCGCATAATGGCAATTTTTCATGAGATGGATGGTAGTTTCGCCATAGGTTCCACATATAACACATTCCACATTCGTGGTGATATGTCTGCTTGCCAGATTGTCCTTAGTAGGGACCAATTCGTTCACAAGTCGCCATATACAGATTTTGACTTTTGGTGGCACCTGTGCATTCCACACCTTCGCCCAAACTTTGATTCCATCATCACCCGAGGAGGATGCCCCTCTGTTTGTGGGTTGTAGCCAATTCCTTGACACATGGTAAGCCGACCGAACTGTAAACCTTCCATGTCTTTCATGGTGCCATAACATCCTATCTGGTGGGTTCCGTACACTTAACGGAATTGTCCGGATTAGGTTTACCTCCTCAGTAGAGAAGAGGCTTCCTAGCACATTCGTCTTCCATCGCTTTGCAATGGGATCAATCAATTCATTTACCATTGTCAGCGTGCACCCCACTGGTTTGGGAGAGTAGGGACGAAATCGTGAAGGGATGGGGATCCAAGGGTCCTCCCAGATACGGATAGATTGCCCAGTTCCAACCTGCCATCTTTGACCCAAACTTATCACTTTTCGTGTGGTGCAAATACTTCTCCAGACATACGATGCGCCCGACTTCAAAGGGGCCTCCATAAAAGAAGTAGTTGGGAAGTACTTGGCTTTTAGTACCGTGGCAACCAAAGAATATGGATTAGTGAGCAATCGCCACCCCTGTTTTGCCAACATAGCCAAGTTGAAAGCATATAGGAATCGAAGCCCCAGGCCTCACTCCCTTTTTGGATTGCACAGCCGTTCCCACGAGCACCAGTGTAATTTTTTCTCACCCTCATCACCACTCCACCAATAGGATGCAACCATCTTGTTTAGATCATCACAGAATAATTTTGGAAGAAGAAAACAACTCATGGGATAATTGGGGATAGCCTGAACCACTGCCTTCACCAATACTTCTTTTCCAGCGGCACTTAGTAATTTCCCCTTCCAACTCTTTAATCTTTTCCAAAGGTGATCCTTAAGGTAACCAAAACATAAACTTTTATTTTTTCCCACAAAAGTTGGCATACCCAGGTACTTGTCATGCCGCTCCACTCGGTTCACCCCGAAGATCCCGGCCAGTTTGAGTTGTTCAGGGCGCTTCACATTTCTACTAAAGCATACTTCACTTTTCTCAAGGTTTACCATTTGCCCAGAAGCCTTTTTATAAACCTTTAAGATCTCCCGCACCTGCATGCAATCAGATTCCGTTGCCCGACAGAAAAGTAGACTATCATCTGCAAATAATAGGTGACTAACCGATGGTGCTTCCGGACAAATTGAGATGCCAGTGATTAAGCCTTGTCGCTTACGCTGAGCAATCAAAGCAGACAGTGCCTCAGCGCACAGAATAAATAAATATGGTGAAAGAGGATCTCCTTGACGTAATCCACGTGATGGGAGTATATAACCCCGAGGGTAGCCATTAATCAAGATCGAGTAAGAGACCGTAGTTACACAAAGCATGATGAGTTTGGTCCAATGCTGAGAAAAACCCATCTTAGTAAGGATTCGAAATAGAAACCCCCACTCAATCCGGTCATACGCTTTACTAATATCTAACTTTAGTGAAGCAAAGCCTTTCTTTCCTCGACGCCTTCTAAACAGATAGTTAGCAATTTCAGATGCTAAGATGGTATTATCAGAGATATTACGACCCGGTACGAAGGCACTTTGTGTTTGTGAGATGATCTTGGGGATAATACTCTTAAGGCGATTCGCAAAAACTTTAGAGATGATTCTGAACAGGACATTGCAGAGACTGATGGGTCTAAACTGAGCTACCTCCTCTGGTTGTTTCATTTTTGGGATGAGGCTAACATATATGAAATTGATTTGTTTCAACAGTCTTCCTGAGGTCTGAAGGTTTTTGATCGCATTTGTAAGGTCATCGCCAACAATATTCCAGAATTTTTGGAAAAAGAAAGGATTCATTCCGTCTGGCCCCGGGGCTTTTGATGGCTACATCTGAAAAATATCCTCTCGGACTTCTTCACCTGTAATTCCCCTGTCCAGCATATAATTCATCTCAACCGTTACCCTTGAATCCACAGCCTCAATAATTTCATCATCCTGGGTGTGCCTGGTAGTTTGGAAGATATGCTGAAAATATTGAATCACAGTGTTTGCAATCCCCGTATCATCAGAGACCCACGCTCCCCTATTATTTTTCAATCGCTTTATCGAGTTCTTTGCCCTTCGATTCCTAGCCCGTTGGTGAAAGAACCGAGTATTACGTTTGCCAGCTTTTATCCATATAGCACGGGATCTTTGCCTCCAGAACTTCTCCTCTTGACCCAAGAGTTGATCAAGTCTTTGCATCAATCAGTGTCGTTCAGCCAATGCCTCATCGGTGAGTTGTTAAGCAAGTATGAACCCCAACTTTTGACGCACTCCATTGGTTTCCTCCTACCTCCCTTTGAAGACAGATTGCTGCCATTTTAGTAAAGCTACGCTGGTGGCTTTAATTTTGTTCACAATCTGATACATTAACACACCAGTAGTCGGCCTGTTCCAAGCATCATGGACAATGCTCTCACAATCCTCATGGTCAGCCCAAAAGTTCTCAAAACGAAACATCTTGTTTCTGCGCCTAACACGGTTAAGTGGTCCATCCACCATCAGGAGAATAGGCATATGGTCAGAATTGCTAGGATCAAGATGAATGACCCTAGCGTTGCTGAATAGATCCCTCCATCCATCTGTCGCCATCATCCTATCCAGCCGTTATTTAATACCCCATGCTCTAGTAGTGATCCAGGTGTAAGGAGTTCCCGAGAAGCCTAGATCATGTAGATGGCAATCACACACCGCATTCCGGAATGTCATTATTTGACTTATTGGACGAACAGGCCCCCCTTCTTTCTCATGGATCCCCAGTAATTCATTGAAGTCCCCTCCAATCAGCCATGGGAGGGCGCTACTCGCAGCTAATCGTCTCAAAATATCCCATAATATTTGGCGTTCCTCAGTTGCCGGGTGTTCGTAGAAACCAGTGAAACGCCAATGAACTGCATCACCTATTACCCCAATCTCAGAGGCAATAAATCTGTTAGAAGAAGAAATGATTCGCAAGTTGATGTCTCCATACCAAAATAACCCAAGGCCACCTGACTGTCCATTTGAGTTAACACCAAAAACTCTCCGAAAGCCCAATTTTATTCTTAAGCCATTTAGCACCTCTGCCTTGCACTTAGTTTCACAAAGAAAAACCAATTTGGGATCTTTTTTCGGGATAATATCCTGCAAAGCCTAAACTTTCCGAGGGTTCCCAAGCCCTCGGCAGTTCCAAACTAAAACATTCATGGCTGTCGGCGGGGCTGGGCATTGCCAGCCTCCACCGATGATGTAAGTCTTGATTTGCCCGTTCCACTGCTCAGTAGCCCACATCGCTCAGCCTCCTCCAGTTCTTTTGAGGGGCTGACCACCACTTCGCACCATTGTTCCACATGTCGCAACGAATCAGTATATGTAGTCTCCGTAGGTTTCCTTCCCCGATAACCTCCCCTGCCTTTATAGCCATTCTTTTTTAGATTTGAGAGGTGTAGCGGGCGACCCCTAATTGGGTATTTCAGTGTCTTTTGCTTTTTTGTTGGTGGAGTAAAAGGTTCCACGTCACATTTCCCTCCTTTATTCAGATCGCCCTTGGTCTGGGTAGTCAGCCTAACCATTGAATCGAGATTACATTCCCCATTATTTGTTTCTGGATATTGCACTTCCCTATTTAGGGCTTGAAGCATTTGGGCCGCCACCAACAAGCTTTGGGCATTCACTTCTGATATATTTGTTACAGGGGGAAAACAGTCCATCACAGTAAATGTTGTGGACCTGGGCCGCCCCACTTCCGCAGCCTGTAGCGTGCCTTTAGCATTTCCAGAAGCCCAGGGGGGATCCAATTTGGGTCACTCAAATTCTTCTCTCGAGAGAGCCCATTTACAGCAATAGTGAAGGTGTTGTTTGTAACATGGGTCCCATAGCTGTCGAGGTGCCACGTAGGCCCACAATCTGTCCGTGTGTCCAATCGTGATGCAGGTGTAATTTTAGGTGTGATTGTAGTGTCAGGAATAAACCCCACCTCAAAATTTGTCTCTGCCAGGAGTAGTGTCCTTTTCTGGTTTTGGTGGGAGACCAACCCTGCAGACGTACCTGCCCCATCTGTGCCTCCTGGCCTTGTGTCAGTACTTGTCATCCGATTGACCTGTTTCTCGATCCTTGGGCGTTGTAAAAAATTGTTCGCCGGAGTATCCATCGCCGTGTCCGGCAGTCTATAGCAGCCACCCTCATAGTGTTCCCATTTTCGTCTCCAAAGGTTTTCACGGACCCCGATCGCCATCGCCTCCCTCTTCTGCGGAAATAACTTTGCACTCACCTTAGTTGTAGGTCCAGCCCTTAGATCTCCATTAAATTGAGTTTGACCCTCCGACGAGGGAGGTGCCGGGCGAGGACACTCACTGGAATGGCCTAATCTCCCACATTGGTAGCAGAAAATCCTCAGTCCTTCATATTTGAATCGAATCATATAGGAGCCCCGAACAGAGCAAGGCGCAGAGCATCGTGTAGCCAGGGGTCGCCGAGCATCAAAATCCACCTTAAACCTCAAGAAGCCCCGAAATCCTGCCTCTACTGGGTCCTCAATGTCGAGAACCATTCCGATTTTTTCCCCCAGATTTCTAGCGTTCTTCACTGTACAGTAGTTCCTGGGTATTCCATGAGCTTGAATCCAATAAACAGCTCGATCAGCTTCAATGTCATCAAGAGAGTGGTGAGATGGCCAGAACATGACAGAAAAAGTATAATCCCTGATAAACCAAGGGTTGCCTTCCAAGATTTTCCTAGCAACATTCTCTTCCCCCACTGTGATGGCGTAGACATTTGCCTTGGCCCTTTGGACACTGACCATCCCCATTTTGTTCCAGGCTGACTTGAGAGTCTCCTTTACCACTGTTGGGGAAGGTTCGTTATCAGCAATTAGTCTCCCCACCAAATAAATATTGTTGTCGATTCTTCCTTCTAAGTCCAGGCTATCTTCAAAAGTAACACTAAGGCCATCAATCATCTCCTCCTCGATGTCCATAGTCAGTTGAACAAGAGTCACTCAAATTCCACAATAGACTAGCAGTAGGAAGTTTGGGAAGAAAAACCTTACCCACAAATACTCACAGTAGAGATACCGGAGCAAGTATAGAACTCACAGTGGTAGATGCCAGAGTTATGAGGACCCCATATTAGAGGTGCTAAAATGGTACGATAGCTTGAGGGTTATCGGTGAAACTAGGCACGAAGTCACAGAAACGTTTAATCAAACAGTTGGTGGACTGTCGAGAGAAGCCCAGTTACCGAGCAGCTGGTGTATTTTCGAAAGCCACGATTTACACAGATTTGCAAAATAGAGGGTTTAGGAGAGAAGAACCCTAAACCCTTACCGAGCAGCTGGTGCATTTTCTTGAAAACACTGCGAAGCTTATAAGATTGTTAAGCTTGCACCAAGCAGAAATCAAATGCCTGAGCTTTACCTTATGCATCGTTCCTTAATCATTAGTTGAAATGGTTGGCATACAATCGGCAGAAGAGAGCAGGATATTTTGTACCAATTGTATGTTTGCTGCTAAAGCCTGTTAGAAGATCGGCAGTGCTCTCAAAAGCCCTCAGTTGTGGCAGTTATCCATCTCGTGTTGTAAATCTTATTATGTAGAGATTACTATTATATTTCAAGCTACTTATTCTTGTCACGTGATGATACATACATGTCATTATATTATGCTTGCAATATGCATATGATCTTCCTTCACTGAAATGTAATGTTTCTGTTTTCAGGATGCTTTGGAGCCTTATATGAGTCAGAGAACATTGGAAGTTCGAGTTAAATAAGTAAGCTAGTTTTCTCACAGAGGTTCCTCTTTAAAATTGCACTTGTAATTACCATACCAAAATCTTACGGTGAAATATCGACATAAAAAAATTGAGATAAGTTGATTCCCAGCGGTTGGAAATGGATTCTTTAGTGGGCCATGTAGCACTGGGCTTTGGGTTTCTTCTCATTGGATTATGGCACCTCTTTAATCACATCAAACTCCATCTTAACCAACCTCCCACATAGCTTCAACCTGGTTCCCACCTCCAAATTAAAGTATTTGGAGCTCTTCTTTATCATGGGAGGCATCATCTGCCTCCATTGCCATGGAACTCTTCATAGGTCCAGAGAAACACCAACCGTTTGATGACAATGGAACCATCCCCACCAACAATCTCCGTAACTTTGAACACTCTTCAATCTCCACGGCTTTCTTTGTCTATGCAGTTTTCGCCATCGTTCTTGACACAATTGCCCCAAAAGCACAACATGTTTTGACCCAACTCCTTAGAGCCATGGCCTTTGGGCAACAACTTTTTTTCTTTCACCTTTACTCTGCTGATCACATGGGACCTGAAGGCCAATACCACATGCTTCTACAGCTTGTGATTCTTGTTTCTTTGACCACAACCATTATGGGAATTGGTTTGCCTAAGAGTTTTTTGGTTAGCTTCATGAGGTCACGTACATATTTTTCCAAAGTGTTTGGCTTATGGTCTTGGTGTTCATGCTTTGGACACCTGACTTGATGCCAAAAGGTTGTTCCATGAACTCAGAGGAGGGTCACAAAGTGGTTAGATGCTATGGAGATGAGGCCCTTCACAGAGCCAAGTCCTTAGTGAACCTTGAATTTAGTTGGTTCTTGGTGGGAGTAGCCATTTTTTGGGTGTCCTTCTATTTAGTTTTGGTTAATGTTTATGGCAAAAAGGTTGAGTATTTTTCAATGACAAGGGTACGTGAAGAAGATGAAGAGGATCCGAATCATGATGTTGAATCTCAAAAGAACAGTAAGCTTGAAGACTCAAAAGAGTTTTGTTAATCATATGGGAAAAAACATTGCATCCATGGACATGGACATGTAGTAGGAAAAAGTGCAAGCTATAATATGTAGATATGGGATTTTGTGTGCGTGTACAAATTAATTAGGTTGTGGGATATATGCCATTTTATATTTGATCAAACCAACCATAATGTTGGCCTATTAATTAAAAGAGTGATTTGTTTACAGTGAAAGTAACTCATTTATAAGTGTTTTTAAAATAATTGAAAGTATTTTTGATGAAAGTACCCCAAACGCCCTCCCCACCCCATCGCCTCTTTTGCGCTCCTTTGTTGAAAAGCTACTAAAAACACAATTTATGTGAAGTAAATGTGTTATGATGGAATTTAAAATGCGTTATGATGAAAGTAGAAAAAAAAAAATCAAAGGAACAGGTCTTATAATGAGACAAAACTAAATTTTATAATAGACTGAAATGAAACTGTGGCGGGAGCAACACCATTGTATGTTAGCAAATAGAAACATGAATAGCGGCATACTTAATTTTGTTGAAAAGAAACTTATGCAAAGAAACTTGCTAGCTTTTCAGAACAGTGTTGCCCCTATTAAGTATGCTCCTATTAAGTAGCTTTTCAACAAATTTATGCAAAGAAACTTGCTAACTTTGTTGAAAAGCTACTGAAATCAGAACGGGCTGCTTCTGTAAGCTTCAGCAATATCTAATGTTCATTTTTAATTTTTTCGCTTTCCATATGAAGTAAATGCTTGCTATGGGTTGATCCTTGTTTCTCATGTAGTCTACATATATCTGTTGAAGGCCTATGATGGGCACGTGAGAGACCTTGTACGAGCCATACAGATGTCCGGCCTCCAAATCTCGCTACCAGTACCTGATCTTGCTACACCTTCGACCTTCGAGCCACTTCACTCCGCCGATACCCAGTAGCCTGATGTATCAAACCTAGAAGACTACTTATCGTTTTTTTCTTTTTTGTTCGGACATCTTGTAAGTACATTTTCAAATATTTTATAATTAAATATTTTTTTGGTTAATTAATTATTGTTTAGAATTTAATTACAATATTATTAAAAATAAAAAATAATAATATTTTTTGACCAAAATCAAAAAAAGGGTTTGACCAAAACCAAAGCCACTTTGCGTGACACATGTCCCTACGTCGTGCAAAGTGATCTAATCCACTTTGCATGACGCATGTTTCTTTTTCATCGCGCAAACCCTTTTGTCACTGCTTTGTCGTGATGGTTGGCGAGTGACGAAGGTTTGTTGGGCTAAGTTTTGGGCGACCTTTTTTTGACTTCGCGCGACGAAGGATCTGCGTCGCGCAAAGTGTTTTTTTGTAATAGTGTGCCTAAGCTTGATTACATATTGTGAGAGTGAGTGGAGTAGCATTTATGTTTTGGACCACCCATTCTCCGCCCGGTCACTGTGCCTTAAAATGTATTTAGTTCGGCAGGGTAATCATTATCAAAGTTCTCATCGTTGTTGTGAATTTGTGATAATTAAGGCATCCGTAGTGAGGAAGCTTTGAGATAAATCAATGATTGAATTTTGGCAAAAAAAAAAATATATATTCAATAATACGATGGTTTCTTTGAGTGTATAATGGTTGGAGTAAGACACACTAGCAGAAAATAGCTTGTGTGACGAGATTTTGCGCGACGAAAAAAATTTGTCGCCTAAGTGGCCCTTGCATGACGAAAACATAGATTGGTCGCTCATAAACGGCATGATACCAAAAAAAAAATTATGGGACAAAAATATTCGTGACGTGACAAACACGTGTGTTTGTCACGCAAGAAAAAGTGGAAAAAAAATTTTGCCGCCAAATGTTTGCGCGACAAATATTTCACACAAAGTTTTACTGAAAACGGTCAGTTTCCCTTCACACCTCCCATTTAGTACACATTTATAATGCATTTTGTCCGACCAAGGAGTTCATTGTGCAAAGTGTTACAGGTCCTATATAATACAATTTCAAAACCCTAGTTTTCAAAGGTTTTGTTTCAAAGGCGATGGTCGATTCGGGTCCCGTTTCAACGAAAAGTTGCGAGGGAGAAGACTCTTGCGAACGGAAAGGTAAAAAAGAAATTTATTGTTGAATTAGTTGGCTTATATTTGATATGGATGAAATTTTTTTTTTAATAGTCTATTACTTTTAAAATTTTGTGAATAGAGAATAGAGAGGTACCAGCGTAAACGATTGCCCTCATTTGAAGACAAAAGTAGGGGTGATGCATACACCGAACTTAGGTATCATATTGGGGGTTTGGTGGGGAACCAATGTTCTATCGAGTTTAAGTCTTGGAAAATGGTGCTTGAGGAGTTGAAGAAGTCCATGGTGGGGGAGTTATCGTTATTAATAAAAGTTCGTTGCCGATGAGAAGCAGCGGAAATATTTGGATGACCTTTTCAAGATGCATTTTCGGTAGTGGAAGTTCGATGTGAAGCGTGGGGGAGTTCCTGATGCCCTTGCTAATGCCCCAGAGAAGGAGGATTGAAGTTTATTTATTTTTATTTATTTATGAAATTTGGAAAGTATATTTGACTTTATTTAATAAATTTATGTTATATGGATGACTATTAATAGTTACATTTGGTATACTATGTATTTGGGGTTAATAAATTAGTTTTATTAATTATTTTGATAATGTTTAATTAGGTTTGAGTTTTTTATTTAGATTAAAATAAAAATTTACATTAGTTAAAAGGAAAATGGAAAAAAATGAAAAAATATTTTAAAAAATGCATGTTGCGCGACCAATAGAGTATTCGTTGCGCAACTTGGTTACACTAATTAATTATAAAGAAAAAAGAAAATATTTAGACTTGCGCGATGAATATATAGGTTCGTCGTGCAAATGTTCTTTGCACAACAAATGCTATATTCATCACACAAATGCAAAAATAATCTTTATAATATGACTTCAGCTGCAAATGCAGAAACTGCAATGAAACTGCAGTAAAACTACAGAATCAGCCTCTGCACTTCCTACCCCTTCGTTTTTCTTCAATCCGGCATCCATCACTTTCATTTTCTCTCAATTTCGTCATCTAATACTCCCTCAATCTTCTTTTCTAGGTTGATCGAGCTATCTTGGTGTGTCTGGTAAGCCTTTTTTTTTGTTTAGGGTAAAAGTATTAATTTCAATTCATACTAACGCCAAGGATATTGTGTGTGATTAGTGATTGATGGAGAACGATTTAGAATATATTTTCTTCATTTTTTTTAAATATAAAATTAATTAAATTATGTTGTTATGTTTATATTATGTTGTGAAATTATATTTATATTATTTGTTAAATTTGTACGTGATGTACAAATATATGTTATGATGTACAGAGTTAATTGTAATTAACTTCGTACCTTTTTTTTGTAGTAAAACTTAGTTTTCCGTTCGGGGATTATTTGGATTTCGCGCATGGATGCGAAAGCATGGCTATGGCGCCTAGTTTATGGTTCAAGGATTAGGTTTCGGTTGTGAGGATTTTTGTGTCATCTCTATACGTTCTTTGGGTGGCACATAGGTATTTCATATCTACGTTGTCCATCTGAAAAACTATACAGAGATGCTGCTGAAATTCCTCCGCGTCGAAATCTAATTTGATGTAGCTCTAAATTACATGACATTTTGCATTTCCGAACCTAACCGAAGGCATAAAGTGACAATATCATGATGAAGTTGTTGTGATTGTCGTACTGTTATTGTGCTTGCAGAAATTATGGACAAAATGTGGATACAGAATCCGAACAGATGTGCTGATGAATACTTGGATGGAATCAAGGATTTTATTGACTTCGCACATACTCACAACCAGGGTGCAACTAGAATCTGATGTCCTTGTAGGAGGTGTAACAACACGTTATGCTACACAATTGAAATGTTCAATTTCATTTTGTAAGGAATGGAGTGGTAGAGACCTATAATACTTGAAACCATTATGGGGAACAATTAGACAATGCTTCATCATCAAACACCACAAAAGTGAGTAATGTTGAACCTAATGTGGATCCTAATGAACAAGTCATTGATATTTTAAATGATGCTTTTCCATTTGCATCGACAAACACTAATCAGAAATATAAATATGATGTGCCTACACCAATGGATAGTGCAAAATTTGAACAATATGAAAAACTATTAAAAAATGCCAACCAAGAGTTATAGACAGGGTATGAAGGCTTTTCGATTCTCAAGGCCATTGTAGAGCTAATGCATGGAAAAATAAAGCATTGTATGTCGAACCAGTATTTCGATTACTTTTTGGGACTTTTCAAGAGAATGCTACCAAAGGATAATTGTTTTCCGAAAAACAATAGAAACGCACAAAAGGTGTTGAATGTTCTCAAATTGAAAGGTATTTTATTCTATAAAGAGAATAAAGCATTGGATAAATGCCCTGTATGCAATGAGTCGAGGTTCAAAATTACATCTCAGACTAGAATAACTAAGATCCCATAAAAAGTCATGCGTTATCTACCTTTGAAACCTAGGTTGCAGCAAATGGCATAAGGAAAAACTGGTAGAAGACGATGTGATAAGGCATCCTACAGATAGGGAGGCATGGAAAGAGTTCGATCGAACGATCTCTGAGTATGTTGCTGATCCCCGAAATATTAGTTTAAGACTTGCCACTAACTGAGTCAATCTATTTGGGGTTCTAAAACAGCACCACAACACTTGGCCGATTTTCGTATTTCCATATAATTTGCCTCCTTGGAAATTCATGAAAAAAAAGAGTATGTTGATGATGACTCTTTTGATAACTGAGGATCTTGGTAAGTCAATCTATGTTTACTTAAGGCCATTGGTTAATGAGCTAAAGGATTTATAGACAAACAGTGTGCACACATACGATAAGTGTACTGGGAAGATGTTCACTATGCGGACAGAAGTTATGTGGACTATGAAAAATTTTTCTGCATATGCAATGGTTTCTGGGTGGAGCACTAGGGGTTATATGGCGTGCCTTGTATGCAAGGATGATGTAACATCTGGTTAGCATGCCAGAAAAGTTTGTTACCTTGCTCATCGGAGATGGTTGCCATTGGACCATGAGTGGCGGGAAAAGGATAAAGAGTTCAACGAGAAACAGAGCCTCGCCTCAAACCTAGAGAATGGTCTGGTGATCAAATTTTGAAACAGCTTAACCATTTGGATTTTTGCTCCATTCAAAAAATAGTGAGTAGGACCAGACCTTCTACACATATGAACTAGACGCACAAGTTTATGTTTTTTGAGCTAATGTATTGGTTAAAACTAAAATTGAGACACAACCTCGACGTCATGCATGTTGAGAAAAATGTATTTGACACATTGGTGGGCACCATTCTAGATATCGAGAGCAAGACAAAGGACATGATCAAAGCTAGTACGAAGCTTTTGGGTTTGTAGGATGGACATAGCTTCTGGGTTTCAAGTCTGAGATGAGAGCTTATGGATTTGCGCACAACTTCTAGGTTTCCACAAAGCTTCTGTGTTTTTGTGTTTGCAAAGTTTCTGGTTCCACCTAGCATTCCGCCTTGCACCACCTAGACCACCTAGTGCCGCCAAAACACTCCACGATTTTATTGACGTTTTGCCTAAAGTCACCACGGAATATCACTGCCGAGTGCCTAGGTGCCGCCTAGGCCGATTTTTAGAACACTATGAATCATAACCAAAAGGGTAAATTACAAAAAACTACCTCAACTATTGGTGTCACGACACTTTCATACCTGATCTTTTAAAATTGACAATGTCATACCTCATCTTAAAAATTTGTGACAATATCATACTTTCTGTTAGCTTGGCGTCAATTTCTCAGTTAAACACTGATGTGGCTTGATCTAGACCCATTTTTTATTAAAAATTATTAAAAACTAAAAAAAATCATTTAATATTTTTTAAAATTTTAAAATATTAAAATAAAAGTTAAAAAAAAATTTAAAAAAAAACCAAGCACTTAGTTCATCCCCTTTCTCTCTCTTCTCCCCATCTTCATCTTTCTTCCCCATTTCAGCAACTGCAACCTAGAAAAATGAAGAGAAAAAAAAACCAATTTGTCTTCCCCCTCCCTACCCCCACCTCCTCTTCTCCCCGCACCCACTCTCTGTACCCAACCTCCCCCACCTTCGCAACCACTACCTGCAACCCAAAAAAAAAAAAAAACCAAATCCGTAGGTTGAGAATTTAGGCGCAGAGAAAATGGGAGGAATGGGTAGGGAAGGAAGAGGGTGGGGAGGGGCCAGATGAGAACCTAGGTTTCTATCTTTTTTTTTTTGCTTTCTTTCTTCTCTCTTCTTGTTCTTCTGCAGATTGGGTGGGTGGGTGGGTGTTAGAGGGGTCGCGGACGAACTGGGTTTCCTTCTTCTTCTTCTTCAGGTTGGGTAGGTGGGTTTTTTGTGTTTTGGGGGGGGGGGAGGAAGAAGGGACGACTAGGTCTTTATTTTTTTGTTTTTTTTTCTTTCTTCTTCTTCTTCTTCTTCTTTCTCCTTTTTCTTATCTGGGTTTGTTGTTTTGTGGGTGGGTTTGGTTTAGGGGGGGTGAGAGACGACTGGGTTACTTTTTTTTTCTTTTCCTTCTCATTCTTCTTTTTTCTCCTTCTTCTTTCTGGGTTTGTTGTTTTGTGGGTGGGGGGAACTGGGTTGGGTTGTGAATTTTTTTTTCCTTCTTCTTCTTCATCTTCCTCTTCTTCCTTTTTCTTCTTCTTTCTGTAGGAAGATAGAGAGAGAGAGAGAGGGGTTGGGGACGCCTGACATAAAGTTTTTTTAATTTACTTTTTCTATTATTTTAATATTTAAATAATATTAAATAATTTTTTTAGTTTTTAATAATAATTTTTTAATAAAAAGTGGGTTCCGAATCATGCCACATGAGCATTTAATTGAAAAAAATCACAGCCAAGCAACAGAAGGTATGACATTGTCACAAATTCGTAATATGAGGTATGACATTGTCAATTTTAAAAGATCAGGTATGAAAGTGTCGTGACACCAATAGTTGAGATAGTTTTTTGTCATTTACCCAAACCAAAATTTTATCATACTGTCACCGCACCCAAACTTAAACTTATCTACGATACTACCACACCTCTTTGTTTTTATGATTAAAGAAAGTTCATTAGGCGATTTTGGATAGAAAAGATCACGAGATGCTTTTCATTATATTTCGAAACTAATTTTTCTTCAACAGTCCTTATGTTTAACCCCATATATATAAAATTTGTATATACAACGAATTGAGGAAATTATATTACTACATGGTATCTGCCTAATTAGGTCCTAGGTTTTCTACTAGTCTCACGTCACCCTTATTGTCTAGATTTTCCTTCGCCATTCTTCTTCTAGAGTTTTTGCCTGTCGTCATGTCGTCCTCTTCTTTTTTTGTCTTTTTTTTTATTCTATAAGCGTTTTGTCTAAATTCCTCTGTATTTAAAGACACTTTCAAGTAACTACCACAGGCAAGAGACTCTTTCCAAGAGACACCATCTTTCTTGAATTTTATTCCTAATTTTTAAGAAATTTTGGTTTCCTAATTAGATCATCTAATTTAGATGTTTTTTTTTTCTTTTGTTCTAAAGAATTGTTAACTAGCACGAATATGATGATCAAGAAAAAAAGTCTAGTAACTAACTTTTGCAATATGCAGGTGACCCGTCTTACATGTAGAGGTTTCATACTTGCATTGTGCGTAAATCACAATGTGTGATGCATCTGGTTGCTCCAGTTCCTGAACGCCATTGCGGAGATGGCAAGAGGCGCACATGAACCATCTATTCTACCAGTGTGGGAGAGAGAGCTCTTGTTCGCTCGAGATCCACCAAGAATTACATGTGCTCATCATGAATATGAAGATGTGATTGATCATTCTGATGTTTCATACGCATCCAGTAACCAGTATGGTTCAACGATCTTTCTACTTTGGTGCCAAGGAGATGAGAGCCCTTCGAAAACAGATACTACACCACCTAATTTCCACTTGCTCCACATTTGACTTTATCACAGCTTGTTTGTGGAAATGTCACACTCTTGCACTTCAAATTAATCCAAAACAAGCTGTTCGTTTTTCATGCATTGTCAATGCACGGGGAAAGCACCACAATGTATGTCTTCCCTTGGGATACTATGGCAATGCATTTGCATTTCCAGCTGCAGTTTCAAGGGCTGAACCTCTATGCAAAAATCCACTGGGATATGCTTTGGAGTTGGTGAAGAAGGCTAAAGCTACCATGAATGAAGAATACTAAAGATCAGTGGTAGATCTTTTGGTAGTAAAAGGGCGACCTCAATATTCATCGACAGGAAGTTATTTAATAGTTTCTGATAATACGTGTGTCGGTTTTGGAGATGTCAATTTTGGATGACAGCCGGTATTTGCTGGACCCGCTAAGGCCGTGGATTTTTTTAGCTTCTACGTTCAGCACAAAAACAACAATGAGGATGGAATATTGGTACCAATGTGCTTGCCATTGTCGGCCATGGAGAGATTTCAGCAGGAACTAGAGAGGATTACTCTGGAACCTAAGGAGGATATATGTAACAACCTTAGATCAACTAGGATCAAGTCAATGGTGTAAGTGTTAAACGTAATGCACTTTCTGTAATGTAGAGTTGTGTCTCTTGGAGCTAATCCAAGAGTTATGGCTGTTATCAAAAGGTTTGAATGTTTTATAGATAGCCAATAAGATGGCCAAGTGTTGCAATAAAAACCTGAAAGTAGTAAAGTTAAGTAAATTTCAGTTCCCGTTCAAAACTCATCCTTCATATATATTCTCTTGTATTCTTCCTTTCTGTACTGTAATTGAAAACTGCTAATCTTTCCTTCAACAGTAAGAATCAAATTGCTCATTTGTTAGACAATTTAGTAAAATTTCAATAGATTTCTTAAAGAATCATGAAAATGTCATGGAAGTTTGAGTCTTAGATCACCTCCAATGGTGGGCTAAAAGCCATTCCCCCCCCCCCCCCCCAAATTTCCCCCCAAGCTCACTCCAACCCAAGGGGAAAATGTGGGCTAGATGCTAAAAGGAGAAGTAAGGCCAGAAACCCTCCAAAATTTAGCCCAAAATCGGAGCGGGCTCCATCGGAGAGAGTGGGTTTCAGCAATTGGGCTCCAAACCCAGCCCATGGACTCGTGAAATGTGCCACATGCGCCCAGCAGCAGACCGGTCGGGACCCACGCACATGGGCCTGTCGGCCACGTTCCCAGACGTCCAACGACTACTTTTGAGCAGACGGCTGTGATCATCAGGCCATTGGTTAATCCAACGGCCTAGATTCAAAATTTTTATTTTATTTTATATTTATATATTATTGAATCCAACGGCTGAGATCGAATATAATCAAATCTAACGGTAAAAAAAGATCTAATGGCCCAAATTTAAATCCAATGGCTAAAATAATTTAAAAAATATATTTAAATCAAAATTCACCCAAAAACTCTATAAATACCTATGTATTTGTTCAAACATTCACACAAAACTCAATTTTCTCCTACAATTCTTCCAAGTTATCTTTCTACCATTTCTTTCCATTTCCAAATTGTTCAACATGGCAAGAGAGCATATTAGAGGTCGTAATTGGACCTGTGAGGAAGATGTCGCTTTATGCTTGGCATGGGTTTTTGTTAGCGAAGATGGTGCAGTTGGCACAAATCAAAATAAGAAGGTTTTCTGGGATAAAATCATTGCAAAGTTTCAAGAAAATTGCAATGGCGGTGGGCGAGGAAGTTCTTCGGGTTATTCAAATGTTTGGAGGTTAACTTTCCGTTTGGAGATTTTAGAAAATAAGTTGTAGTCAGGAATTTTCAGCAAGAGAAGTTCGTCAGGTTAGTTTGACAATCAGTACTTCCCAATATTTATTCGTTTCATTTAAAATGGTTTACAACGACATCCATAATTATTTGTTAAGTTTTTTGGTTTTCGGGTTAGGCACTTATATGGTAATGCCTCTGTTCTTTACCTCCTCCTCTGACTCTCCTTTCTGTTTCTTCTTCTTTCCTCTCACTACAAATTGCAAATATGGCAGAACCAGTGGAGCTTCCCACTAGCCTCGGCATCCTTCCTTTACGAAACAAGGTCCTCTTACCTAGCACCATCATTCAAATTCGCTGTACTTCACCCAAAAGGCACCTTTAAGCCCTAATCTTTCTCTTTTCATGCTTTATAGTGAAATATGTATTTGTCAATGGTTTTGTAGGATTTTTTTTTAGCATCAATTCATTACCAAATTTAAGTTAATTTCTGTAACTTTTTGGTTAATTGTTGAATTGGCTTCTAGTTATATATTTTGGCCTTTTATGTTTACTGAGAAATTGATGAAATTAGAATGGAAAGTTATTTATTTGGTCAAAATAGTTGAAAATTCACATTTGCTTAATGCTATTTTATTGGTGGGGGTTGAATTTGGTACTTTTTCTTGTGATTCAAAATTTGTGTTGTGATATTAATTGAATGCACTTATACTGAATATATTCATACTTTGATTCTACCTGTTTATTGGGCAATAATCTTCTCCTAAACTAACAATCTAACTATCTGCTGAGTTGGAATTAGTCAAATAGGTCCTTAATCGACTGATTGGGCTTAGTAGGTTTTTGGTGGCATTTTTTACGAAGGTAATTTTTTGGTGGGTTTTGTGTTTACTGTAGTGAATTTTGAGTGATTATGTTGGTGGCATTTGTATTTGGGTTTGGGCTTGATGGGGTTTGTTCTTGATGATTGGTTGTTGGTTATGAACTTAGATTCTTGGAATTTTATTTATTTATTTTGTGTAATGTACTACTAAGATCAGTGCTTTGTTTTTGGGCTGTGAGAACATGGGAGGAAAAGAAGCTGTTTTCATTGTTGGTGCTTTGTTTTTAGGCAGTGAGAAAATGGGAGGAAAAAAAGCTGTTTTCGTTGTTGTGTTCTTTGTTGGTGCTTTGTTTTTAGGCAATGAGAAAATGGGAGGAAAAGAAGCTGTTTTCGTTGTTGTGTTCTTTGAAATTAGAAGAGATAAAGATGAAAGAGAAGGCAAATGAACGTAGGAGAAGAATAAAAAAATGCAGTGGAGTTTTTTTTTTTCCAACTCATTCAGTTTCCAATATTTTATTACTTCATGTTTGGCGAAATTCATTCCAATCGTATGTTTCACCACTACGCTCTTTTCTTTTACTTTTCCATTGGTTCGTATCATGTTTTTTTTTAATTTTTATCAATCAATCTGTTTGATGGAATTCAAATATTCAATTATTTTTCATCACTGTTTAATTTTGTTACTTGAATTTGAATTATGTGTAGTTTTTTGTCCACTGGTGCAGTATTACTGTACTCATAAAATCCCACTTCTCTGTCCTTCCCCTCTACTTGCATCAATTGTGATTGATTTTCCATTTTTGTTCTGCTTTCTCTATTAAGGATAAGTGAACACAGTTATGAGTATCAACTAGTTATCCTTGTTCATATTCAAATATAATATGGATAAGTGAACACAGTTATGAGTATCAACGCATGCCTGAATAGCGTCCATAATGGCTGCCTTTGTTACATTATGATTTATGTTTTTTACTATAGTGTCGAAGATGTCCGGTCTCAGAAAAAGTGAACAGCCATGCTTTTCGTCATCGAATATTGCACACCATGCTGCATATTTTTTTGTTTGAACATCTGTGCTTGACTACTTACCTGCTCAAACACCACTTTTTATGTGTTTTTCTAATTGCTAAGTGAGGTATGTAGGCTACAGGGCATATATTTTTTCGTCTTAATTACAGGGGCAAAATATGTGTAAACTGCAACTTGCATCTGTTTCTTCAGTTTCGTATGGAAACAGACATTTTGCTTATTTTTTCGTTTGAACAGTTGTAGTTACAAAATTAGCAACTTGAACAAGTCCTCAACGCTTTATGTTTTTAATTCCCAGTTGAAATGGCTGCCTACACTGCAATACACATATTAGATGTGTGAACTACATGTTTGTTCTATTTCTTAAGGAAACAGAACTTTTTGGGTAACCATCTCTTTATAATCAAAGACGTTCGGTATCTTCCTTTTCATTGTACAGTGTGTTTATATGCCAGCTCACTAGAATGTATATAAAAACAAAATTGCTTATCTTATCAACCTTATTCACTCATTTATCCCTTTGTTTGTTCATCCGATTACGCTTGAAACAGCTAGTTTCCTGATCGGATCATATTTATATACATTTTTACATCAAATTCACTCGTCTTTTCTTAGTTAGTTCCTTATATTTTGAGCTATTTACGTTATTTTTATGTTTTATAAGATTTATCAAGCAAAGAAAATAAAAATTGAATAAGTGAAATTTTAAGTGTAAATTCGTCAAAACTACTTACTCACTTATTTTCTTTGTTTATATTTTCGATTCGGTTTGAGTGATTGTATTTTGGTTGGTGGTTTGTTTTATGTTTTTAAGTTTTACCAGTTGACTCTAGCTGGTGGGTGCAGATATTTGAGTATTTAAAGGCATGATAGTTGTATGGATGTAAAAATAAAACATAATCATTCCGTGGCTTGGAAGGCAGCTGGCAGCAGAAATAAAAAAAAAGAAACCTGGGGAGCACTAGGCCACGGAGAGACAGAATAATTGATTTTTGGCTTGGAAGGCAGCTGGAAATATATAAAAAAAATATAACAGAGGGCGCCCCATTGGAGACAGCGAGCTAGGGGGGGATAATCAGAAAAACAATAAGAGGCATAAGCTGCCTCTTGGCAGCCAATCCAGTGCCATCTCTGGGGAGCTCCTCGGAGCAGAAAAGACAAAAAAATAGATAAGTGAGGGAAGCTGCTTTTGGCAGCTTGGGAGAAAGAAATAAGGCTGCGTGCGCAGCCAAAGAAAAAAAAGGAAGCTGGAGCTCGGCACCGAGAAAGAGAAGAAGGGCTGTCTTTGGGGTCAGGAGGTGAGGAGAGCACAAGCTGCGAAGGCAGCTGAAGGAACGGACAGAAGCTGCCAGGTGGCAGCGAAGAACAGGTAGCACCCAGTTTGGAGAGCTACGGTGAGAGCTGCTTTTAGGCAGCGAGAAAACGAAAAAAAAAAGAGAAAATAAAACAGTAAAGAAAGGGCGCTGCCCTTGGGGCGCTAGTCAGGAGAAAGGATCCTCGCCGGATCCCTTTTCTAGAGATCCCGTAATCTCAACTGTTCATCGTATATCGTGTGGTCAAAAATCATTAGATACTATTCATATTTAAATTTAAATTTAAAATTTTAAAATGATTTCAGACCTACGATATACGATAAACGGGTGAGATCACGGGACCCCTAGGATCCCTAAGAAAGGAATCCGGCGAGGATCCTTTCCCGCTAGTCAGAACCAGTACAGAAAAAGAAAAAAATAATAATAAAAACGCTGCCTTGGCAGCGGAGAAAAAAAAAGAAAATAAAAAAAAGAAAAGGCAGCCAAGCGAGAAAGGAGGCCAATCCTCGACAGAGGGAAGGAGGCACTGATAATCTACCTTGAAGGGCAGCTGACGGATAGGCAGGGGAGCTGCCATTTGGTAGCAACACCAGTCGAGAAACGAAGGCTGAGAAGGACAGAGAAACAGCTGCTGCCTTGGCAGCGTGAGCAGCGAGCACGGGAGACAGAAATCAGAGAGCCAGGTGCAGCGCCAATCCAAGGCAGCGTTGAAAGAATCTGCCAGTCTGAGAGGGCAGCACCCATCGCAAGCACATGCAGTGAGCTGCCATTTGGCAGCGTGACAAAGCTCACAGATCCGAGGGATTGGCACGGTGCAAACCAAATCAGCACAGTGCACAGAAAACAGTCTGTGCAGTGCACAGATGCATCTTTCCGTTTGCTTGCATCCCCATTTCGGTTGTATCCTCTAAACTCAGTTTTATTTGTTTTTAATTTATAAATAATATGTAATTAAATTTGTTTTGGCTAGAGGTTAATTCAAAACCATGATTATATTTGTAATATGAATTGATTACCTTCAGTTGTGATTTCTGAGTTGTGATTCAATTTGCTTAACTGCTTGATTGATAACTTATTTGTGTATGTCGATTAAGGATGCATACTTAGTTTGCATGCATGAATTTGATGCTAGAATATAAGTGAATTTCACCTAATCGTTATGAACTTATATTCATGAGTAGTGAAGGTTGTTATCCACAATCGCGTTAAGTAAATTCCTGGCAAACGTATCATGCTGTTCATAGTTACGAATGCTTTGTCAACACTTATGATTTTCATAGAACATAATGATCTTTAATCGTATCTCTATTGTGCTTTTCACGTAGGGAACTTTTGGGGAATAATTTGAGTTGTTGTATGCTGTTCATCCAATTCAATAACATAAGGAAAATCTGAAGGTTAATTTAAGCGTACCTAATTAATTTGGGGTGTTGAGATTTACAATTTATTGAAAGAACAACTGAAGGTCAATTTAGATTGCATATGTGTCTTGTGTGGAGAAAAACCCTCTAGCCAATCCGTTGCCTATCCATTCACTTTTATTTTATGTTTTTGTCAATTTTATAATTTAATTAAGTTAATTTATGTTTCGTCAAAACCAAACCCCCCCATTATTAAATTATATTATTTAGTTAATTTTTATTGTTTTTAATCTTTTAATTCAATTCCCGTCTATTTTAATTCCTAGTGTTTAATTTGATCGTTTTCAGTGTTTTGAGTCATTCTAAGTGTGTTTTAAATTATTAGAGTTTTTAGCCTAATTTTGTGTCCTTGAGTCTTGTTTAATATTTTTAAATTAATTTAGAGTAAATTAGCAATCCCTCCTAATCCCCGGCCTAGAACGATATCATACTTACACCTATACTACAATTGTAAAAAAGAGGGTTAAATTTGTGTGGTTTTAAAATCCCGTCATTTCCGCGGCAACACGCGTGCCTAATTTCTAGTTATAATGTAAATTTGGGTATAGTACAAACAAATAAATAATATATTGTTACCTAATTCACTAAATTTTTTCCACTTCGAAGATTACCACTAGCTTGTGTCGGCGTCTCTCCACGTACTTAACTATTGGCTAAGTAATTTCCAATGACTGGACATTGATTATTTGGTTCTTTTCCCACCAATTTTCTCAAGAAAATTGGTATGAATAAGACTCCACATTTCCAGCAACTGCATCTCATTACTCGTAAGCAAATCATGAGTAACTTCAACCCAGCTAGTACACAACACAACAAATTCAATAAGCGTCCAATTTGTACGTACATCAATAGTCATTTTGTTGGAAAAAAAATTAGATTGAAACTTTGAGAGAAAGATAGGAATGTGGTTAATAGTAGTTGAGAAAATATGAAATTGTGGTGTAAGGTAGAAGATAATGAGAAGTATTTATAAAAAAAATATTAAAAAAAAAGTAAAATCAAATTTTTTTTTTAATTTTTCAAATTTTTTTTTCTTTAGATTTTTAATTTTTTTTTATTCACCTAAGTTGGATTTAAAAAAAAATTTGAATTCCAACACTCCAGATTATGCCGCGTGGCACAATGGTAACGTTTTTTTATTTTTAAAACTGTTTTTAATTTTTTTTAATTTATAAAGGTGAATAATGTGGACTGTTGTTCTCAGATCCAACGATTGATATTAAATAAGATTTTTTATTTTTATTTTTTTAACCGTTGCAAATTCAACGGTCCACAATTTCTTGCCGTTGAAATCCAACGGACGAGGGGAAGCCACGTGGCTTCCCAATGGTAACATTTTCAAACTGTGCGCATGCCCCGTTTTTGAAATCCTTTTGGACGACGCGCGCTTGAAGCCTACGCGCCTAACATAAAAAAAATAAAAAAAGTGGTCGAAGTCCTGGTTGCCTTCTGGTTCTCGGGCTGGCAACTCGTGCTATGCCTATCCCTCGGGCCGACAGATGCTGGGGCAAGTCGGCCGGGCTAAACACAACGGTGGAACTACTCCTAATCCACCCACACCACACATTACTCTATTTCACACGGAAGCATCACCTCCTCCAGCTCTCTCTCTTACCTACCCATATAAATACAAAGTGTACCCCAAGGTCTAAAATATTGATGATGTCGGAAATATCGGTAATCCAAAAACACGGAAATTTCGATAGAAATATCGGGATATTATCGATATCGATAAAAATTGAATAAAAACTACGGAAATTGTAAGAAAAATTTGGAAATTTTTATTGAAACTTTGCATGATGTTTATTTAGTCAATTATCTATTAGTTTATTACAAAAAAATTGGAAGGAAATGCATTGCATGATGGATTTAACTTATTTAAGTTGATTATATAACGAGTTGGAAAACATTGTGAGTGTAGAAAATATGTAGTAATTAATGAAAGAAGTTTAAACACACCATAATCATTTATATATAATGAATTAGTACAATATTTTACACTTTATACATTGCATGGTAAGATACATGATTGACTTAGTACCACATAGAGTTCCTATGAGGTTCAAAATTTTCACTATCTTCATCATCTCTATGTGTAGAGTAAGTGTATTGTGAAGAGTAGTCATCAAATGATAAATCCCCAAAATAGTTTTGCATGTAATTGTTAACATGTCACCCATATGGATCCGAGATTGGTTAACGTTGTCCATAAACAAAATCATTTGAAGATTGAGTCTCGGATTCTTTCCACCCATATAGATCTGAGATTAGTTGACATTGTCCATATATATAGAAATATGACTACAACTAATTAGTTAGGTGAGTGAACGTGGTGAGTAGTTCAAAAGTAGATACTTGAAAAGAAATTGTCAAAGATTTATTGTCATGTGTAAATTTGTTTCTTGCAAAAAGAATTTAAAACAAAACCATATATATAAATATTTTAGCATATTTTCACAAAAACATAAGTGATATGGTAGTTAAGGTGTTAAAGGAGTAAAATGGATGATGTTCGAATTCCCTTGGTGTTTTTTTATGTATAGAAATTTAAAAAACACGAAAATTTCGATGAAAATATCGATGACATCGGAAATATCGGTAGTCCAAAAACACGGAAATTTCGATGAAAATATCAAGATATTATGGATATTTTAAACCTTGTGTACCCCAACCCTAATTTTCATCCGGCCGTTCTCTCTACTCTCTGTTTCTCTCTGTTTCTCTTTCTCCTCCCCGCGCTCAAATCCTTGCCTCCTCCCTAAATACAGGTAAATTTTTCTACTGAGATGCTTGACATGGTTGTTTTATTTCACTTACATGGGTATCTGCAATTTGGGTACTGGTAGAGTTTTTGGAATTTTGTGATTTGAATTACTTGAGTTTTTGGGTTATATCTTCAAACAGTTTCTTCTGTAACTTCAGTTTTAAACCAAATATTATACAACTCTTCACTCAAATATAAATTGATAATTTGGTAGGAACCCAGATCCAAACCCGGACTCCGTTTTAGGGTAGTACTTGGCTTTGAAAATTCGGGATACAGGCGAAGTAGGATTTTGTATTAACCTCCATCCTTGCTTTGCTTTGCTTGTAAAGCGATATTAAACGCATAAAGGTTCTTGAATCCCAAACCCCCTTCACCTTTCGGCTTCCAAAGCTTACACCACGTTTCCGAAACTACAATATTATTATCTGAAATCTACCGAACAGGTACGAAGGCATTTTGAGCATGCAATATAATCCTGCTTGAGTCTGCTCCAAAATCTCTCTCTCTCTCTCTCTCTTTTTTTTATATAATTTTTTATGCAACTAGGATATGCGTGTACCTGTGATATTGTTATGGGTCCCAAAATCTCTCCATTTTCTTATGCAACTGGAATACTTTGATTAATCGGTGCATGTACCTGTGATATTGTTATGGGTCGTTTTCTTTTTTAGCTTGGTTACTCACTTACTTACACTCATGACTGATCAAACTGTCAGTCTCTGATTGATGCCGGTTTTTGTTCAAACAGGCTCAATTATTGAATATGCCAGTGCCCGAGGATGGGAAGAATTGGATATTGCATATGCGAATGGGCAGGCAACTATTGGCTTTGGATATTGTCAAATTGATGGAGTGGTCTAACTCTAAACTGCACAAGTCTCGCAGGCCACCAAAGCCCGAGTTCAAACTGTTGCACAATGGATTTTATCCCGACCATGACAACGACAACGAGGGCAGCAGCACAAGCCCAACCCGCCCACGCTCTCTTCCATGGGGCATGAGATTTGTCATGGTCGACTCCAAGCCTTATATTGTTGGAGGACAATTTAGTCTTCAACCCCCTTCCTTTCCTAAACCCCAGTGGGAATCTCCACATATCTACAATCATCCGGCTTTGGATAATATCCGCCCTCATTTCGAAGCGTGCAAGAAGGCTTATAAAGCCCCACCCGATTGGGCCAACCTCGATGTTGTATCCTACGGTTCTGGAGACTCCATCTGCAAGTCTAACCTTCCCCGCATGTGTGGTCCCAAACTCCAACCCTTCGTGGCCACCTAGGATGCATAGACACGGACACGGATACGGGGATACGACACGATACGACACGGGGATACGTCAAATTTTTAAAAACGAAGACACGATACGTCAAGGATACGGCACTTAAAAAAATATATAAATAAATAAATATAACTAAAATAAACATTCAAATTTATTACTCAAATTTAAATTTATTTCAATAAACTCCAAACAGTTAGAAAGATAGTCCATCCAACAAGCAATTAGTCCTCAAACTTGAAAAATTAAAATGAACATCCAAACGAAAATTAAAAAAAAACCAAAGTCTCATTCAACTTCTACATTCATGATGTCTCCTCCAGTAACTAAAGTAGTCTCCAATGACGGTTCATCAAGTGAAAGGTTAGCTATTTCAAGCATCCCGACACTTTCTTCACCCAAGTTTTCAAAGCCATCTCCTCCAATATCCCACAATTGAGTAATACCTTCTTTGTAGGTTGAGCTATTCCTTGATAAAAGACGAAGATTATTATGCACAAATACCAAATCCTCGGCTTTTTGTGGAGTAATCTTGTTCCTTCTTAAAGAGTGAATAAAACTATAAGTGCTCCAATTTCTTTCACAACAAGAGGAGGAACAAGGTTGTCCAAGTAGCTTCAACGCTATGGATTGGAGACTAGGTGTAGAAGCTCCATGGACAATCCACCACATCACTGGTTCCAAATGAAACCTATCATTCATAGAATCAATAGCTCCAAAGTCATTCAAGCACATAGAGAAAGAGGCATACTCCACATTGATATTTCTTCTAATTTCCTCATTGGAAAAGTATCTCTCAAAACACTTTTTCCTTTCAATTGTAAGTTCAACATCTCGGTGTGGAGCAAGACGACTCGGGTCTTCTTGGAGCCATTCTGAACTATAATACCTAAAATAAAAGAAATAGTAGTTTAAAAATGTACTCATAAAGCTAAAGATTAATCTAGAAGAATTTATAAGGAAGTTAGTAAAATCATTACCTTGGATTTAATGAATGTGCCAAACAATGAAGTGGTGTGCTACTTTTAGTCCATCGCTCCAATAAAATGCGATACACCGCATCAAAAAAGCTGTTTTTTTCATGTAATGCCTTGCGCTCATTCCTGTATATAGCAGCTTTTACCTTTTCAATCATAGCATCCCACCACTCATACACCAAGTGAAGACAAGGTTTATCTGTATCAGCCATTCTAATAACCTCATATATTGGAGCTGTAAAGAAAAGAATATAATCAATCTTCTCCCAAAAATCCTCATCCAATATCTTTTGCTTCACCATCATTGCTTTAACCAAATCATCTTCTTTGTACAAAGCCCAATTTGGGCTAATCACCATTTGTTGTAAACCTTCCTTTATTTCCTTAAATCTTCTAAGCATCACAAGTGTGGAAGCAAATCTGAAAAATTTAAAAATTAGGACAACTTATAATTGAATAAGGAAAAAGAAAAAAAAAAGTGGAGAAAACAAACCTTGTTTCGGCAATGGAAAGTAACTTTAGTTTGCAATGTTCATTAAACATGGACAATCTCATGCTATGGTTCATAATAAATTTTTTTATGGACCAAGCATCACTAGCAATAGTTGAAATCCAATTGCAGTCATCATACGAAACATCTGTTTGTTTCGGAGAACATATACTCTTCAAAGCAAGATTAAGAGTGTGAACAACACAGGGTGTCCAAAAGATATGGGGATAGTGGGCCTCAATAAGTAACCCAGCAGCTCTACAAATGCAAAAAAGCTTGATGACTTGGTCGATGCAAGTTGTTTGATGGAGGATCTTCCTGGGTTGGATAGCTTTGTTGTCTATTTTTGCAGTTACTATATATGTACTTGTAGACTTGAAGTCATTATCTAATTGTTCCCTTGTTTTTCTTTTCAAAAAAGTGCGTTGGCTGCTGTGAAAGGGCGGGGAAGAAAGCGCAAGGAGGAGGCGGTGCTAGTGAGTGGAATGAATGAAATTATTTGGTTTGTTTTTGTTTGCTTTAGGTTTGTTTGTATGATAACAATGTTTCTTATGGTATAATGATGCAGGAAACTAGGAGCCAAAACAGGAGAGAGAACTGATCCACAATGCATGCATATTTGGCCAAAAACATGGCATGGGCTACCATGGTGAACAAGATCGTACGTTGATATGCGCCACTTTTGTTAATATATGCCCCCCTTTTTGTTAATATATGCTCAAGTGAAATCTCACAAGCCCCGGATGGAAATATCGCATTAGCATGAGCCTAGTATTGTCCTTAGAAGTAAAACTCTTTTGTCAAATATATATTGGGTTGGTTAATGTATATTTTAGGCTAATGTGATCTCATCTTTTTTGTTTAAGAGGCAGTATCTTGGGTTGGTTAGTGTATATTGTAGGCTAGCCTGAACCAAGTATTTATCCTTAATTTAACGCTCTCTTGTCAGATGCATCATGGATTTGGATTAGTGTTTGAATGTTGCCTAATTTGATGTGATCTTTATTCCGTAAATCACTTGCAAGTGACATGTTACTGTCTTCTTCTTCTTCTTCTTTTTAAATTTTATTATTGTAATGAAATTAACTTTCATTGGTCAAATTTTCAATAAAACCTTATTTTTTATTTTGACGTGACCGAACTCGAGTTGAATGTTTGAGCTGCCTACGTACCCTTCCAAAGAAGAGATCAAGTCATAACGTAGTTCAAATACATACATATATATATATTTTTTTTTTTTTGCGGGCTAGGAGCATGGCTTCTTCTTAGACATAGTACCGCTTCAAGAACTTGCTGTTTATGGGGCCAATCCTTAAACCATCTTCATCCATGATTAAGTAGGCGCCGTTGGTGTAAACCTCTTGTATTACGTAAGGCCCATCCCACTTTGATGTGAACTTGCTTTTTGTCTTGTGAGTTGTGATGATAGGCCTTCGTAATGCAAGGACGAGATCTCTTACTTGAAAAAAAAAGGGGCAAACTTTCTTGTTGAAGGCCTTGGAAAGTCGTGCTGGATAGCACTCCAAATGCTACTGAGCTTTGACGCTTCTCTCATCTAGTGCTTCCAACTCTTGAAGATGCAACTTTGCATTCTCTTCATCAGTCAAACCTTCTTGTATAACCATCCTTAGTGAGGGAATTTGGCTTTCCAGCGGCAAAACAGCCTCCATGCCATACACGAGCGAATATGGCATAGCTAGAGTAGGCATCCGGTGCGTTGTCCTGTATGCCCAAAGTGCTTCACTTATTCTTTCGTGCCAGTCCCTTTTGGCCATACCAATGACCTTCTTCAAGAGGTTGCATAGCATTTTGTTGAATGCTTCCGCAAAGCCATTGGCCGGGGCATGATACATGGAAGACTTGTGCTGCTTGAACTTGTATTTCTCGCAGAGCTCATCCATGAGTTGGTTGGAGAACTGTTTTCTGTTGTCCATGATGATGTAGCGAGGCACACCATATCGGTGGATGATATGCTCCTTGATGAAATGGACGATAGTTTCCTTCTTGACTTCTCTTAGGGTTACGGCTTCAACCTACTTGGAGAAGTAATCTGTTGCACCTAGGATGTAGGCTTCTCCTGCAGATGACTTCGGCGTGATCGGTCTTACAACGTCCAATCCCCATGCATTGAACGGCCATGAAGCAACTGTAGGGTGTAGTGGTTTAGGCGGTTGATGTATGAAGTTGGCATGGAATTGGCAGGCTTGACATTTTTTGGCGTGTTCCAGAAAATCTTTCACCATACTTGGCCAGTAGTAACCCATTTTTTTGAGCTGAAAATGTAGCTTTGGCCCATACTGATGTGCCCCGCTTACACCTGAGTGTGCTTCTTCCATGGCTTGATTGGCTTCTTCTTCACCTAGGCATCTCAGAAGTACTCATTCAAAAGAGTGTCGGTAGAGTGTCCCTTTGTAATAGAAGAAGCGAGATGCTCATCGACGTATTTTAGAACGGTGTCTAGGATCATCTGGAAGCTTTCTATGATCCAAGTAGTTAATTAACGGCTGTCTCCACTCTTTAGTGTCAACTAGAAGTACTGAGATGACATTTGTATCATCGAGTAATATTTCAGTGACTAGCGGGATCACCCATCCTTGGCAGACTAGCACGTCTATAGCTTTGCCTTCTCCTAATGTCATACTCAATGCTAGGTTGTCGAGAACATCTGCCATCTGATTTTCTTTTCTTGGCACATGTTCTAGTGTCACAGCCTCGAACTTTTGTAGTAGTTGAGTCGCCATCTGGAAGTATGGGACGAGATCATCTCTCCGTAACTCATATTCAGTTAAGAGCTGATTGATTATGAACTTGGACTCGCCATACACCTCAAGGGTTGTGATTTCCATGTTAATCACCATTTGGAGCCCGATGATCAGTGCTTAGTACTCAGCAACGTTGTTGGAGCATAGTTCGCTAAGTTGGAAGGAATAAGGTAGTATTTTCCTTTTTGGCGACATGAATACTACTTCTGCCCTTGCTTCGTCTGCTCGTGCAGATCTATCAAAGAACATCGTCCATGTCGGGAAGATGTCGATGTAGAACACCTCCTTGTCAGGCAGGTCATCTGAGATTTTCCAATCAGCTGGGATTGAATGATCGACAAGGAAGACTGCTAGCACTTGTCCCTTGACAGCTTTATCCAGGATATAGATGATCTCGTATTGATTGAGAAGCAACCCCTATTTAGCTAATCGCCCTGTCAAAACTGGTTTAGACATGACTTATTTGACTGGGTTTGCCTTAGCAACCAAGTTGATGGTGTAAACATGCATGCAATGTCTAAGCTTCTGAATGGCGAACACCAAGGCAAGGCACATCTTTTATATTGGGGTGTAGTTCAACTCAGCACCGGTGAGAGTTCGATTGAGGTAGTAAAGTGCTTATTCTTTCTGGGATTCATTTTCTTATGCCAAAAGTGCTTCTACTAAACTTTCTTGAGCGGCGATGTACAATATGAGCAGATTCCCAGGCACATGTGCCCTGAAGACATACGGACTTGACAAATACCTTTTTATGCTTTCAAAGGCATTGCGGCATGCTTCGTCCCATACGAACGGAACATCCTTTTTCATGAGTCGACTAAACGGTTGACAACGTCCTACTAGGTTGGAGATAAACCGTCTGATGAAAGCGAGTCGTCCTTGCAGATTTTTCAGCTTGTGTAGATTTCTTGGCTCATGTATGCTTTGAATGACCGTGATCTTTGATTGGTCCACTTCAATCCACAGTGCTTGACAATGTAGCCAAGGAACTTTTCAGAGGTGACGCCAAATGCACACTTCAACGGGTTCATCTTGAGGTTGTATTTTTGCAGCCTTTTGAACACTATTTGCAAATCCTTCAAATGATCTGATCTTTTTTTTTGTCTTAACCACCACATCGTCTATGTAACATTCTACATTTTTGTGTAGCATGTCATTGAAGATTTTTTGCATTGCACGTTGGTATGTAGCTCCATCGTTTTTAGACCAAAGGGCATCACCTTGTAGCAGTAGATACCGTTTAGAGTGCGGAAGGCTGCTAGTTCCTCATCTTCAGGATCCATGCAAATTTGGTTGTATCCAGAGGAGCCATCCATAAATAACAGTGCCTCGTGGCCAGTGGTTGCGTCCACCATGATTTCGATGATTGGCTGGGGAAAGTCATCCTTTGGGAAAGCATCGTTGAGGTCTCGGAAGTCTATGCAAACACGTATTTGTCCAGATTTCTTAAAGACAATGACGATGTTGGAGATCCACTTGGGGTATTGCACCTCTCGGATGAAGTCTGCCTCGATTAGCTTGTCAATCTCGGCCTCTATTTATGGGATGAGCTCGGATCAATAACGCATTTGAGTCTGCTTTATTGATCGCGTTCCAAGCTTGACTGTAAGGTGATGCACTGCAATGATAAGGTCAAGGCCGGGCATTTCCTTGTATGTCCAAGTGAAGACGTCTTTGTACTCTAATAACAGTTGGTAGTACTCCTCTATCTCGTCCGCACTTAGCAGCGCACTCACGAAGATAGGTTTGGGCTCCTCTTTCGTTCCTAAGTTAAGCTTCTTGAGCTCATCAACCATGGCTTGCCCCCCATCTTCGAGTTGTGGTGGTGCAGCAGTGACATCTTGCTCAGGGATTTCGTCTGCTTTTTCTTTTTAGATTGTGATGTGGAAAATGTCTTGGACCTCCCCTTTAGTGACGTCCTTTTGGGTTTGCTGGCGTGAAAATTGGCCGGTGTGGATGATGGTGCACCTTCTCACTTTTAGTGGTCCATTTGTGTTAACCTTTATGATTGCCTGACGCTTCATCCTTGAAGGGATCGAGGTTCGAATGTCATTTTTTTTTTGCTAGCCCGTCAAGCTTTTCTTCATTTGGCATTGTTTCCCTCTTTCTGGAAGGCTTCTTGGTTTCTTCAAGTCTTTCCAAAACTGACTGTCGTTGAGAAAAACTAGTTGTGTTGCTTTGTTTATTAGGTTTTGACAATCTTTCAAAAACAGAGCTTTGAGATGTTGGCATGTTAAGCCTCTTGAAGACGGAGGTTCGACCTTGACCACTAATGCGGTTAAGTGCCGACATTATGGGTTTTGAACGATTCATCATATTGAAGACCGATGTCCGAGGGGCGGGTTTAAACTCATCTTGATCTTGTTCAATGCTCACGCTGATGTGTTGAGCACTAGCGTTTTTCGCTTTGCTTGAAATCTTCACGGGTGCATTTGGTGTGAAGCCAAGTCCAACTTTGTTGTTGTCAACACCGTAACCATACTTTGTCAACTTCTTTTGAGTCTCGGTGATGTAATGTTCTTGGTCATTAACGGTGTTTGAAACCTTCTTCCCAGGATTTGACTAGGAAGCGAAGTCATACCCGGCCTTCGACATGAGTTTGTAGGTGTTTAGATCAAAACCTTCTTCGGTCCTCTTAATTGGAAGAAAGCCTGGTTCCACCCCTTTTGGCAGTGCTTTTAGGAAGCCTTGTGGTAGTCTTGCAACCTTAGCGTGTAAAACTGCATTCATCTTGAGCAACTTTATATCATCATTGTGTTGCCATGTGTCGGCTTTGCTTGCTGCAGTTTTGAACGGGCATTGACCATTATTTCTTCTCGACATCGGAATGTATCGAAAAATGGTGTGTTTGGTTCTTTTGAGGGCGTCCTACTCCCTTTGGTTATTGCGGGTTTAGTAGGCTCATCGTCGTTTTTGCTTGAAGATGGCACGACTTCTTTTTCTTGTTTCTTGGGCACGGCTTGCCATTCTTGCCTTTTAGGTGTTGCTTTGCCTGTAGATTTGATTTCTTTAGAAAGAGTTTCGGGCACCATGTTTTATTCCATATAAAACTTGACGTCTGCAAAATGTGACTCGGCTTCGGTGAATGTCTTGGTATCACCTTGGATCACCTTCACTCTTTCTCAGTAGAATTTTAAGGTAGAGGGTGGATGGCACTACTCTATTCTCGTAGATCCAAGGTCTTCCTAAGAGAAAGTTGTATGAAGTTCTTGCATCAATCACGTGGAAAATCGTGCTTGATTTGAGTTTACTAATGGTCATCTCCACTCTGATCATGCCTATCGCTTTTTGTCCTCCTTGGTTAAAACCCTGGATTAGCATATGGCTTAGGGATAGTTCATCCATCTTAATGCCGATTGTGGTCATTGTTGACTTTGGCAAGATGTTTATGGCCGATCCATCATCCACAAGCATGCGGTTGACTTTGTGCTCCCTTACATACCCTGAGACAGAGATATGACAGTTATGAGGCTTTAATCCCAGTAGTAAGTCTTCGTTAGTGAAGTTGATTGCATCACAGGTGGCACAACATGAGGCATATTCATTTGGCCGAAGCTTCAAGCCTTCATCCTTGCTTTCTTGAACCTTGTGGTCGTCAGGACTCACCAAGACCGCTGCTAGTGCTTTCTCTATCTCCTTGGGCGATCTTAGTGCCTCCTCAATGTTAGAGTATGTCGGCAGGCCTGTTTTGGGTGTGAGGGTATTTTCTTGCTCAATGGCGATAGCTTTGCCTTTTGAGGGTTCTTCCATTTCTATTTCAACCATGTGACATGCAACAGTAGTGCACTGTTGGAAGAAGTCGTTCAGGAAGTACTCGTGCAAGGAGATAGGAATGCGTGGCTCTTGCTCTATAGATTCCCCAACGTATGTTGGCTTAGCAGATCTTGTGCTTCTTTTGGGCTTCCTATTGTTGCGGCAGCAGTGCTTTCTCCCTTCCTCCACCCTTGGCCCTTTGGCTTGTGGTTTTGGCTTCCTCGTCTTTTTGTAGGTCACCAAGGTTCATCCTTCGTCATCCTTAGTAGGTGCATCATGGTTGCTTGCCTCTAATAGTGGTTGTGCAAAAGGTGCCGTGTGATTTGAGCATTGACGGGGATGGTCACGCATTACTTGAAGAGGTACAAGATAAAAGGATCCAAACACGATCGTAGTAGTGCGTGTTGCGATCGTGTCTTCTAGGTCAAGTTCAATTTGCAATTGTTGTACTAGCTTCATGATAAGTTCCTTGAGGATGAAGCACTTGCCAATGAGATGACTCACGATATGACGGTACTTGCAGTAACTGGGATTGTCAACGTGATTCATCTCTTCAGGACGCTTGCATTCAGGCAGCTCGATTACTTTTTTCTCCAACAAGTCATCTAGCATTGCTGCCATGTCAAAGTCCAAAAAAATGGTATGTCTTCTGCTCTAGTTCATTCAAGGTGTTTTTGTACCTATCTTGGGTGTAAGAAGGCTCACCTCTTTTTATCTCCTTTGCTTTGTTCTTGGAGGAGATTTTGACGGGTGCAAAAAAGGTCTTGGTAAGGGTAGTGTTGATGGTAAAAGCTTCATTGGCGGGCTTCTTCCCATGATTGTCCACCTTTGGAGCAAACACCTTATCCTTCTTGAAGTCAGCGATTGACTCCTTTTTTTCATGGTTGGCGATGCTCAACTCCATGTCATGGCCGCGGGTGGCTAACTTTTCGAAGGTCTGTGGTTTGATGCCTTAAAGGATGTAGTGTAACCCTCATTGCATGCCTTAGACTCACATCTCGATCGAGGAGATCTCCGTGAGTTTTTTTTTTGCAGTCGAGCCTTAGAGTGCGCCATCGGTTTATGTAGTCAATGACAGGCTCATCCTTCCACTGCTTTGTACTCATCAGCTCCCGCTTCAATTGCTCCCAGCTGTTGATGTATTCCAGTTCAAGGTCAGTGTACTAATCGAATGCATTCCCCTTTAAAGAGTAGACAAACTGCTTTGCGAGGTAGTTTCATTCCGTCCCCGCGTTGTTGTAAGTTTCAACGAAATGAGCAAAGTGCTGCTTTGGGTTTCCCTTTCCATCAAACTGCATGACCTTTGGCGATTGATAACCCTTCGGCATCTTCAGGGCGTCAATCTTCTTGGAGTAGGGCTTTGAGTGCAACACGAAGGTATGTGAGCTCCCTTCGTATTGCGTCTTGATGGTGCTGGCGATCATCTGTTGCAACTGCTGGATAGAGAGACATCCCATGAGCTATACTACTTGGTCTGGCTTCTCATCGGCTTTTTCTATCGGAGGCTCATCTTCTTCGTCGGCCCTTCCTTTTAGTGGATCAACCTTTGGATCAACTTTCACGTCGTGTTGCGCTTCTAGTTGGTTGACGAGTGCGGCAATTTGTAAGTCTTTCTCCTTCACAGTCCGTGTGAGCTTTGCGATCGCTTCATTCATTTGAGCCAGCTGTTCCTCGATTGAAGTCGCTTCGGTGGTCATGACTTGCATGGCTAAGCTACTGCTCGAGTCAGCATCGGAGAGCAGGGACTCGGAGTCTTTCTTTGGACTTTCTTCCTTTAGTGCTCCTAGCGACGCCAGGGTGATCACGGGCTCGTGCCTCGGGTGCTCATGTTCCTTTGGCAGAGTTGATGCATGGGTGGGAGATATGGCGGAAAGAACTCTTACCTTGCTTCGAGTTATGATGCTCAAAGTGCTACCACTTGTGGTGAGGACGCTCTTGTTCTTCACATTGGTTGTAGGAATAGCTTGAATCTTCCTTGATGCCATTTGTGCTTGGAGTATGCTTTGGATTTCTTGAATGGAGAAAGAGATGAGAGGTAGAGATTCTCCCACTGGGCATGCCAAATTTGTAAACACAAAAATTTCCTGCGATGAATGATACAAGAACACGTGTACAAAATAATATTTTGTATTAATTTTACGGTTACAATCTCTTTTACAATTTAATCCTCTGATTCTATCTTCGTAAGGTAAAGATTTGTCGATAGGCTGTTGATCTAAAGGGCCGTCGAGGCTTGATCTTGGGATGAACAGTGGTGTAGATTTCTTGATGTTGTGAATCCAAAGGGCAGTCGGGGGTTGATCTTAGGATGAACAATGGTGTAGATTTGTTGATGTTGATCCAAAGGGCCGTTGGGGCTTGATCTTAGGATGAACGAGGATGATCTTTAAGGATTTGACGAAGAACGAAGAGAGCTTTCTTAATCCTTCGGGATTCTTGGGAATTTTGATGCTTAAGAGTTTTGGGGTTTCAAAGCTTCAAGGATTTTGGAGAATTCTCTTCCAATTTGGGAGTAGAGAAATGCATATGTCAAATTGGTGGTGAATTTGTGGTTTGGTCTTGTGATAGTAAGTGGATGATGTAAGTGAAATGAGTGGAGGTTGTAGGTGAATTAAGTAGATGATGTAGGTGAATTAAGTGGAGGTTGTAGGTGAATTAAGTGGAGGTTGTAGGGGAATTAAGTGGATGATGTAGGTAAAATGAGTGGAGGTTGTAGGTGAATTAAGTGGAGGTGGTAGGTGAAGTAGGTGGATGATGTAGGTGAATTAAGTGGATGATGTAAGTGAAATGAATGGAGGTTGTAATTTTAATGCATTGGTCAACATTTTTTTCACCGAAATTTCAATGCCTACAGTATAATGACACTATATGCATATTTTCTGGTGTGTCACAAGCAAACACCTCCTTGGCAAGGATCATCTGAAGCAGCAATATCATTGCGACATGAAAGTGAAGGCTACACCATCTGAAGCATTGCCAAAGTGGTCAAGCAACCTTTCTTAATTTTGATTTCCTGCACGATAGAAAATAAGAACCGTGTATTCATAATTAAGAATCACATATAATGATGAAAGAAATTAGAACAAATTTAAGATCCAGGCAAGTAAGCTTTGTGGACACGACAATAGGGTTTGTCACCTTTTTGGGCCACTTAACTTTTGAGGCAATTGGGGCCTATTTCTTGTTCGTTGCCAAAACTGCTTTATATAGTAGTGTTATGTGGGCAACTTAACTTTTCAGGCAATTTGAATTAAAGATCGATCGCATTGTTGTTTCAAATGGAATCCTAGTGCTTAATTGGAATATATCTTAGTAAATGTTTTCATATACATAATGATAAATATACGTATCCGTTTTTTGTATGTGAAAGATATGTTATTATGTGACTGTTGATATTCATATATATATATTTCATTATATTGACTTATGAATGTACTGAAACATATATATCTTTTTACAGAATTTATTGATATATCTATGATTTGTTTTATCATTGTGATTGATTAAAGTTGTGTCCATTTTAATTGATCTGGACAAGCTTATGAAGGTATGGAATGGACATAGTTAAAGATTGCTCAGTATGTTTTAGCCAAAAAATTATTTTATGATTGATAGGGTTTGGGGTTTATCTTACTAATGTTTCTGACTTCTTTGTCTATTGTTTCTTAGTTTCTTCATATGGTCTACAATCATAAGAATCAATTGAGCAAAGCGTAAGTCAATTGAAGCCACTCTTAGAAAATCCTAATAAAATCAATAAAACTAAAATAAAAAACTTAAAAGTTTGAAATCAGAAGAAAGGCAGATCAAAGCAAGCAAAAAAAAAAAAAAAAAAAAAAACAAGATTTTGGTAGAATCTAATAGATTTTGGAAGAGAAGAAGTTACCTTTGGGGAAGTCTGAAAGGTAGCGGCGGTTGGTAGAATAGAAGAGATTTTGGCAGATGAGGCGAGGATGGAGATGGGGAAAGCAGGAGGCATCCACCACAGCGAGGTTTTTGACTTAATTTTTTTAAATATTTCGTAGATAGATAGATAGATAGATAGATGATTGCAAAATCTTTATTTGTCCATCACCTCTTACAATTAAATCTCTCTACCGCTACAAAAATGTTATATTATCACCTTGTTGATGTTATTTGTAGACTTGGCAGTCAGAGCTGGCCCTGAGATTTTGGGGGCCCTGTGTGAAAGTGAATTAGAGATCCTAAAATTGCGAATTTAATTTTTTTTTATTTTCAATTTTTAGTTGTGCTTTCTATAAATTGTAATAGCACAAAAATATAACAAATCCACTGACAAAAAGATGAATTACTGATTTTTTTTCTTAATTACTTAAAGGTCCAACCACTTAGTATTACAATCTAGCGGTATTTCTCTTCACTTGTGAGTGAGATGTCTTAGGTTCGATTCTTGCCAAAGGCAAGTTCGAACCACATTATTGCTAGCCCATTGTGATACTAAGCCCACCCATTCCTCTTAGCGTAAATAATATCGTTCGTTCAAAAACAAAAAATGCTTAAAGGTCTAGGGTTTGAATTTTTATTTTAGTTTTCTAGAATTTTTATATTATTTTTGTGGAAGTTTATGCATTTAATAATAATAGTAAAAAATGATGGAGGCAAAGCCTCGAACCCATTCCGAAACGGATACAGAGACGCATAAGTACCACTTGTGCTAATAGTTGATTTTATAATTTTGAAAAATCAGGGCCCTTGCGATTTGGGGGCCCTGTGCGGCAGCACCACTTACGCACCCTCAAGGCATGCCCTGCTGGCAATTTCTAACATGACCCGTTAGCTTAACACGAAAACAATGAGTTTCCAATCAATACGGTAATTAATCGGCTTGTTATCAGGTCATCCATTAAGAACTCAATAATAACGGGTTTACACGTTGGTAACCCGTGAGTTTCGACCGGTTGAGAAAATAAATATTTTGATGAACGACACTATCCCATTGTAAGGCTAATCCCACCCCTCCCCATAATATCGTTAGTAAAAGTTAAACTACTAAAAAAATTACTATAAAATACTAGCCATTATGTATATATTTTATGTATATTAAATATGTGGGGTAAATTGCACAAACTACCTCAACTATGGGTCGAACGACACTATCATACCTTATATTTTAAAAATGACATTGTCATACCTCATCTTACGAATTTGTTCCAATATCAGACCTCCGTCATTTTTTCTGTTAATTTCTCTGTTAAATGCTGACGAGGCTAGAGGCGGGGCCCACTCACTAATCCAATTGGATTAAAAATATTTTTTAATAATTAAATGTAAAAAAAAAATCATTAAAATATTTTACCCTTCTTCCCCACCTGTCTCCCAAAATTTGTCTCCCCCAACCTTCCTTCACCACGAAAACCAGAACCCACTTCTCCACTGCCGCCCTTACTTGCCAATCACCTTCTTCAATGCCAAGGAGGCCGATGATGGCTTCACCGCAGCTCTTGAGCTGGTCCTTGTTCATGTACAACACCCTACCTGCCCACATCCTTCAGAACCAAGTTGGTGCCTATTCATGTGCAGTGTCGTCCGCCACGGTGTTGTTAGTGGCGCATAACCATCGGACTCAGTTTCCAAAAAGAGCGATGCTTTGGTGGGTCCTTGGTGGATGATGGAAGAGGCGCCGAAGATGACACAGTCGTTTAAGGTGGAGCTAAAATCGGCCCTCGACATAAGCATAATTTCGTTGTCGATGCCAAGTTCAGGGAAGCTCGATCCGGCGAGTGGTGGGTGACGCCACCGATCCAGGGAGTGCTGTCGACGACAAAGGAATCCGGGAAGACATGGCAGATTGCAGAGATGGATTTTAGAGAGAGACAATGGTAAGGGTTTGTAGAGATGGATTAGTGAGTAGGCCCCATCTTTAGTCACACCAGCATTTAACAGAGAAATTGACCGATAAACTGACAGAGGTCTGACCTTAAAACAAATTCGTAAGATGAGGTATGACATTGTGATTTTTAAAAGATGAGGTATGATAGTGTGTCGTTTGACTCATAATTGAGGTAGTTTTGTGTAATTTACCCAAATACGTAGTATTGTATTATTATTTATATAAGCTAAAAAATTAAGTTTATTTATTTATTTTTATCATGATACTTTTTTATTATCGCTATTGGGATAAATTTTATTTGATCTGTCCTAAAGAATCAACTATATAGTATTAGTATAGGCATCAAATGACAGACTTTCAATTTTAGAGTCAACAACCTAACAAAGTTTTTTTTCTCTTTTACATACAGTTATATTCATAAATGTTTTATCCTCTTGAAAGTTAGATTAAAACATTATAAAACACATAAAAAATTAAAAATATCTAAGTAATTTAAAATGCCAAACACATTAAACAAAATTATAATAATTAATTTACAAGTACGAAAAATAGAAGCCGAATTACAAGTGAAGTACAAAACAAAATATGGACCCCTAAAGCAACATAAAAAGAGATGGACCCCTAAAGCAACATAAAAAGAGCCGAAAACAAGGCTTGGCGCCCAAAACAAAGAATTCCTAGCAAACTACTGCTTCTGCCACAACACGTAAGCATTTATGTTTGGTAACGAACAATTGACCTTTTTAAAGATTTTAGAAAAATGCTTGCATAATCTCATGGTGGGTGTAGTTCATTCGGGCACTGATCCGGGTTAATTAGATGGAACGACTCTGATTAATAGATTTCAACAACTTCCAAGGGCTTTGGTCATAGAGATTCTCTTAAAGATAGTGTCCATCAAAACCACCTGAATTGCTAGTGCATCTGCAAAGTGTTTTACGGTATGCAGTTCATAACAAGGAAACTGTCACATCGTTGCAGTTTTGAATCTAAATGTAAAAGAGTTCGCGCGATGTGTGAACTATAAAAGGCATACGAGTGATGGAAAAAACAAAACCACGGAAACGGACACTGCAATACAATGTTTGAATAAAAATATAAAAATATAAAAATAAAGGAAGGAAATGACGCTACATTGTAGTGTCTAAATCAAAATGTAAAAAACTGAACATGAAACGAACAATTTATTACAGTGTCTGAATCGAAAATGTAAAAAAACATAACCAGGAAACAGGCGCTGCATTGCACTATCTGAACTTAAATGCAACAGTTTGCAGTCGTGCAAGGTATGAAGCGTAAAAGCGTGTGAGTAATGGAAAAAACAGAAACAGATACTACAACGCATCGTCTGAATCTAAATGGAAAACTAGAATTAGGAAACAGATTTCTTATTTCGTAGGTTGACTGAATTTTTTTAATATTTCATTTTTGGTAGGTTGACTTAAACTTGATTTGGACGAATGAGAATATGGAAGAGTTTATGGATGAATAGGGACAGAGATAAAGCCATAAGGGATCTTGCGTTTTTTTTCATGAAACCGAATAACAAAAAAAAAGTTTTTAAAATTTTTATCGTCTGTAAAGTTTTTTTTTTTTTTTTTTTTTTTTTTTTTTTTTTTTTTTTTTTTTTTTTTTTTTTTTAAGTTTCCCAATGGGTATCTTCTAATATGGCGCGTTGAGTGAATGTTGACAGGGGTAAATTTGTTGGACTAAAGAGCCATGACTGCCATGTGGTTATGCAACGCCTACTTCCTGTGGGTATTCGACACCTATTGCCAGAAGATATAGTGAAGCCAAGCATGTTGTTATCCAGATTTTGTTTTCCCCAATTGACGTCAAGAACATTGCAAAAGACGATCGTTAATCAGTTGCCCCATGACATTGTCCAAGTCCTATGCAATTTTGAGATGATATTTACTTTAGCTTTCTTCACAAGTGTGATTCACTCGCCATAAAGCATCGTTTTTCTTTTTAGGTTACAAAATTTTAGCATTTGGAGTGGACTGCATTAGAGATTTTTATTATAGGTATTAGTGTGGTCGATCTTTATGGCGATTTCGTATTATGTAAAATGGCATTTCCTATCGGCCATTTAAAATGTTATGATTAAGACAGAACATATCAAAATGGAATTTTTTTTAACAATCTCTGGAATGATTCCTGTAAGAGGATTATATTGGAAAAGCATTAACCCTTTCATGACTTCTGCGAATCAGAATGCCAAAACTACACAGCAAAGGTCAGAATGATCCACCGCCTTTGTATTCTGCTTCAGTGGAGCTATGAGACACTGAAGACTGTTTCTTGGACTGCCAAGAGACTGGATTACAACCAAAGAAAACCACCTCCTGATCGGATTCGACCGAACTCTACTGGCCTCCCTTGATTCTTTGTTAACTTATTCAATTAAAAATCTAGGATAACAGGGACAATGTGAGGTGAAAATGAGAGCGAAAATGACCACATGAGAAAGTGACTATCGCATACTCCTATCTCTTCATGCACACTCATATTTGTTGTAAGAAATAAAACAAGGTGTCACTATTTTGACAAATTGGCAACAAGTAAGGCACCTCCTTTGGTAACTCTCATTGACCGGAGATTTGGGGTACTCTCACTATATGCTACTACACTCCAGTACTTAGAAATTTCGTGATTACTCAGCGACTTGGATTTTGCAAGTCCCAAACCGAGAAACTTTCCTCACTCAAGAATTTAGGGGAGCACTGTTTGTACCATACTTGAGTAATCCTGAAACTACCAAGCATCGGTCAACGCCATACTTACTAGAACGCACTGAGGGGTTCATGCTGATGCACTCCTACCGAAGCACAAGAGTTTCCCTCCAACTAGGAGGCCAAACATAGCACGACACATGTCAACGTCAAAATAAAGATTATAGAGTCCCACATCAACTGCGGACAAAAGCTGGAGACTCTCCTCAACTATAAAAGGAGACCATTCCCCTACAATTAATCCTAATGTCATTATTGTACTTACACTAGTTATTAGAACCCATTAATGATGATTATGCTTAAACTTATGTATTTGTGTAAACCCTCCACTATTAATGAGAACTCCTTTACCTGCGGACATAGCCAGACATAGGATGAACCACATACATCTTTGTGTTTGCTTCCTTATCTCTATCTATTTACATATTATACTCATTGGTGACCAAAGCAACCGAGCAAAGGTCACAAACTTCACACTTTACGTTGTTCCAAAGTCTTCATTCATTTTGTGCATCAACATTTAGAAATTGTAATTTGACCACCCACCGTTGTGTCCATCATAATATTTCCAACCCAATATGGCTTTAATCATTTAAATGCGGCCGGTTTAGATAAGGAGGAGGATTCTTGTTTTCCATACACTTCCATCCTTTTCCTGTTTGTGTGGTCACGGTTAAGTCATGTCAACATTTTATATTGATTTTTTTATAGAGATAATAAAACAAAAAGACATGGCTTAGCCGTGACCACACAAAGCCGTGACCACACAAACAAGGGGAGGATGGAAGTGTATGGGAAAAAAGGAGGAGAGAATCCTCCTCCTTTAGATAAGACCAACTAACAGATGCATTTCACACACACACACACACACACACACACATATACATATGAGAATGTGGATTTTGGTACAGGTCAAAATTGGTTCACCCATAAAATATGATGGACCAAAATAAGCGTATGATATTTGGGTGCAAACATTCAAGCAAGAGAGCTCAAGGGCTGTAAACCTGTAACCAATATTTTTTTTTTTTGACCGAATGATATTATCTACACTAAGAGCGTTAAGGAGTGGGCTAAACCTTACAATGAGCTAGTAATAATGTGCTTTCAATTCACCTTTGGCGAGAATTGAACCTAAAACCTTTCACTTACAAATGAGGAGGAATATCACTAGTTTGTAGCACTAAGTGACAGGGCTATGACCAATTTAAATAGAAATAGAAATGATCTAATTTAGCTAGACAGTAGTACTAAGTGGTAATACTCTTCAACCCAAAATTTATGCATTGTGTTTTTGGGCCCCTTTAGTGTCAAACCCCAAGTGTGTAAAGGTAGGGTCTCATAACTAATACATTGTGGATCGATCCCTTTTGGTTGCAGAGTTTGGCAGGTTAGAACACAGCGTTCGGTCTGAAACTCTTCTGGGTTACATTATGGGCATTACAACTAGCCCATTTATTCTTTGTATTCTTGTAGACCTTTTAGAATACCCATTATGGTGTGGCAAGATTGTTCATTATTTTAATAAGGCCCAATTATTCTTTGGATTCATGTGGACCTCTTAGAAAGCACATTCTACTGTGTTTTTTTTTAATTTTTATTTAGAGTTTTAACAAAAAATCACATTTTTACATTTAGAGACAAATTTTATAAATTAAAAAAAATTAATTCTAATATTTTTTCTATAAATATCTAAGCCATTTCTACACAACTTTGTGACACCCTTTTCACTCTTCCATACTATTTTACCTTATTTTAATCTAGGGGTGTGATATCCACACACCTCATTTTACTTCTCACACACTTTTGTAATGTCGGCCGTCAGATCAGATGAATTGAAGAAGATCAACGAATAAAAATTAACAACGGTGCGTGAAAAGTAATTTGAGGTGTGTGGATAGCACACCCCCTAATCTAATTCTTCACATTCTATTCACCTCAAACACTCTTTTCATACACACCCCTCTTTTACCTCTTCCAATAATCTAAATTTAAATTTTTCAATATTTTTTTCAAATGGCACTCAAAATATATCTGGATAACCTTATTCATTTAGCGACAAATGATACTCAGAATATGTCTGAACAAACTTATTTATTTTAATATAGTATTTAATTCAATTAACCAATAAAGTTAAAGAACAAATTTAAAAATAATTAATTATTAAAGGGGCTAAAAAATAGCGTCTTCGGTTGGAGATGGTATATAAATATGGCATTGCACTATTTGTTTAAAAATAATTTCTTGTAGGACTATAGCTTTGAATGAAACTAAACACAGCCCATTCGGTTGGAGATGACTTTAGATAGCCAAATACCGTCATAGCCAGATTTGGTTAAAATTATCTAAAATATAAATTTGGTGGAGTTAAGGGCCTGCTTAATTATTCTTGTCGAAAAGTAGTGAAGTAATGTCGGATATATCCAACACTCATATCTTATATCAGATGACACACCCCGACCCGGAATGTCCACTTGGACTCCCAAATCGAGTTGTGTTGGCCAACACCTGGACAGTTACGAAGCCATGAAGTGTAGTGATGTGGAAACGAGGATGAATTTAAACCTAAAAGTGCCTAATCAAGAGAGTGTGCAGGTGAGCGGGATTGAACCCTATTCACACGTGATGTCAGAGCATAAGACCGTATAGTAAACAGGATGAGAGTTATACCACTAAAGGTAACCATCTCCTGAGATTTGCCAGAATCCTCGTAAATATGTAAGCACAGCTACTAAACTTGGAAGGGCAAAATACAAAGTTGAGTGGGTCAGTAAAACAAAGCTTATTCGAAAACCTTTATTTTTGAAAATACTAACCCCTCGCCGTAAAACAAGTATAGTTTCCTTAAAACATACTACGTAAGTATGTAGTAAATAAAACGATAGCAATATAACTAGAAATATGCCAAGTAACGATGTATCAATGCCACAGTAGTATAATCAAGTGATAATCAATATAATGAAGTACTCATCCATCTAATGCTGGCACACGAGTTTGAACAGATGAACTCTGACACGAACAGGACTGGGTGTAATCAATACGCTCTAGTACTACGATCACGTGAAGACTGGTGCAAAAGCACGTCACATACAAGTCGAATTGCCTAATGCAATCTACCCGACAAGACTGGCACCTAACCTGGATCCAAGATGAGCGAACGGTGCGATGTGAACATACACGTGAAGGACTGGCCCTGGCCCTGGGGCGAGTACTAACACCGATGCAGGAAGATGAGTATGTACAGATAGGTATAAATGTCATGACAGTAATATCCCAACCATATAGCAGCATTTATCACAATTATATCGCAGTTATCAACTATTTGGCAATACATACGTAAACTGAATTATTTATGCATTCTGGAAACTATAAATAGGTATAGGTATAAAATAAACTGCCCACTCACAGATACGCATTCCAAATGAAGCCGCCTAGCCTAGCTTAACCACGTACGTCCTCGGAATACGTTTCCCTATATGTGAAATTACTAAATAACTAAGTTTAATAACACATAAATGGAAACTTAAATAAAACCTTCGTAGATTACCCAAATATAGGGTTTAAATATACGAAATTGATCTACTCGACGTCACGGACACACACGTATTTTTAAAATTAATTTTGGACCATTCACGTGCCCACACGCGCCTCTGCCCTAGAAACCCACTCGCGTCCTAGGCGCCTGCGAGTACAAGGGTACTCGCCTTCCTCGCAATTTTGTTCAGTTTTTCAGGTTTTTGTTCCAACTTCCAGAGCTTCAAACGTGCTCGTTTCTCAACCAAAATTCATGATTCAAAAACCAAAATGAAGCTATAAATGCGAAGAATCATTCTACCTTTACAGAAAGTTCAAATATGGTCTGTGTTGTTCAGAAAGTTGGTCTAAAAGTGGCCAAACGACCACGGCTACATATTTCCCAGAAAACTGAGAATTTCTTCCTAACTTCCAAAGTCGATATCTAACTCGATTCTTAGCCAAACTTGATGATTCAAAAGCCATTATGAAGTTAGGAATATAGAGAACAAGTTTGTACCTAATGGGGGTCCAGTTGTGGTTGAGGTTGACCGGACAAATGTGAAGAAAGTGGCTAAATGGCCACGGTCTCTTTGTTGGGAGAAATATGTGAAATTTCCTTCCTTCGAGTTGTTTCACGACAAAGCTTCCTGAAAATCATCCTAGGAGCCTCGAGGAGTTGTGGAGAGGTTTCCTCGACCTTCAAAACTTCTTAACTCGTTCGAAAAAACGTTGAACTCCACACGACCGAGTTCGGACCTCAGGAGTTCGACGATGAAAACTCGTCCATTTCAAATTTTGAGAATATGGTTATGTTCATGAGGATGAGAAGAGTACAATGGTGTGATTTTTGAGTTCAATCTGTAAGCTCTAAGGCTCACTCATGGTGCTCACAGAGAAGGAGAGTATACAGGAGATAGGGAACGAAGAGAGAGAGTTTTTGATTGGATACAAATAAAAAAGGAAGGAAATGATTGGTCATGCATGGAGGAGAGGGTTTTAAGGGAATAGCTGACGGGTTGGGTAGAAAAGGGAGACACAGATCCCCTTTTTAAGGAAAATGATAGATTCTTTTCTGATTTTCAACACCTTTAATTGTATAAAATCTACCTCGTTATAGTGTTCCCAAACACTGATAAATTTGTACGTGTGAGTACAAATTAGAATACGAAAGTGTGAACGAAAAAAAATTAATATAGCACGTCCACGTCACTCATCGATAAGGGCATAATAGTCAATGTACATACACGGAGAGAAATTACATAGGAAAATTAGGGATGGGTCGTCACAATCTACCCCCTTATAAAAATTTCGTCCCCGAAATTTAAAATCATTTGTTAAATAAAACTCAAGGATAGAAAGGTCAAATATATGTACATGACGAAGAAATCAAGTTAGAATGGCTGTACAAAAGAGGAAATGCCGCTCCGTTGCGATTCAGAGTGCATTAATTCCCTTTCATGCTGCCAATTCATACTTTTCTTCTTCTTCAATTAAATACTATAGTATAATAGTTCTACAAAACAAAACGTCGAAAATAATTATATGTAGTAATGTCCCGTCGAAAATACATACATATAACAACATAAAGTTAAAATAGTCGTACTGATAGCAAAACTGAACATAGGATTTTCCTACCACACTTCTAAGCATTACATACTCGGAAGTATGTAATATCCTTGGGTCAAGCCCAAGTAATAAATAGGTAAAACAACAAATACATAAGTAAGTACTATCGAAAAAAAGATCTACCTATCTACTTGCTCAACAAATTCAACGAATAAGTCATTGATATTACGGTATGCAGCCCGCGATATCGACAACTCACTGTTGTCGTGATAAGCAAGTAACAAATTCCTGGGGGTGCAATATTACCACCATGCCCCCCCCCCCGGTTGGGAAATACACAAACAACATCTAATCAAGTCTCTACCGTGCTCACGCACTACCCTCCCTTGGGTATCAACAACAACAAAACAATTTTATATTGTGAACCCTCACAATTGAATACTCGTTCGTAAAACTCCTCTAATAAACAAGTGTAAAGCAAAGAATCTCCAAACTACGTTTCAAACGAGTCACAACCAAGACCAAAAATTGTAACCGCAGTTACAAATAGTTCTATCAGGGATAAGCATCTAGTACAATAATGTTATCACTAAAGAGTAGATAAGCGCAACATGCCATGAAAATCCAGATAGATTGTTCAAACTAGCTGTTAATCTGAAAGTGAAATGAAATCGGTGGCAAAACCTACAACGTAAGGCCTTCAAAAAGGTTTCCCAACAACTCGAAAGTAAAACCATGAATCAAACCATGACGTACCTGCCACGTAATCAAACCATGAAGTCCGCAACTCCTTAGCAAACAAATTCATAATGAAACCTTCTCTCGAATTTAGTGAAAAGTAGCTATGTCAATGAGGTTAAAAGAATACTCGAGTTTTGAGGATCAAAGTGAGTCCATCAAACATAGAGTGCGAGGTAACTAGATTGAATGCATAATATCAAACTACAACAGTAGTTTCCGAGATTTTCAACCACCATAGTAAGATTCGTCCAACTGAGCATTTGTTGGGTGATTGAGTAATTATTAGCCACGACTGCACTTTCACTATCAACGGTTGTTTCCGACAATGCATCCGCTTTAAGGCAATACTAAGTGCAGTAATGTAGACATGTACCAAAGTTAAGTAGAACGTCTTCCGACACCAAGAAGTGAAAAAGTTGTCCTTTTGACCAACAGAAAATGAATTGACTTGCTAAGTCAATTAATAATCACCGTACATCACCAAATCTCTGCTTAGGCATAAGAAGTGATTACAGTTACTCGAAGGATTCTTGATTATTTGTAAGTATCGTCAAATCGATACTGGCAAATCCCGACAAAAATGCGATAAGTCAAGCTAGGGGCGTTTAAGGATAGATACGTCTTTTGTTGCTGCAGCAGTAAAACACTTGCACGATCGGGGCCATACATGATGGTGCAATCGTAGACATTGTTTTAACTCTTCCATCGTCGCTGTCAAAATTTTAGCTCTTTCCCAGCGAAAGTGTACACAAGAAATTGTGGGGTTTGGCGAAGATTTGAACACATTTCTCCATAAGGAAATGTCATCCAACTTTCGAATAAAGATGATGATTGTTGACCTTAGCTCATGAGTAAGATAGTTCGTTTGGAACGATTTTAACCCTTCAAGAATAAAAGTGATATTCCGTCATGCTGCTTCTGCACCGTTGAAACATCTGAAGAACACGTCATCCTGAATTGCGATACACTCCAAGTCAACAAAAGGTGTTAAATACGATAAGATGAGACAACATTTCAGTTGTCAGAAACTTTATTCATTTTCAACAACCCAACCTAAAATTTTCCTTCCTCGATCGTAAATGAGAAATGACACTATAGCCGAAAAGATCGCCAGCAATTTGTCGATAAATCAACAAGATTGAAGATATCTTAGTTTCGCAACACTTTGCGAGAATTTTAACCTTTTTCTCCTAAACCCTTTTGGGAAAAAGGAAAGAAGGTCATTTACTGAGATCATGCCTCTCAAGAAAATGCCAACTTAGCAATGATTACTTTGGGGGAATGGTATAAAGCTGAATGTCGATGTCCCCAACTTAACCACATTTTACTATGTCTTGGGTTTTATCCCAAAAGGCCTTGGTGATATTAGGGGTTGAAACCTTCATATATTAATTGTATCTTTTTTTTTCTTCTCACATGACTGATGTAGGTTCCTATTCTCCAATACGGCTCTCTCACAAATGGCCATACAACATTGGGCCGCAAGAGAAACCAATTCGCACATAGGAAACTGGTCAAGTAATTAAACCGAAACTAAAGCTAATGTTTTCGAGGGCTCGGTCAGTCTATATTCAGTCTCTGGAGCCAACACCAATCTTTTCGAATGCCCGGTCATTTAGCTACCTTAACTAGAGCTAGCACATCTTTTCTTCAAAAACCATGTTCGAGCCCAATAACTAGGCCTTAGAATGTGTCGAGAAAATAGCCTACATCGATACCATCTACAATTTGGGTTTAATTCTTCAATTGTATTCTTTTCAAAAAGGAGGCAAATATATGTAATACAAATTTGACTTACAAGGCAAGTAATAAAACCTATACTAATTACTAAGAATCAAACGGGTGAAAATCCCGCTAATTACACATATAGTCAATTCACGCCAATATAAACGATCTCTAAATTAAATAATGTTTTGCATGCATGATCTTTAGATGATGATAAAGGGAATATGAACAGTTCCCATTATGATGTTTGGACGGTAAAAGTTTGTTAATTGTATGTAGGGGCACAAAGAAGTCCTCCCATGAAGAGACATAACATTTATCCATTAAGTTAAAATAGTTTTGCTATGACACTGAGTACTATGACCTGGTTATATTCCTCTTCTCTTGGAAGTGAGAGGTTTTAGGTCTGAATCTTGGGGATGATGAATTCGATACCAAAATAGGTTGCCCATTATGTAGCTCACTGTTATAAACATCCTTGCCTAGTGCCGCCTAGGCCCTACCTAGGCGCTGGGCGGTTGGTCACCGCCCTAATTAATGCATAGGCATTTGAAAATTAGGAAAGGGTGCCTAGACCAGTTAAGGCACCCACCTAGGCACCTGTCTAGGTTGCGACTCACTTAGACAGAAAATAGATAACTTTCAATTTGCATTTAATTTTTTTCAATAAATTGTAAGAGACTTGTTGAATACTTAAATGACCACACACTGTTTGCGTGTTTCCCATGTTTTCATTATGTTTCAATACTTCATAATACATATGTCATTCTATTTTGTAGTTTATGATGAAATTATATATATTTTAAGTATAAATAGACACTTATTTACACGAAATATAATGGATTTACTTAAATCTGCCTAGTTCGCCTAGGTGCCCGCCTAGACCCCACCTAGCTTCCTAATTGCTAGGCCCCAGCCCGGGGCCCAACTAGCACCTAGCGTCTTTAGAACCTTGGTGTAGCTTAGCCGAATTTCCCCTCCTCTTAATGTAAAAATATCGATGTACTAAAAAAAAAAAGTTTTGCTATGCGTACAATTTCTATTGACACTTCTGAATTGAATTGGAGACCTAAAACCGTACGTTTTTGAATTGAATAAAACAATGAAAATATTAAAGTTAATAGTTACTCTCTAGAATCTAGGAACCGTGTGGGCTTTAAATTATTTAAAGTAAAAATTAGTATTCGGTCCCTATTTACCGTTATTCATTGATTGAAACCTTATTAGTTTTCAAATTTCAATTGAAGTCCCTAACATTAATGTTGACACACCCCGACCTAAATCGAGGCATGCTGGCCGTCACGTGAGGGTGAAGTAACCATGTGCACAGTGCGGAAGCTAGAAGCATAAGGGAATACGCATAAATAAAACCAAGCTAAATAAAAGCACTAGCCAAGGAAGGTACTAGTGACGAGATTTAGTGTGATTAAGCAACCAGAGCATAAATAGTCTAAGTGCAGTCAAGCAGAAAAAGTACTAAATTCAAATAACGCCTAAGGGTGGTCGTACATGAGTGATGGTCTGTCAGAACTTCTGCTGGGATCCTCGTAAGCCACCAACGAACACTACCTAAAACCTGGAAGGGCGAAAAATAGAAAGCGTGAGTGGGTAAAAACAAAGCTTTTCAAAAATCATTTCAATTTTCAAAAGTTCTAACCCCTCGCCGTAAAACCTGTATAATTTCCCAGAAATTAAAGTATATACTCATATATCTCAAAACTATACTCGGTAGTTGTGAAAATCAATTGTATGCCAGAAGTATGCCATGCCAAAGTATCTCAACAAAATGCCATAAGTAACTCAGTGAATAAATATGAATGCTAGGTATTAAATCAGCCCTCGACTGAATCTATAGCTCATAATCAATCTCAACCATATCAAATATCCTGCACATAAATTAGCACCACCTCTAGTGGTTTGCACAACATAATCGCGGGTCACCTATGAGTCGAACCCACTTATAGTGGTCTATACGACAGGATTGTGCACCTAACTTCGATCTATGGTGGGCATATGGTGCGGGAGGTGAACATCACGTGAAGGACTGTGCCCTAACTCTGGGCGGGAGCACTAACACTGGGGTGCAGGTTTATGAGCTCTCAACACATAACATCACTTTCATAACTTTACTTTATGAACTAACATGGTGCTTACATGTGCGTCTGCAGCACCCATCATAATTATATGCAACCAATTATGCATAAATAAAATAGGCAAGATACTTTGCATGGCATCACAAAACATATAATCATTAAATTTCATTTTCTGGGAGAAATAGCAAGTATATAGGTATGTACGGAAAACCAAAAGCCCATTCACTGATATGTAGCCGGGTCGTAACCCCCATGCCTAGCTTGGCTACGCTCGTCGTCCGGATAGGTCTCGCCTATATGAGAAACAACTATAAGAACGTTATTTAAAGCACATAAACAAAACTCGTAAATAACTTCTCATACATAGCTCAATTTTGGTATTTGAATATACCAACGTGATCTACACAACCTTAGGAACATCCCCATATTTTTAAAATATTTTTTCAACGCCCCGCGAACCGCCACGAACCAGCCAAGGCACGGCCAGACACGCCCCCCCACGCGCAGGCATGTGTCTGCCACACTGACGGTGTCAGTTAACGCCGTCAATAATATTCCGTTTAAATCCAAGCATATACCGTTAAAGTTACCTGATGTCGTTAGGTTCCATTAAGAATATTCCGTCAACTTGATGGAATATTCCCTTTTCTTCTCCGGCGCTCCTTCGGTGCCGTCGTCGTCGCCGAAAACTAGAAAATTCTTTAAAACCTTAAAACTCGTCCATTTCTTAACCAAAATTCACGAATTTTCTACCAAAATAAAGCTTACAATGAGTAGAATAAGTTCTTACCACTTTCAAGCTCCAAAAGTCACGGGATCTCGTCGGAGAAATTCGAGAAAAATCGGCCAGACTTGAAACTTGCTATCCTGACGTCCAAATTCTTCCAACTAACCACTCCGAGCCTCGTGAGGACCTTCTAAAGCTTCTTATAACCTTAGAATCTTTTAAAAGCTCCACATTTACGTGTGCATGAACAGTTCACAAATCGTAGGTTATGGTTTCTTGAGTTATCAGAGGTTTCACATCCCAAAAATGGTATCACTGGGTTCCTGGGCTTGCAAGGAGTCTAAAAGCATCCACCAAAACCTTCATTTGCGACTAGAAGAGTGGGTTTAAGGTTTGTCAGTACGGTTTTACGAATATGGCAGAAAACGCGAGATGGAGGAAAGAGAGAGTCAACGAGAGAGAGATAGAAAGTGTGAGGGTGTGAGTGTATGGTCCAACCTTTGTCCCCAATAAAAAACAAACAACTTAAAATCTAATTGGCTCCAAAACTAAGGGAAATAACATAATTTGACCATTTCCCTAGCCCAATTTAATACATATCATATATCTCGACGCTCGAAGGCAAAATGGACATTACACACTGTCGATAAAAATAATTCGGGACGGGCTGTGACAATCTACCCACTTTAATAAAATTTCGTCCCGAAATTTCATACAACAAGTACAATCACTAGTATCCAAAAAACAAGCGTGGATACATCTCTCTCATCATGCCCTCTGTTTTCCAAGTAGCCTCTTCCACTGAGTAATTTCTCCATAAAACCTTCACTGGGCGCACAGTCTTGTTCCTGAGCACCTTATCTTTCCAATCCAATATCGTCACCGACTCCCCATCGTAAGTCAAATCCGGATTAATTTCCAATGGTTGAGGAGGTATCACGTGTGACGGATCTGAAACATAGTGTCGAAGCATAGAAACATGAAGCACATTGTGCACTTTGGACAACTCTTGAGGTAACTCAAGCCTGTAAGCAACTCTAATGACTCCCTCGGTGATCTGATAAGGTCTAATATACCTAGGAATCAACTTGCCTTTCTTTCCGAATAGTACCACACCTCTCCACGACGATAACTTCAAAAATACCCAATCACCAACTTTATACACTCGGTCAATAACATGTCTGTCTGCTAAACTTTTCTGGCAATCCTGGGCCACTTTTAGGTTAAACTTAATAACCTGAACATTCTGAGTAGTCTCCTCTACTATCTCAAGGCCCACTAAAACTCTTTCGCCAACTTTTGACCAACACAAAGGTGTACGACAAGGCATGCCATAAAGTGCCTCAAATGGTGCCATACCAATACTCGAGTGGTAGCTGTTATTATAGGCAAACTCCATCAAATCCAACCGCTTATGTCAAGCATCACCAAACTACAAAACCGAAGATCTTAGCATATCCTCCAAGGTCTGAATCTTCCTCTCAGATTACCCATCTGTCTGAGGATGATATGTCGTACTATAATGTAATCTCGCACTAAGAGCTTCCTAGAATGCTACCCAGAACTTAGAAGTAAATCAAGGATCACGATCCGAGATAATACTAACTGGAACTCTATGGTACTTCACAATCTTCGATATGAATAATTCAGCTAATCGGCTTAAAGAATACTTCTCCCTCACAAGAATAAAATGTGCAACTTAGTAAGCCAATCAATAATCACCCAAATTCCATCGTAGCCATTTTGTGTACGAGGAAGCTTATACACAAAATCCACAGTAATATTTTCCCATTTCCACTGTGGAACGGAAAGTGGCTGCATCAATCTAAACGGCTTCTTCCTTTCAGCTTTAACTTGCTGACATATGGCACACATGCTCACATACTCAGCAATTTCTCTTTTCATACCCAGCCAATAATAAAATGGTCGCATGGTATGATACATCTTTGTGCCTCTGGGATGCATTGCATAAGCTGAAGTATGTGCTTTATCCAAGATAGCCTTCTTCAACTCTACATTGTCTAGTACATACATCTTACCTTCCTGCATGAGCCTACCGTCTGATTCTCTGATTCGCAGATCTTTCTTTTTCCCTTCATTTCTTAACCAAATAAGCTCTTGAGTTTCTTCATCATTAATCTGGGCCTCGAGTACTCTATCAATTAAGATTGGCCTGACTTGGAAACTGGCAAGTAAGGCTTTTTCTCAATCTTCTACCTCGGGATTTTCTACCTCTAACTTCACTCCAGTTAATCTCAGCTCTCTAAGAAAAGGAACACGGCTCGCATAAAAAGCATTAACTTTGCCCTGAGATTTCCTGCTAAAAGCTTCAGCCACCACATTTGCACAACCCAGGTGATACTCAATCGTGCAATCATAATCACTTAGCAACTCTATCCACCTTCGCTGACAAAGGTTCAAATCTTTCTGAGTAACAGATAATGGAGACTCTTGTGATCTGTGAAGATCCTACATTTCTTACCATAAAGATAATGTCTCCAAATCTTTAAAGCAAAAATAATGGCCGCTAATTCCAGGTCATGATTAGGATAATTCATCTCATGAAGCTTTAATTGACGCAAAACATAAGCAATTACCCAACCATGCTGCATCAAAACACTTCCCAGGCCATTCAAGGAAGCATCGCTACAAATCTCGAAGTTACCACTATCATCAGGAAGAGCTAAAACATGAGCATGAGTGAGACAATACTTCAACTGCTGGAAACTCTGCTCACAATTATCATCCCACTCAAAATTAACATCCTTTTTGGTCAACCTCGTCAGTGGTAATGCCATGAGTGAAAAATCTTTAACAAACCGTCGATAATAGCATGCTAAGCCAAGGAAACTCTGTACCTCGGTGATGGTTCATGGCTGCTCCTAATTCTCCACAGCTGCTATCTTTTGAAGGTCTACCTGGATACCTTGAGCTGATACAACATGCCCCAAGAATGCAACTTGATCTAACCAGAATTGACATTTGCTGAACTTAGCATACAATCAATGTTCCCTCAGCTTCTTTAACACCAGAGTGAGATGTCGAACATGGTCAGCTTTTGACTTAGAATACACCAAAATATCATCAATAAAGACAATGACAAATCTATCCATATACTGTTGAAACACTTTATTCATCAAACCCATAAAAGCTTCTCACTCCAAGAAACTTTCTCACTCCAAGAGATAATAGGTTGTTTTCCAAGTGGTCCGACGAGCTCGTTGTTCAGGACTCTCTAGCGCTTAGCGTCCAGTGTGCAGGCTCAGTCTCAAACATGGGCCAACGCCTTTTTGCACGATCTCGTCAGGTTGAGTCTCCTGAGGTGGCTAGTCTTTGGCAAGAAGTCAGAGGACTCAGGCACCAGAATATGGAGTTGCACATACTCGCAACTAGTTACTCAACAAGTATGAAGAGGAAGCTTGACCAGCTGCAGGAGTCCGAAGTGCGGATTCAAAGTGATCATCAAAAGTTTGTGGCGTTACTGCAAAGGCATCTTCTGCCTTCGTCATTTAGAGTTGCACCAAGTGTTGAGGCTCCGGAGGATCAAACTCTGGCACTTCGTCTTTCTGGAGCTCCGTCGACTGCTGAGACACCACCTGACAAATGAATGCTATTAGTTTACACATTATTGTAAAATATTTTTGCTTTTATTTTTATTTTATTTGATTTTTTTTAAAGCAATGTAAAATATGTAAATCAATGTAAAAAGACTTTGTTTACCCTCCCCCACACTTAAACTAAACATTGCCCTCAATGTTTTAAACATAGGTTCACACTTAAGCAAACAAACAATTAATGAACTAAGCAAGGCAAGATAAATGTCGTAAAGAGAAGGGTTTAAGAGTGCAAATCTGATTTGTTGAACAATTCCAAAGTCTCCCTTCGTTGAATGTTTAGGTTGCCTCCCAAGAAGCGCTTGTTTTAACGTCTTGCAGCCGGATGAGACTTTCCATTAAACTCCCCTAGGTTCCACGGCATGGAATTTATCTTCGAATGGGAGGTGATACTTGTAATGATCCGGCAATGGTTTAAATTCAAGAATGGGTGCCTGAATCATCAAAATCAGCATGTTAGTATAAAACAAAACTAAAATTGGAGAAGATGGCTTACTTTCTTTCTCCGACACAAACTCAATGACGAATACGACATCTTCAAAAGTTTCAGGGACTTTGAACTTGGCCAGATTTACTATGATGGTTGTGGCTTGTCCCGTGTCATCAGTCTCAACTTCTTTGGCCTCTGTTTCCTCAAATACATCCTCTTTGATGCATTCAACATATTCTCCAGCCACTTCCTTTTCTTGAATCATTCTTCTTGGTGTACAAGTTTCTTTAAACAATTCAACACAATCTGGAACTTGATTTGGTGCACCAAGAATTGGGGTATCACCTTGCACCTTTGGAAGAGCTTCTACAATGTCTTTTTCACTCTCTTCGTTATTGGGAATCAAAAACCTGCGAGGAAAAAGGACATTTGGTGGAATAATGTTAGAATGAATTGAATTTGGAACAACATTACTGGAGTTGGACATCATAGAGACTTGAGGGGCTTGCGGCAAGAGTTCTTCTAAACTGAACATGTCGTCCTCCTTATCTTCTTCTTGCAGCAGCAATTCATCCATGTTCGGGCTATGTTTGGATGGTTCTGGGACAGCTTCATCCTCCATATCACTTTCCAAAGTGATGGCTTCATCGATTTTAACTTCTCCCTTTGAATTTGCCATGTTTGAATTGGAGAGTTCACGTTGCTCTTGAATCTGCAGTATGAATTCCACAATCTGTCCAACTTGCTTCTCTAATTCGTCCACTATTTTGACTCGGTCTTGCATCTCCTTGTTTTGATTTTCTACTCCCTGTGTCAAAGAGGTGATTAATTGAATAATATTATTATTATCCACTGACAAACCTGAAACTAGTTGGGAAGATTATGGTGGATGCTGTGGTGGTGCATATGGCCATTGATAGAACTCCTCCGGTAGCTGCAATTGTTCTGTTTGTGAGCCCTGCGTCAAAGAGATTAGTCCTTCAAGAATTTCATTATAACTCATGGGCATACTTGAATTCGATTGGAATTGTTGTAGGGGAGGTTGTGGTGGTGATTGGACCATATTTATATACATTTTTATATCAAATTCACGTGTCTTTTCTTATTTAGTTCCTCATATTTTGAGCTATTTACGTTATTTTTATGTTTTATAAGATTTTTCAAGAAAAGAAAATAAAAATAGAATAAATGAAGTTTTAAGTGCTAAATTCGTCTAAGCTATCTTACTGGTTGAATAAAGCTTATCATTTAGAAAATATTATATATATATATATATTTATATTTATTTTTATATATATTTATTTATATATATATATATATATATTTATTTATATATTTTTATATAATGTGTGCTTTCGGTGAGCAGGTGCGGACAGAAGAAAAACAAGCAGAATAATAGAAGCACATGCAGTCGGTGAGTGGGGGCCTCAGAAATAATTAGCTCGGTGGAGTCAAAGTTGGAGGGCAGTGGGAAAGAAAGCAGCCAATTGCTGCCAGGAGAGAACCAACGAGGCAGAAAATAATAAAACGTGTGGAGGCCATTTAAAGAGGGGGTGGAGGAAGAAGATCAGAAAGAGGGCAGCGGTAGCTTGGAGGAAGGCTGCCTTTGGTTTGGCTGCAAGGCAGCGAAGGAAGCAGGAAGAGGCAGCGGTGAAAACAGTAAAAGAAAAACAGGGGAGAGCAGTCGGTGAGGCTGCAATTGGAGGGAGGCGAGTGAGCCTCGGGAAGAAACAGCTTGGGGAGACTCGGACTGAGGAAGGCTGCCTTCCTAGCAAACGGTGGAGGCGTTGAAACCAAAGGAAGCTGCCATTTGGCAGCAACTTGGAGCAGCAACCAATCTGAAGGCAGCGAGAAGGAATCAGAGGCGCAAGCCTCGGGGCCAATTGGGAACGCACAGAAAATCTCCATTTCGGTTTAATCCCTCCAAACTATTATTTTATTTCTGTTTTTAATTTATAAATATGTATAATTAATTTGTGTTGGCTAGAGGATAATTCAAAACCATGATTATATTTGTAATTTGAATTGGTAATTTCAGTTGTGATTTCTGAGTTGTGATTTAATTTGCTTAACTGCTTGATTAATAACTTATTTGTGTATGTCGATTAATAATGCATACTTAATTTACATGCATGAATTCGATGCTAGAATATAAGTTAATTTCACCTAATCGTTATGAACTTATATTCATGAGTAGTGAAGGTTGCTAGTCACAATCGCGTTAAGTAAATTCTTGGCAGGAGTATCATGCTTTTCATATTTACGAATGCCTCGTCAGTGCTTATAGTTTTCACAAAGTTTAATGATCTTTGATTGTATCTCTATTGTGCTTTTCACGTAGGGGACTTTTGAGGAATGTTTTAAATTGTTGTATGTTGTTCATCCAATTTAATAACATAAGGAAAACTTGAAGATTAAAAAAGTGCTGTTCACGGTTAATCTGGAGTATTGAAATTTACAATTTATTGAAAGAACAACTGAAAATCAATTTAGGTTGCTTATGTGTCATGTATGGAGAAGAACCCTCTAGCCAATCTGTCACCCATCCATTCACTTTTATTTTATGTTTTTGTCAATTTTATAATTTAGTTAAGTTTAATTTACGTTTCATCCAAACCAAACCCCCTATTAAAATATTATTATTTAGTTAGTTTTTATTATTTTTTTATCTTTTAATTTAATTTCCGTCCAATTAATTTCCTAGTTTTTATTTTAAATTGTTTTCATTATTTTGAGTCATTTTTAGTGTGTTTCGAGTTTTTAGCTTAGTTTGTATTTTCTAGAGTCTTGAGTTGTTTTGAGTCTTTTGATTTGTTTTAGTTTATTTGTTAGTTTTATTTTGAGTTTTTTTAGTTAAGTGTTTTTATTTTAGTTTAGTGTTTTAAACTTTGTTTTTACGTTTTAAAATTATTTTAGAGGTTTTGGCAAGCCCTCCTAATCCCCGGCCTGGAACGATACCCTACTTACATCTATACTACATCTGTCAAAAAGAGGGTTAAATTTGTGCGGTTTAAAATCCCGTCAAATTTTTGGCGCCGTTGCCGGGGATTAGCAACTTTGCTAATCCCTTTATTTTTGTTTGTGTTTATTTTTATATTTGTCTTTTTGTTGTGTTTTTGTTTATTTTTGTGTTTGTGTATTTTACTTGTGATATTTGATTTATTTCTTGTTTTCAGGTACTCATCATGGTGGACAATCGAACAATCAAAGAACTCTTAGCCTCGTGGATGGACAACGCAGCACCCCTATACATCCAATACCCTAGGGCGGCCCAAGACAAGACCGATGAGTTCGAACTAAAGTCAAGCTTGCTGCACCATATTCCTAAGTTTCATGGGCTGTCCATGGAAGATCCTATCAAGCATTTGAAGGAGTTTGAAGTGGTTTGTTCAAGCATGACTCCCGGCAATTTCGATAGCAACATTCTGAAGATGAAGGCTTTTCCCTTTTATCTCTTGGAAAGGGCAAAAGATTGGTTTTACGAATTAGACTTCGGAACTATCACATCTTGGGAGAGCATGAAACGGGCGTTCTTGGAGAAGTTTTTCCCAGCTTCTCGAGTCATTCTCCTACGCAAAAGGATTAGTGGCATTGAGCAAAATCAAGGAGAATCATTCCCAACGTACTATGAGCGATTCAAGACCCTTGTTGCCTCATGTCCGCAACACCAAATAAAAGAAGAGATGCTCATTCAATACTTTTACGAAGGACTTCTTCCCTTCGAACGACAATTGTTAGATGCTTCAGCAGGTGGTGTATTGGTTGATAAAACACTCGTGGCTGCCCAGACCTTGATTGCCAACCGAGCTTTAAACGCACAACAATATGAAGGCGTTGGACAAAGGGACCCCCCATGGCAGCAAGAGGTATATGCAATCTCCGAGATTCAATCTCAATTGGCTAATCTCACTCTTCTTGTGTCACAGGCTGTTGAAAAACCCAAAGTGCATGAAAACACAATATGTGGCATATGTTCCATGCAAGGACACCAATCTGAAAAGTGCCCTCAATTGATTGAGAATGGAGGATGGGAAAGTGTCAACACCATTGGGTATCAAGGCCAAAATCAGCCCAATTATGATCCATACGCCAACACGTACAATCCGGGATGGTGTGATCACCCAAACTTCAATTGGGAAGAGCCTCAACAACAAGGAGGATTTCGGCCATCCCTTGGGATATTCCAACAGCCCTACGCCCCAACACAACCTGCCCAAACAAATTCAGGTATGTCTCTGGATAATGATACGCTTTTTAAGTTACTCACCAATTTGTCTCAGGAGAAAGAAAATCAAGACAAAAGGGTGGATCACTTGGAAAAGCAAATTGGGCAGATATTGGAGTTCGTAGGACAGTTTCGAGTCTCAGGAGAAAGAAAATCAAGACAAAAGGGTGGATCACTTGGAAAAGCAAATTGGGCAGATATTGGAGTTCGTAGGACAGTTTCGAGACCAAGGCAAACTCCCTAGTTCAACCATTGCGAATTCAAATGGAGGATTTGAAACTGCCAAGGCAATCATCTTGAGAAGTGACAAGGAGGTTGGAGCAGACCTACAATCATCAAATCACAAAGAAGATGAAAGATTGCAAAGTGTGGAGGAGGAACACACCATACCCACGGCAAGGGTGGAAACACCTTTGCCACAGGTCCCTATTGCTCCTAAGCCATCCAATCTATCAAATAAAGGTAATAATGTGTCAAATTCAATTCCTTCTAACATTATTCCTCCGAATGTGCCCTTTCCTGGCAGATTTATGCAAACCATGAACGAAGAAGGAATTGGAATGACACACAAGGGACACGTCCCTGCCATCAAAGAACCCCCAGATTTGGCCGAGAACACCCCTTGTGCATTTGTTCATAATACTGCCACTTCAACGCCACCCATTGGTAAGTCACCTACTCCAATTCCAATTCCCATTTCAACTAATAGGTTGCTACCTTCTATTGTGCAGGTACCTACTCAAATCAAAGGTGGTAGAAGAGTTCGTGTTGACGTAGGGAAGCAAACCGCTAAAATCAGGAAGGATCATTATCCCCGTCCGTTTAAAGATTCAACATATGAGTACGTTGTGGACGATATCATCCTCCGTGACGTGGGCCCTGTTCAAGCTTAATGGAAAGATTCGTCCGGCTAAAGACGTCAAATCAAGCGCTTCTTGGGAGGCAACCCAAGCAACCAGATTTGCATTTCTAAACCCTTCTCTTTACTGCTTTCATTTTGTTTTGTTTAGTCAGTTGTTTTATTTGGTTGATTTTTGTTTAGTTTATGTTTAAATAAATTAAGGGCAATGTTTATTTTAAGTGCGGATAAACAAAGTCTTTTTACTTCAATTTACATATTTTAATTTACATATTTTATTTTGCTTAAAATAAACCAAAAAAAAAAATATTAATAATTATAATAATAATATTAGTAATATTTATATTTATATATTTATATATTTATTTATTTAAATAAACTTTAAAAAAAAATTTACAATAATTCGAAAAACTAATAGAATTCATTGGTCATTGGTCATTGGGCAGGTGGTGCCAGAGAAGTCGACGGAGCTCCGGGAAGACGAAGAGCCAGAGTTGGAATCTCCGGAGGCGGAACGCTTGGTGCAACTCCCGAGGACGAAGGCAACATAAACCTCGGGACTAGCGCCATGAACCTATCATGATCGCTCTGAATCCGACCGTCCGACTCCTGCAGCTGGTCCAGCTTCCTCTTCATGCTGGTCGAGTAACTAGTTGCAAGCATGTGCAACTCCTTGTTCTCGTGCCTGAGTCCTCTGACTTCTTGCCGAAGACTGGCCACCTCAGCCATCAGCGACTCCACCTGACGAGTTCGGGCAAGCAGGCGCTGGCCCATGTTCGAAACTGAGCCTGCACTTTGGACGCTGAGGGCAAGAGATTCCTGAACGGCCAGCTCGTCCGACCGCCTAGATAGCATCCTATTGTCCCTTGGAGTGAGCAAATTTCTGGCAATCACCGTAGCGGTGATTTCATTCCTCATCATTGTGTCCCCGACTGTAAGTGGACCATTGGGGGATATGAAGGATGGATTCCAAATATTGTTCGGAGAAGACGAATCATCGTCTTCCCCGACATTCAAGTTTAGGCGACGGTCGGAAGGGCAAGACATTTTTAGAGGGCGTTGAGGAAGAAAAGAGTACGGAAAGATTAAGAGTGCAGAAGTGCAAAAAGAGTTCGGAAGGATTATGAGTGTTTACAGAAGGGAGTATTTTCAGAAGGAAGTGTTTGAGGGAGTTCAAATGTGAGGTGGAGCAGAATTAGCGCCTCTATAAAAAGAAGCAAATCAAAGAGGCGCCCGCTCCTCAGAGGTGAAGACGCGTCCTCACGCAAATCGGAAAAGCTGGACGCTCCTTTCTCAAATGCCGGAGTCCTGTCTCAAAAGAGCCGTTTCCTTTCTCAAAAGCTGGGCTTGACTCAGCAATCACGTGGCCTCAGCTATTCCAATTTTGTCGTGACTCATGACGTGCAGCGTGGAGCGTTGCGAAAACCACGAGCCGCACCCGGTTTTGAACCCCGGTTTTCAAAAGATCATCATTCCAATTTGTCGTCACTCGTCGCATGCGCTGTCAGCTTCGCGGAAATTACGGAAGCTTTGTCAGAAAGCGCGTAACGGGCACTGTTCATCCATCACCGGCTGCCGACAAATAGTGAAGGAATAGTTCCGGTTGTGAAGCCAAATTTCTATAAGTTCGACCTTCGCCTTCCACAGCAAAGGCACACCTTCACACCCTCTCAACCTCTCAACCTCTCAACCTCTCAACCTCTCTTCATCTCCGATAATGTCTTCCCAAAGAAAGCTTTCGAGTTATTCAGTGTTCTTCATCCCTTGGATCACCCCAGAAAACAAACCTTCCAGAGCAAAAGTATTTCATATTAAAAAGGTTAAAAGCAAAAGTATCTCATATTATGCTTTCTCCTCTCCTTCATCTGAGGAACGTGGAGAAAGTGAGATCCTGATTGCTTACCTAGTCTTGCTCTCGAGTACTCATCTCAGACCCCTCCCAGCCCACTTCAAAAATAAACCTGTGTTGAGGTACTTCTTCAAAAACAAAAGTACCTCACAGACGAAGCAGGAGGAGTCTGAGGTGCACCCAAGAGCAGATGAGTCTGGGTTGATCCAATAGTTCAAGAAGATGCCACACCTGCGTGGAGACCGGACTACTTGAAGCATGTGGAGACAACGTGCTGACTCATCCTCAACTAAGCTGAGGATCACTTGCAGAATGAGGCCCATCCAGTTCAAGATGAAAGCTGTGGAAAATCAACAAGGACGACCAATGATCACCTATTAGTTCTTTTCGTTGTCTTTTATTTTCAATTTTTATTTTTCGTTTGCATTTTTCTATATTTTCTTGCGTGCTTAACTGATTTATTTCTTTTCTTTGCAGGAACGTTTGGTTATTTCCTCCCTTGAAGTTGATTGCAAAATTTACGCTCGGGGGTCATCGCTTGGTTTTCTGCAAATTAGAGAAGTTTTTAGTCCCTTTTCTTTATTTTGTTTCGTATTATTTATTCATTTTATTTTTATTTGCATATTTTTGTTTTATGACATTGGGGACAATGTCTAGTTTAAGTGTGGGGGTATCAAGTATAAAAAATGACCAAATTGAAAATTTTTGTACCTTCGACTTTGAACTGGTTTCATTTGTTTCCATGTTATTGCTTTTTGTTTTCTTAATTAGTTTTGTGTTTTATTTAATTTTTCTCAAAAAATTTAAAAAATCCAAAAATATTGTCTTGTTTTCCTTATGGTTTTAAATTAGATTTTTATTAGTTTCCCGACCCAATGATATAACTGGATGAAATTTGAACCATGATTATCAAGAACTTAGTTAACATGTGTTTTATGAAATTCCTTGTTCTCTTGTTAGTATTGTACATGTTTGTTCATCTTTGAAAAACCAAATGCACATAGCCTTGTTGATGTGAAACTAAAGCATGATTTAAAGCTTCATATGTGAATTTAGTGACCACATACATCCCATGTGAGTTTTTGAGCCTATTGAAAGTGTGTGCATTTTTCATACACTCCTATTCTTTCATGTGTGATGAACTTATGTGAGATGCATCTCTAGAACTTGCGTAACGATCTTTCAAAATATTTATCATTGATTGCATGAACTTGAAAATGATAGAGGCATTAGGTTTACCACCATGGCCCAAATAAGCATGTTTTCCCAAAGAAAAAAAAATGATATCACTAGATTGCCAATTTGAGCCATTATGTTGAGCATTTTATTTCTTATCACCAGATATGTCTACCCTTATACCTCAAACATGTTTCCTTACCCTTTCCAAGCGAGCAATTTGAGACTATTTTATGAGAAATGTTTGTGAAGTACTTGGAATGAGTTTGGCAAAAGAATAAGTGTGGGGGTATTTCATGTTTGTATTTTTTTTTTAAAAAAAAAAAAAGGAAAAAGAAAAAAAAAAAAAAAAAGGATTGTATACGAAGAAAATAAAAAGTTTTTAAAGTTTCAGTTTAAGGGTGTGGTGGGAGGTATTAAAAGAATCGTTGGAGAGCTGAGTTCTTATAAATCTCAACTAAAAGAATTGCTTGAAATGTAGCTTGGAACTTGTGTTTTCCTATTCTTTCGTTTCAATAGCCCTATCCCTAAGCCTCATTACATCCAATAAAAGTCCTCTTGATTTAAGTTTTGCAATTATGATTGTGGAGAAGTGATTTTTATGCAAGCTTATGGTAGATCTTTCACATTTGTTTCTTTGAGCGAAACATATTAAAACTAAACACATGTGTGATTGAGTGCTTATCCCGTGAGAAGGTTGCTGGTTTGCATATGATGATTTTAAAAATAAAAACTTGAAATTGCATTAGCATGACTATCTCACACACTACACTTCAAGGATGATTTAAAGATTACTGCTAATATTTGAGTAAGGAAGATGAGCTTGAATTAGCTTGTTTAGTGTTAGCTATGGTTCTTGCTGATTTATGTTCTCAAATGAAATCCTATGAGGGTCAAATAGGGGGAAGCTAATGTTTTTCATGTTATTACTTTTTCTGTTTTCTTTGTTTTGCTCGAGGACTAGCAAAAGCTAAGTGTGGGGGTATTTGATTGGACCATATTTATATACATTTTTATATCAAATTCACGTGTCTTTTCTTAGTTAGTTCCTCATATTTTGAGCTATTTACGTTATTTTTATGTTTTATAAGATTTTTCAAGAAAAGAAAATAAAAATAGAATAAATGAAGTTTTAAGTGCTAAATTCGTCTAAGCTATCTTGCTGGTTGAATAAAGCTTATCATTTAGAAAATATTATATATATATATATATATATATATATATTTATTTATTTATTTATATATATATTTATTTATATATATATATATTTATTTATATATATATATATTTATTTATATATTTTTATATAATGTGTGCTTTCGGTGAGCAGGTGCGGACAGAAGAAAAACAAGCAGAATAATAGAAGCACATGCAGTCAGTGAGTGGGGGCCTCAGAAATAATTAGCTCGGTGGAGTCAAAGTTGGAGGGCAGTGGGAAAGAAAGCAGCCAATTGCTGCCAGGAGAGAACCAACGAGGCAGAAAATAATAAAACGTGTGGAGGCCATTTAAAGAGGGGGTGGAGGAAGAAGATCAGAAAGAGGGCAGCGGCAGCTTGGAGGAAGGCTGCCTTTGGTTTGGCTGCAAGGCAGCGAAGGAAGCAGGAAGAGGCAGCGGTGAAAACAGTAAAAGAAAAACAGGGGAGAGCAGTCGGTGAGGCTGCAATTGGAGGGAGGCGAGTGAGCCTCGGGAAGAAACAGCTTGGGGAGACTCGGACTGAGGAAGGCTGCCTTCCTAGCAAACGGTGGAGGCGCTGAAACCAAAGGAAGCTGCCATTTGGCAGCAACTTGGAGCAGCAACCAATCTGACGGCAGCGAGAAGGAATCAGAGGCGCAAGCCTCGGGGCCAATTGGGAACGCACAGAAAATCTCCATTTCGGTTTAATCCCTCCAAACTATTATTTTATTTCTGTTTTTAATTTATAAATATGTATAATTAATTTATGTTGGCTAGAGGATAATTCAAAACCATGATTATATTTGTAATTTGAATTGGTAATTTCAGTTGTGATTTCTGAGTTGTGATTTAATTTGCTTAACTGCTTGATTAATAACTTATTTGTGTATGTCGATTAATAATGCATACTTAATTTACATGCATGAATTCGATGCTAGAATATAAGTTAATTTCACCTAATCGTTATGAACTTATATTCATGAGTAGTGAAGGTTGCTAGTCACAATCGCGTTAAGTAAATTCTTGGCAGGAGTATCATGCTTTTCATATTTACGAATGCCTCGTCAGTGCTTATAGTTTTCACAAAGTTTAATGATCTTTGATTGTATCTCTATTGTGCTTTTCACGTAGGGGACTTTTGAGGAATGTTTTAAATTGTTGTATGCTGTTCATCCAATTTAATAACATAAGGAAAACTTGAAGATTAAAAAAGTGCTGTTCACGGTTAATCTGGAGTATTGAAATTTACAATTTATTGAAAGAACAACTGAAAATCAATTTAGGTTGCTTATGTGTCATGTGTGGAGAAGAACCCTCTAGCCAATCTGTCACCCATCCATTCACTTTTATTTTATGTTTTTGTCAATTTTATAATTTAGTTAAGTTTAATTTACGTTTCATCCAAACCAAACCCCCCTATTAAAATATTATTATTTAGTTAGTTTTTATTATTTTTTTATCTTTTAATTTAATTTCCGTCCAATTAATTTCCTAGTTTTTATTTTAAATTGTTTTCATTATTTTGAGTCATTTTTAGTGTGTTTCGAGTTTTTAGCTTAGTTTGTATTTTCTAGAGTCTTGAGTTGTTTTGAGTCTTTTGATTTGTTTTAGTTTATTTGTTAGTTTTATTTTGAGTTATTTTAGTTAAGTGTTTTTATTTTAGTTTAGTGTTTTAAATTTTGTTTTTACGTTTTTAAATTATTTTAGAGGTTTTAGCAAGCCCTCCTAATCCCCGGCCTAGAACGATACCCTACTTACATCTATACTACATCTGTCAAAAAGAGGGTTAAATTTGTGCGGTTTAAAATCCCGTCAGGTGGCTGCATAGATCTTGAATAGAACTGCTCTTCTTGCTGCTAATATCCACCTTGTTGAAATTGTTGAGGTTCATCCTACATATAATCTGAATAATCTCTCCAATCTGAATTGTAAGCGTTGGAAAACATGTTGTTGCTTGGTTGATCATAGCCTTGATAACCCCAAGCATCTCCGCTTGCAGCAAATTGAGGACATTGATGAGTTTGATACCCTTGCTCATAGGGCACATCAAATGTAGGGACACTTGGCATTGTGGTCCTTTCGGCATTATGAGTCAATTAAAAAGTGAGATGCGCAAATTGAGCTTGAATGGTCACAAGTGCCATGTCTTGCTCCATTTGTACCTAAAATCAAAGAAAGAAACTAAATCAAATATCAAAAGTAAAAGACACAAACAAACATAAACATAAACACAAACGGTAACAAAGGGATTAGTAAATTTGCTAATCCCCGGCAACGGCGCCAAAATTTTGATGCGTTGTAAACAACACTCAAATTAAATCTTCTTGTTGACAATTGTAGTATAGATGTAAGTAGGGATCGTTCTAGGCCGGGGATTATGAGGGATTGCTAATCTACTCTAAACTGATTTAAAAACAATTAATAAGACTAAAAAACACAAAACTAGGTAAAAGACACTTAACTAAACTCTAATAACTCAAAACACACTAGAATGATTCAAAACAACTCAGAACAACCAAATTGACTCAAACTAGACAATAGGGACTGATTTGGACGAAAATAGACTCAAGGAACTAACTAAACACAAATTAGGACATATTCTAACTAAATTGACACTACTTAATGATGGGGGTTTGGTTTGCACAAAAATTGAAACTAAAACTAAACAAACTTGTAGAATTAAACAAAGACATAAAATTAAGGTGAATGGATGGGTGATGGACTAGCTAGAGGGTTCTTCTCCACACATGACACACTTGCATACAAACCAATTTTCAGTTGTTCTTTCAATAAACCATGAATCTCAACACCCCAGATTAACCGTGAACATCACTTTTTTAACCTTAAAGTTTTCCTTAAGTTATTGAATTGGACGGAAAAGCGCATACAACAATTCAAAACATTCTTCAAAAGTCCCCTACGTGAATAGCACAATAGAGATACAATCAAAGATCATTAAGCTTTGTGAAAACTATAAGCATTGACCAGGCATTCGTAACTATGAACAGCATGATACTTTTGCCAAGAATTTATTTAACACGATTGTGACTAGCAACCTCCACTAGTTGTGAATATAAGTTCATAATGATTAGGTGAAACTCCCTTATATTCTAGCATCAAATTCATGCAGTTAAGCAAATTAAATTCACAACTCATGAAATCACAACTGAAGGTAATCAATTCATATTACAAATATGTTCATGGCTTTGAATCAACCTCTAGCCAAAACGAATTTAGTTCCACATATTTGCAATTAAACAACTATAATTGAATTTAAACATGATAAACAAAAGTAGAAGACACCTAGAACGCTCCAGCAATCCAACGTCTTAAATGGTTAGCACAGCTCCAAGTCCTCATTCCTTGCAAACATGCGGCACCAAGGTAGGTGTGGTGTTTGGATGGTCTAAGGGATGTGGCAGAGATTGGATAGGTTGAGAGAGTATGGAAGGGTGGTAGGGGATGGATAGGAAAAGAGGTGGATGGAAATGGATGGAGGAAGAAGGAAACTTGTGGCAGAAATTGTGTTGTTTATAGAATGTGTTGTAGATGTGAATTGGTGTCTTTGGCCTTGATGGAGAAGCCTATTTATAGGCTTTGAGAATGAATCACTACCATCCATTTTTTTGGTGAGAATGAATCACCACCATCCATTTTTGTTGGTGAGAATAAATCACTACCATCTATTTTGTTGGTGAGAATGAATCACCACCATCCATTTTTATTGGTGAGAATGAATCACTACCATCTATTTTGTTGGTGAGAATGAATCACAACCATCCATTTTTTATGCTCCCCATGCATGCAATCCATTTCACCCCAAAATAGCTCCAAATTGCACCAAAATGCACTTCTTTGCTAACTTTGTTATTTAGAATCTACAAACACACAAAAATAGCTTAAAACATTCTAATAAGATGAAACTAATTAAGTAAATGCAAGGAAACAAACTAATAAAGTCACATAAATATGTTCCTATCAGACGACCCAATGCCACTGGTAGTACCATCAACCTGCTGGGGCTGTCCTCTAGAATGCCACTGTGACCCGCCAGCTAAATATTGCTGATGAGGCATATATCTTCCCGAATACTAACCATAGCCACCCTGCTGATAAGGATCCTAAGGGTACCCCTTGATAATGGTAAGCACCACCACGACCCGCCTGAGCGTAACCACTCAGTCCTGAAGATTGCTGAGTCGAAGCTGGCAATGGTAAAGGAGGCTGCTGAGGCCTCTGCTGGTTTTGAAGACAATACTTAGCCAGATGTCCCACCTGACCACAGGTATAACACCCACTGCTACCCCGTCGACACTCTCCAAAATGTCGATTATTGCACATACGGCACAAGGGGGCACTACCCCTTCCAGAATTTCCCTGCCTCTGAAATCTGGAACCTCCTGAAAATCTACCACCTACTCTCTGACTAGTAGAACTAAAACCTCCACTGGAAGAACTAGAACTAGCCTCACTTCACTTAAAACTCTGAGTCTGGTGAGGTCCCTGAGATGATTGACCTTTACCTTTATTATCCATTTTCTAATTTCCATCTTTTACTTCTTCTTCCTCACTCTCACTAGACATATTCTCTGAGTCCTTAATCCTCAACAAATCCTCATAGAACTCCTGATAAGTGTCACAGGGAGAGATAGTCGCCATAGAAGGCCACTTCTTAGTACCCAGCTTAAAACGTCGAAGCATCTTAACTGGATTAGCAACAACTTCTAAATCATAGCGAGACAAATCAATGAACCTCCTATAATACTCATTAGTAGTCAACTTCCCCTGTTTCAGACCCATGAACTCCTACTTCTTACGATCTAAATATGCTGGAGGTATGAATCTCTTATAAAATGGCTGCTTAAAATTCTCCGAATTTGCAACCTCCTCGGGCGTCCACCCTTAAGTTTCCTGTCTTCACCAAGATGTAGGTTCTTCGTCCAAAAACCAAGTAGTGGTCTCTACCCACTTATCATTGGGAAGACTCCCCTAACTCTGCATTACCCGAAACGTCTTCTCAATTTAATTGAGCCAACGCTCAGACCCTTCGTGACCCTCGCTACCCTTGAAAATAGGCAACTTTAGTTTACACACTGACTTCAGAAGACTCCACTGAGGATGGCAGATTACAGAGTGAATGGCACTAGCAATAGCTTCCCCTAACTAAGCAATATTAGGGAAACTGGGCTCGTCAGAAGGACGTGGCTTTTTACGAGGCGGCAGAGTTCTGACAGAATACACCAAATCATTAGAAAATTCATGATATAAACAGGACCACAACCTAATGCTCTGATACCAAAATGACACACCCCGACCTAAATCAAGGCATGCTGGCCGTCACATGAGGGTGACGTAACCATGTGCACAGTTCAGAAGCGAGAAGCATAAGGGAATACGTATAAATAAAACCAAGCTAAATAAAAGCACTAGTCGAGGAAGGTACTAGTGACGAGATTTAGTGTGATTACACAACCAGAGCATAAATAGTCTAGGTGTAGTCAAGCAGAAAAAGTACTAAATTCAAATAACACCCAATGGTGGTCCTACATGAGTGATGGTTTGTCAAAACTTCCATTGGGATGCTTGTAAGCCACCAACGAACACTACCTAAAACCTAGAGAGGTGAAAAATAGAAAGCGTGAGTGGGCAAAAACAAAGCTTTTCAAAAAGCATGTCAATTTTCTAAAGTTCTAACCCCTCACCAAACCTGTATAATTTCCCAGAAATTAAAGTATATCTTCATATATCTCAAAACTATACTCGGGAGTAGTGAAAATCAATTGTATGCCAGAACTATGCCCTGCCAAAGTATCTCAACGAAATGCCATAAGTAACTCAGTGAATAAATATGAATGCCAAGTATCAAATCAGCCATCAGTTGAATCTATAGCTCATAATCAATCTCAACCATATCAAATATCCTACAAACAAATCAACACCACCTCTAGTGGTCTGCACAGTCTAACTGAGTGTAAAATAAATATGCTCTAGTGCTACGATCATGTGAAGACTGTGCGAATAATCGCGGGTCACCTACGAGTCGAACCCACTTATAGTGGTCTATACGACAACATTGTGCACCTCACTTAGATCCAAGGTGAGCATATGGTGCGGGAGGTGAACATCACGTGAAGGACTGTGCTCTAACTCTGGGCGGCGCACTAACACCGGGGTGCAGGTTTATGAGCTCTCAACACATAATATCATTTTCATAACTTTACTTTATGAGCTTACCTGGCGCTTATCTGTGAGTCCGAAGCACCCATCATAATTATATGCAACCAATTATGCATAAATCAAATAGGCAAGATACTTTGCATGGCATCACAAAACATATAATCATTAAATTTCATTTTCTGGGAGAAATAGCAAGTATATAGGTATATACGGTAAACCAAAAACCCATTCACTGATATGTAGTCGGGCCGTAACTCCCGTGCCTAGCCTGGCTACGCTCGTCCTCCGGATAGGTCTCGCCTATATGAGAAACAACTATAAGAACGTTATTTAAAGCACATAAATGAAACTTGCAAATATCTTCTCATACATAGCTCAATTTTGGTATTTTTAAAATATTTTTGTGACGCCCCACACGCCTCCACGCGCCAGCCAAGGCACGGCCAGACGCGCCCGCACGCGCAAGCATGTGCCTGGCACACTAACGGCGTCAGTTAACGCCGTCAAGAATATTCCGTTTAAATTCAAGAATATTCCTTCAACTTGACATAATATTCCCTTTTCTTCTCCGGCGCTCCTCTGGTGCCGTCGCCGTCGCCAGAAACTGAAAAATTCTTTAAAACCTTAAAACTCGTCCATTTCTTAACCAAAATTCATGAATTTTGTACCAAAATAAAGCTTACAACGAGTAGAACAAGTTCTTACCACTTTCAAGCTCCAAAAGTGACGGGATCTCGTCGGAGAAATTTGAGAAAAACCGACCAGACTTGAAACTTGATATCCCGACATCCAAATTCTTCCAATGAACCACTCCGAGCCTTGTGAGGACCTCCTAAAGCTTTCTATAACCTTTAAATCTTCTAAAAGCTCCACATTTATGTGTGCACGAACAGTGCACAAATCGGAGGTTATGGTTTCTTGGGTTATCAGAGGTTTCACGTCCCAAAAATGGTATCAATGGGTTCCTAGGCTTGCAAGGAGTCCAAAAGCATCCACCAAAACCTCAATCTGGGACTGGAAGAGTGGGTTTGAGGTTTGTCCGTACGGTCGTACGTATATGGCAGAAAACACTAGAGGGAGAAGAGAGAAAGTCAACGGGAAAGAAAGAGAGTGAGATTGAGATAGAGAGAGAGAGAGAGAGAGAGAGAGAGAGAGAGAGTGAGTGAGTGAGAGATAGAGGGAGTGTGAGGGTGTGAGTGTGTGGTCCAACCTTTGTCCCCAATAAAAAACAAACAACTTAAAATCTAATTGGGTCCAACACTAAGGGAAATAACATAATTGGACCATTTCCCTAGCCCAATTTACATACACATATCCTAACACTTAAGGGAAAAATGGACATTACACACTGTCGATAAAAATAATTCGGGATGGGCTGTGACAAATATGATAATGTATTTACATGTTTATTACATTTTTTTTAAATAAAAATTAGTATCTAATTTAGGGTTTTAATATTCACACCTCTATTTAACTCCTAATTAATTTTCAATTCAAACATTTCCAAAATAAATAAAAAATAAATTAGAATAAGTTTGTACCCATTAGTTTTTCTATAAAAAGATTCTCAATTTTTTTTAATCTTAAATGTACCTGTTCATATAATTTTCAAATTTTTTAATCTTAAATGTATCCATTCTTAAATGTACCAATTTGTTATATGTAAAATGTACCATATTTTAATATAAAATGAACCCAATTTTTCAATATAAATCCATTCAATTTTTTTTAATCTATTTTTAAACTTATATGGGTACATTCTTTTTCGTAAATTTTTTAGAATGTATCCACGTCAAGTTTAATCAAAGAAATTTACTAATGTTATTAAGCATAATATCTTTTTTTCCTGTGGTTTTGAAGAATGTACCCATGTTTTGTTTCGGTACAATAATTTTTTTTTTTGGTTAATTTGGATGAATGTCCCTATATTAACACACACACGCACAAAATAAAATAGAGAGTATACTTTATATTTTATTATTTTTAATCTCAAAAATTATGGATTTTATTTAAAATCTCATTAATATAAACAAATACAAATTTTAATTTTTAAGTTTTAATTTAAAAACTATAGTAATTTACATTATTACATTAATGTCAGTGACTTTAATCAAAACTAAAAACATACAAGATTTTAATAAAAAGAAATTGTAGACATTGAAATTTCAGTAAAATAAATGTTGACCAATAATTAAAATTTCAACGCTCACGTGTCACATAAATTTTACACGTAGCGTATGACTCGACGAAAAATCGAAAAAAGTCAGAAAAATCATCAAACAGGACATGTGTTAACACCTGGTAGAAACGACTTATTTCATCTGATTATTTAAATCCAAAAATCAAGTTTTGGAATTCTATAAATAGGAAGCCATTCCATTCATTTCATTGACCAATTCACAAATACATTTCTCTACTCCCAAATTGGAAGACAAATTCTCTTGAAGTTCGTTCTTCGTTCTTCATTCTTCGTTCATCGTTCTTCGAGATCAAGCCCCAATGGCTCCTTGAGGAAACGCTCATCCATCTTCGAGATCAAGCCCAACAGCCCTTGAAGAAACTTCGCCAAAACCTTTGAAGAATCAACAAGCACTTTGGTCACGTGCCGATTCTTCATCCAAGATCAAGCCCCGACGGCCCTTGGATCAACACAACTGTTCTTCAAGATCAGGCCCAAAAGCCCTTGAAGATCCATTCATCTTTCATCCGTTCATCCACCTTCAAGATCAAGCCCCAAAGGCCCTTGAAGATCCGTTCATCCGTTCTTCAAGATCAAGCCCCGACGGCCCTTGAAGCAACGTTCATCAACCTTCCAAGATCAAGCCCCGACGACCCTTGGATCCACACATCCGTTCTTCAAAAATCAAGCCCAAAAGCCCCTTGAAGTTCATCATTCGTTCATCGTTCTTCGTTCGTCGTTCATCCATCTTCAAGAACAAGCCCAAAAACCCCTTGAAGATCCGTTCGTCATTCAACGTTCATCCAACTTCAGGATCAAGCCCCAATGGTCCCTGAATATCCATTCATCCAACTTCAAGATCAAGCCCAAAGGGCCCCTAAAGAAACATTCATCCGTCAAACTTCAAGATCAAGCCCAACGACCCTTGAAGAAACTTCCCCATGTTCATCCAAGATCAAAGCCTCGACGGCCCTTGGATCAAGCCCACAAATCAAAGTCTTACAGAGATCGAATTAGAGGAACAAATAGAGATTGTAACCCAAAATCAAATCATCAAATACAAATATTATTTTGTAGACACGTTCTATCCCTGTTGTCTCTCCTTCGGGAATTTTTCGTGTTCACAAAAACATTGATAGCTAGGGAGCCCATCCAAAGTGTCTCTTAATTAAAATAATTTTAATAATTATATTTTATTCACTAACACTTCTCTGTATTTATTGGGTGGGCTACAATTAAAAATAAAAAATTGCCTAAATAACTAGTATTTAACTAAGACTCTCCGCTAAAGCCACTTCAGCCTGTTAGTAGCTCGGCCGTTGATTCAAAGCTACATGAAACTATCCTTCTTTGACTACAGACAAGTTACATAATGGGAGACTTTGGGTGCGGTTCTTCTCTATGAATATTCTTTGACTAAAACCTTGTTGGTTTTCAATTTTTGATCCAAGTCCCTGAAATTAATGTGATAATTTATTTCTATGTACGTTACTTTTTTTTAAAATTAAAAATTAAAATTTATAGTTGTTTATATTAATGAGATTTTAAATAAAAAACCATAATTTGTGGGATTTAAAATATTAAAATATAAATATACTATTTTGTGTGTGTGTGTGTGTGTGTATAAACATGGGTACATTCATCAAAATTAACCAAAAATTTATTGTATCAAAACAAGGGTACATTCTTCAAAATCACCAAAAACAGGAAGATATTTAGGTTTAATAAAATTAGCAAATTTCTTCGATTAAACTTAACATGGATAAATTCTCAAATCAAAGAAAAAAAAATGTACCCATATAAGTTCAAAAATGGATTAGAAAAAAAATTGAATAGATTTTATATTAAAAAAAAATGGTACATTTTACATATAACAAATTGCTATATTTAAGAATGAGTACATTTTAAGATTAAAAATTTGAAAAAAAAAAGTACATGAATGGTACATATAATTAGCATGGGTACATTTAGCAAAAATAAAAATGGATACAAATAAATAAAAAAAAATATGGGTACAAATACAAATAAAACTTTATAAAATATGGGCATAAAAAGAAATTAATATATGGGTACAAATTAAAACTGAAAAGAAAATTTGTACAAATTAAAAAAAGATTGCAAATTAAAAATGGGTACAAACTAAAAATAAAAATATATGATAAAAAATTTAGCCATAAATATAAATATACTAATTGTAACATTTTTAACATTAAATGAATATATTTAGAAATAAAAAATATTTTATAATTGAAATAATTAATGATATTATTAATACTAAGGACCTTGATCAAAAAATGAAAAGTAATAAAGTTTTAATCAAAGGAGTAGCAAAAGGAATGATGAAAACCTAATTTCTCCTTACGTAATTGAATACTGCAATCCGACCCTTATAAATACCATGTCTAACTCCTCATCCTTTAATCACATTGCACAACGATAAGGGGAGACAGTGAGACACTGATTTTATCCAGGAGTTGGTTTTGATTAATATTCTCACTTAGTTAACCCAATTCCCTGTAATTAATGCGGTCGTCACCAATCTCCCTTTTGTTTCAGGTAAAAAGATTGGAGCCAGAACTTGTAATACCGGCAAGTCCAACACCTTGTGAGCAAAAGATACTCTCAGAAATAGATAACCAAGAAGCCCTTAGGTGTCAAACTCTATTTATATGGTCTTACACCAGCAACCATTCTTCAAAAGAAATCGACGCCGTTCAGGTAATTGGGGATGCCCTAAGTAAAATCATTAGTGTATTGCTATCCTTTAGCTGGTAGGGTTAGGGAAGGGCCTAACAAACTTAGCATCATACAAAGCACGTGGAGGCTATTGGAAGAAGTTCTAGTGTAGTTACTTAGTTAGGGTTAGTCTAGTTAATCCTAAACCCTATTCGGCAGAAAGCATGGGTGTGTCTAACAACTAGGTATGGCTGTCATGGTTGTCATTCTCACTAATTCAAGGGATTGCTATCTTGCTTTAGTTGTTAGTTGATTGTCCCTTACCTTTAATTGTTGGTAAAGCATAAATCAAGGAAATGTTGTTCCTTGGTTTGCTTTTCTGTTTTTTCCTTTTCTTCCGCTTATATATATGAGATATCCTTGTACCTTGTTTTGACATAACATAATATAGACATTCAAATTTCAATATGGTATCAGAGCAGTGATCTCAATCGACCTGCTTCTGAGTGCTGTCTTCCTGTTTCTTCTTTATCATGGCTGAATAGAGCTCCGTGCATGGCGAAGAAGTAAACTCACATGCTGCGTCTTCTTCACTTCATCTAGACGTTGATATCAATCCAAATCAATGTCTCAGTTCGGTCTTACTAAATGAGTTCAACTATCTCCCCTGGGAAAGAGCAGTCTCTCTTGCGTTAGGAGGACGATCGAAGCTTGGTTATGTTAATGGCGTGATTCCAGCACCTGATGTGTCCTCATCAGATTACAATGATTGGCTGTGCAAGGACCAGCTGGTCATGTCATGGCTGCTCAATTCTATGGATCGAAAGATTGCAAAAATCTTCAATTATGCGGAATCTTCATACGTTCTTTGGAAAAACCTCAAAGAGATGTATGGGAATCAGAATAACGCAGCTCGAGTGTTCCAGTTAAAGAAGGATATTGCTGGTCTACAACAGGAAGGGAACTCATTTGTGCATCATCTTGGCAAGTTAACCACCATGTGGAACGAGTTGAATGTTTATCAGCCACACACCATTGACGCTGCCGTGCTGATCAAGAGCTGAGGAAGATAAAATTTTTCAGCTTCTAGCAAGTTTAAGCTCCGAATACGAAGATCTCAGGAGTCATGTTCTCATGAATCCTGAACTTCCTTCTTTCTCAAGTGTGTGCGCCACGATCCAAAAGGAAGAAAATCGTAGAAAAATCATGACTGTGGAATTAAAATCAAATATACCAGAATCTAGGGTATATTTCTCAAACCACTGGGCTAGTGAAGAGAGGGGCTATAAAGGGAAGAAACCTACTGTGAAGTGTAGCTATTGTGACATTGGTGGACATACACGAGATCATTGCTGGATTCTTCATCCTGAACTAAGGCCCAAGCATTCGAGGGACAGCAGCAAGGGCTTCACTAGAGGAGCACACAACTCATCACACAAGGCAAATCATACCATGACCTCTCACTCCGAGGAAGCACAGATGTTCACCTCTAACCCGGCCATGCTGATAAATGAATTTGCTGCCTTCCTCCACAAGAAACAAGGTGGTGGAGAGAATGAATGATCAACCAGTCAGGTTGACAACAAACCAGCTGCTCTACTTGGGCAGTTTGCTGGTTTTTTGGCTGGGAAAGAAGGCGTGACACAACAAGATATTCCAGGTATCTTACGATCCTTCTCAACTGCTCTTAAAATAGGTAATATGCATGATTATTGGATTATAAATTCAGGAGCCACTGATCATATGACCAACAAGTCCACAAATCTATATGATTTTAAAAAACTTTCATGTCCATCCCAAGTGTCAGTTGTTAATGGCAAGGGTGTCATGGTTGTAGGGAAAGGAAAAATACATTTGATCTCTAGCAATGTCGAGTCTGAGGCCCTTTATGTCCCTTCATTCCCTTTTCAGCTCTTATCTGTTGGAAAAATCACAAACTCACTAAACTGTATTGCCATCTTCTCTCCAAAAACTGTGGTTTTTCAGGATATCACCACCAAGAAGATGATTGGTGAAGGTTTTTTCCTAAACGGCCTTTACTACCTTTCCAAGCATGTTCAATCTCCCAAGGCTTTTCAAGTCACTTCAAGTCTGATTCAAGAACAACAACTTTGGCACCAACGCCTTGCATATCCTTCTGATAAAGTTCTATCCTTTTTGTTTCCAAACCTGTGCAAGGTTATAAGTTCTTGAGATGTGTGTCATTTTTCTAAATTCACTAGGTTACCTTTCACCTCCTCCCTATCTAGGGCTAGTAATCCTTTTGAAATCGTGCATTCCGATATTTGGGGACGAGTTTTAGAGTCCTTTGACGGATACAAATACTTTGTAACCTTTGTGGATGATTTCACAAGGATAACTTGGTTATATCTTTTGAAATTTAAAAGTGAAGTGCTGGAAGTTTTTCAAGATTTTCATAGACTTGTAAACACACAATTTGCTTCAAATATTCATGTCTTACGATCAAACAATGGCTCCGAATATATATCTCATAATATGTCTCATTATCTAAGAACACATGGCATATTACATCAAACCAGTTGTGTTGGAACACCCCAACAAAACGGGGTAGCAGAAAGGAAGAATAGAGATCTACTTGAAAAAACTAGGGCCTTGATGTTTCACTCGAATGTGCCGAAAAAAATTTTGGTCTCAAGGTGTTCTTACTGCTGCATATCTTATCAATAGATTGCCTAGTAAGGTCTTGAATTTTAAATCACCCTATGAGATCCTAAAAGGCAGACAAATCGATTTGTCACACTTACGGGTGTTTAGATGTACATGCTTTGTTCACATCCAAGCACAAAAACGTGACAAGCTAGAACCACGGGCTGCCAAATGTGTTTTCTTAGGCTACTTTTCCACTCAAAAGGGTTACAAATGCTACAATCCCACAACTAGGAAAATAGTTGTTTCAAGAGATGTAAGATTTGAGGAAACAATGCCTTACTTCACTCAACCTCTGGACTACTCTCGAGAGGGGGAGAACATGCTTGACTTGTTTCCAATACCATATCCAAGTGAAGAAGACATAACTGGTGTCTTAAGGGACCAAACATTGAATGAGGTCTATTCTCACAACCTGCAGAACATCCCACCAGTGGATCCTGATGAACTTATCTCATCTGAACCCTCAAGAAGTCCTTCCAACCAAGAGACTGCTCAACCACCAGTGGCTCAACCTCCCACAGTTCGTCGAAATCCTTCTCGTGAGAGGAAACTCCCATCCAAGTTAAATGATTATGTAACTTACAATGCCCGGCATCCCTTGACTTCTATTATTAATTACAGCAAAGTGTCATCTTCATTTGCTGCGTTCCTCAGTACAATTACTGAGACCTATGAACCTCAAAGCTTTCAAGAAGCTAATCTACATAGTGAATGGAGAGCTGCTATGGCAGAAGAGCTTCAAGCTCTTCACGAAAACAACACCTGGACCATCATGAAACTTCCTAAAGGAAAGAAGGTTGTGGGAAGTCGTTGGGTGTACAAGACCAAGTTCCATTCAGATGGCACGATTGAAAGACACAAGGCTCGTTTGGTTGCTCGTGGATTTGCTCAGACTTATGGAGTGGATTACAAGGAGACATTTGCACCTGTGGCAAAGATGAATATAGTGAGAGTGTTGTTATCTGTTGCCATTAACAATACATGGCCTCTCTTTCAAATGGATGTTAAAAATGCCTTTTTACATGGGGAACTAGAAGAAGAAGTTTTCATGAAAATTCCTCCGGGTCATCCTCAATCAAACAATCCAGACATGGTGTGCAGACTTCATAAATCCATTTATGGCCTCAAGCAAAGTCCACGAGCATGGTATGCCAAGCTCAGTCATGTCCTAGAAGGAGTTGGTTTCTCTTGGAGCAATGCTGATTCCTCCCTATTTGTGCGATCGGGCACACCGGGTAAACTTGTGGTGCTTATTTATGTTGATGACCTAATTGTTACAGATGATAATGTTTCTGAGATTAGTGCTCTTAAACAATATCTCAGTCACAAGTTTGCTATCAGAGATCTCGGCATTCTTAAATATTTTCTAGGAATCGAGATGGCACATTCCCATAAGGGCTTTTTTCTAAATCAGCGCAAGTACATCATTGATCTTCTTCATGAGGCAAACATGACAGATTGTAAACTTGCTCGGACACCTTTGAATGGCAACTTGAAGCTACAGTTTCATGGTGATCTCATTCCTAATATAGAGTATTATCAGCGATTGGTTGGCAAGCTCATTTACCTAACTATCACTCGTCCTGACATAGCATATGCTGTGAGCCTTGTTAGTCAGTTCATGCATGCTCCAAACACGGACCACATGAAGATTGTTCACCGTGTGCTTCGCTATCTGAAGGGTTCCATTAGCAGAGGGATTCTCATGGGCAACAACAGTCATACTCAGATCTCAGGATATTCAGATGCAGATTGGGCAGGGAACTCCCTCGATCGCAAGTCTATCACTGGTTTTTGCACCTTCGTAGGGGGTAATCTTGTCACCTGGAAGAGCAAGAAACAAAGTGTGGTTGCACGCTCAAGTGCAGAAGCGGAATATCGTGTTATGGCATCGACTGCATGTGAACTCATTTGGCTCAAAACTCTACTCTCGGACCTAGGGTTTCCTCATCCGCAACCTATGTCCCTTCATTGTGACAATCAAGCAACAATGCACATCGCATCAAATCCGGTCTTCCATGAACGAACTAAACACATTGAAGTTGACTGTCACTATGTTCGGAATCAAGTGCAGTCCAAGGTGATTGCTACACACTTGATTCGAAGTCATGATCAGCTTGCAGATATCTTCACCAAAGGACTGTCATTTGCTACTTTTCATCACCTCTTATCCAAGCTCGGATCAATCGATCCCTTTGATCCAGCTTGAGGGGGAGTATTGGAAAAAGTTCTAGTCTAGTTACTCAGTTAGGGTTAGTCTAGTTAATCCTAAACCCTAGTCGGCAGGAAGCATGGGTGTATGTAATGGTACATTGCGGTCTAACAACTAAGTATGGCTGTCATGGTTGTCATTCTCACTAATTCAATGGATTGCTATCTTGCTTTAGTTGTTAGTTGATTGTCCCTTACCTTTAGTTGTTGGTAAAGCATAAATCAAGGAAGTGTTGTTCCTTGGTTTGCTTTTCTGTTTTTTCCCTTTCTTCCGCTCATATATATGAGCTATCCTTGTACCTTGTTTTGACATAACATAATATAGACATTCAAATTTCAATAGAGGCAGAAGCTTCAAGTGGCAATCACCACCGACTGAAGCATGACACTGAAATTGAGGTGTTGTTAGACGGTGAACCGCATGCAGGAAATCAGCAAGGACATGTGAATGAAGCAGCTGTGAATGGCAGTAACCACCGACTGGAGTCACCAGTTTTGGCAGTCGGTAATGTTCCACTGTTTTAAGGAAATCCAATAAGGTAAGAAAGTTAACATTCTCATCATATTTTGTGTATTTAGTGAAGGCAAATTTTGATTTATCAAAGTTTAGTGATCCTGGAATTTTCAAACATGTCATCTCGAGTCCAAAAATAGACAATTGGATTAAAGTAGACATCAAGACAATGGTACCTAAAATTTCATCGAGTTGTAAAAGAAAATGTTTCACAGAGAACCCATTAGATAAATTGTGTTTATTTGAGATTCATTGTGAGCAATTTTATCATTCTAGTTCTTTATGTGGATGATATATTGCTCATCACAAATAGTCATAGCTTGTTGGATGAAACCAAAGTTTTCTTGAAACACACTTCAAGATGAAAGACCTAGGAGATGACACTGGCATTCCAGCCTTTCTTCTCCTTTCAGGGCCTATCTAAAAGAGAATCCAGTATTTCTTAGTTGTGAATATCTAAATAAGACAAACCGTCCCATGGATATCTTTACTTCGGAACAAAACAATTCGAAGGATGTGTATTATTTTGTTGATTTTTGGTGTCAAATATTTTGTTGTATTTCTTGTTATGAAAATTACAAGAAGGAAGGCAACTCATATAGAGAGCCGAAAAGAAGGCTACAAGAAGTTGGAGGTTAACTACACCAACAGAATCCCTAAAATCTGCCTTATCAAGAGGGAAAGCCAAAACCTAATTACAAGTAAAGAAGATTTTACAAATAAAGAAGATTTTACAAGCAACTAAGAAGGGTTGACACAAAGGAGGTAAGGTGAGTGACAAGTTATCGAAAGTCATGAAAGTAGGGTTAAGACCATCACTTTAGCCTATAACTTACCTAAAGTGAGGATGACAACCCATACATACAAACCATACCTTGAGATGTTATACAAACCGTACAAACCGGTTTCAAAGAAAGCCCATATTGCGAGCTACAACTTCTATTTCCTGAATAAATTCCAAAATAGACTCTAATAGCACTAAAAAGAGCTCCCAAATCTAAACATAAAATCATGTTTTTTTTTCCTCCAATTTTTCTATAGAAATCCCAGATTTCACAGACTCGCTAAGGCATGTTTGTGAAGCCATATGTTCTTCAATACTCGACCAAATGACGTGTATTTTATATGTTTTGGAAGCTTATGTAGCCGACTACAAACCTCAAGCAAAAAACTACAGAAAAATCAGCTTCTTGTACCCTAAATTCAGCCTGCAAAACAGCTGGAAAAAAAAACTTGATATTTTCAAGAAATCACAAAACTAGGGTTTGTTATTTTTCTCAAACCGTGGCATATATTTGCACGAAGTTTTGAGGGAATGATTCTCACACATAGGATAACATATTTCTCAAAAGAAATCCTCAAGAAAACGCAATGAATCAAAACATGATTTTTTTTCGGGTTTATGCAACCATGGTGGATATAGGACATACCTTGCATAAATAACGAATTCTAGATCGCCGTCTCGCTCCTACGAATTGTTGTATGAACCACAAAGGAGAGAGTCATCCTAGGGAGGATTTGATTGCAACTAACCCTGTTAGATTGCCTACGTACCTTGTGCCATTGCACATGGATCAAACCGTCATAGTTCCTAGTAGCCTCCTAATCTTAGGGTAAAGGTGATACCCTAGAGGCTAAACTAACAGAGAAAAAGTTTACTAAGAGTTGAGAGCATTATCTCTCCTCTCTAGAGCTAAGAGAATTATCTTTGTTGGTGTGTATTCTCCTTTCCCAAAGCCTTCATTATATAGTGGCTAGGAGGGAAGAGAGAAAGGAAAATGGTCAGGTGGGACAAATACCATATATCAATAAGACATCCTAAATTGGGTCCTACATGGGGCTTTGTCAAAATACACTGACTTCCCAGTTCCAGGCAACGGGCAATCAAAATAACCCACCCTTTTAAATAGGGACACTGTTTTGAAGCCAAGCCCAGCTTCTCTTTTCTCAGCTGCCAAACTCTCAGGCCTAAGCTACTGTCAATCGAAGCAACACAGTTAGCCGCCACCTTCAATTCTCTTTATTTCTCTTTTTTTCCTAAGAGGAAAACAAAGGTAAAACAGAATCGGGAAATACGCATTGCACCGACGGTAGCAAGAGACAAAACCAACATGTCCTTTGTTCATTAATCCGTTAATTGATGCCGTAGCGTTGATATGAACTATAATAAAATGGCACGTATCATTAAAAGGTCTACGTAAAAATTAAAAATTCAAAAAAAAAAAATACCCACACGTCTTCTACCTCCCCCCGAGCCCCCAACCCCCACCCCCCCCCCACCCCACCCCCTCCTTCCCTCCTGTTTTCTCTCATCTGCAATCCGTACCGTCCCTTCTCTCCTCTACAACCCCTACCCATCCTCCCTCCCTTCTCTCCTCTGCAACCCGCACCACCTTCCCTCATCTCCTCTAATCCATAGCCTTCCTCACCTTCCTCACCCACCACCACAAACTGTCGCAGCTGCATCGACAGCAAAACCACCATCAACAGGAAAAATTGCCCTGTCGCAGCCAAAGATCCAACAGTAACAAGATGAAGAGGTTGTTCAAGTCCAAGCCCAGAACCCCTACCGACATAGTTCGGCAGACCCGAGATCTCCTCATCTATGCTCAGCATGCTCCCGATTCCCGCGAAAGCAAACGTGAGGAAAAAGTACCTATTTTCCTTCAATTATTGATTTTGTCAATCAAAATCGATTCAATTCGATCCGATTGAAATTTTGATCAGATTCTTCCTTACCTCTATATTCTATTATCTTAAAACATTGAGAAAATTGGGATCGATGGTGTTTTCAATGAGCAAAGTTGATTGGGATCGGTTCAAGATCAAAGTTTAAATTTTTGAAGTTTTTTGTTCATACAGATTTCATTGAAATTGGCGATTTTGAATTTTGAAATCGTTAAATTAGTTTGTAAATTCTTCAGTTTAATTAATTTTTTCAAATGCAAATTGTGATTCGAGGAGATGAGGGAGGGTGGTTCCCGTTGCAGAGGAGAGAACGGAGGGAGGATGGATGGGGGTTGTAGAGGAGAGAAGGGAAGGCACTGGTTGCAGATGAAAGAAGGGAGGAAGGGGGTTGGGGGAGGTAGAACATGGGTTGGGTTTTTTTATTTTTTATTTTTTGAATATTTCATTTTCACGTGGATCTCTTTATAATATCTTGCGCTCAGTCATTGTATATATGAATGTCACGTCATTAGTTTAAAAAAAGGCTTAACAGACAGATTAATTGATGTATAAAATTATCTCAAAATTAACACTTTAAATATGATTCTGAGACGAAAAAAATTTCATATACTAAATTTGAAAACTACAAAATTTAAAAGTATTAAACTGTGATTTAACCAAAAAAAAAAACATGAATGGACCATTTCACAGTTCACCACAGATTCGTATATATACATTAATGCTGAATTTCATTTCCACATCAGAAAACTGTATGCTAACAGGGATATGAGGACAAGTGTGCGGTAAAAAAACCTTTGATACGAAAGGAAGGGAAAAGGCCAACGTCGTACGTACCTGCCCCAATTACAGCTGTCATGGTTGTAAAACATCGATCAGACGTCTGCTATAAAGGAAAACGTTGTTGTTCTATGATGACTAGCATATTAGCATGTGAGAATATTGTTTCACATTATTATCAATTTTGATTGATCTGGTATGTTAACTACTCATTTATCTCCTAATAAATGTTTGTTATTATGAAGAAAGCTGAGACTTTGTAAAATTAATCAACAGTATAGGTAGCAGTTTAATCACTTTTAAACATAGGGAGTTTTAACGAAAAGCCCGCGGTACTGTTCACTTTAACGAAAAACCACATTTTTACACTAAAAAGTCAAACCTAGTACTATTCACTTTACTCTTTATTTTGTCCTTATCGTTAAAACTCAAAGTTTTCAAGCCCTTGTCATTAGTTTTCCTTTAAACATATGCAAGGTCCTCTTTTATTCGATGTGAAATTCATACTTCAAATATGTTTTCTATGAAGGATCTAGGTTCTTTAAGTTATTTTCTGGGGATGGAAATAAAGCGTACATCTCAGGCCATATACTTATCTCAGTCCAAATATATTCTGGATCTTCTCAAGAAGACAAATATGGCTTATGCAAAGCCACTGACCACTCTCGCTGCTCCTGGACGTAAACTTAGCTTATATGAGGGTGAACCTCTTCCTGATGGCACTGTATTCAGAAGTGTCGTAGGTGCTTTACAGTACTTACTTTTCACACGTCCAGGCATCACTTTGCCATAAATTAGGTATGCCAATTCATGCATTCTCCCACTGCCAGTCATTGGGTAGCAGTGAAGAGAATTCTTTGATATTTAAAAGGCACTCATGATCATGCTCTAGTGTACACACCCAATTCTTTGGCGCTCACAACATTTGCCGATGCTAACTATGCAGGTGATCCTGATGATCGACGATCCGCATGTGGCTATTGTAGTGGGAAAATCTTATTTCATGGAGTTCCAATAAGAAACGGGGTGTATCTAGGTCCAGCATAGAGGTACACAGCAGCAACTTTATCATGGTTTTGACAACTTTTTTGTGACTTTCACCTATCTATTACTCCTTCACGTCAATGGTGCAATAACATAAGTGCCCTAGCAGTTGCTTCCAATCCTGTATATCAAGCACGCATAAGACATATTGAAGTCGATTATCATTATGTTTGTGAAAAGGTCGTCCGAAAAGGAAGCTGAAGTCGGATATGTGGCTATTACAGATCAACTTGCTGACTCTTAACCAAAGGCCTTTCAACGTCTTGTTTCTCATATCTTCTCTCCAAGCTTCTCGTTCGTCAGTGCCCATTAAGCTTGCAGGAGAGTGATAAACCATGTCAGCAATCCAAGTCACAAAGTGTGCCAAGTCAGCAATCCAGGTCATCTATGTTTGAAATCCCAGCTCCCGTTATTCAAACAGATTGCCACGGTTCAAATATCAGTAAAAGGATATCTGAACAATCCTAGCTTATCTATATCTCTTTGTAATCTGTTTAGTTGTTTTGTAAATTTGAATACTTGTAATCTGTAATAAACATATATATATATATATATATATATATATATATATGAAATCAATGACTCACTCACAATTAACCGAGTTGAGCTTATGCAATTCAGATTTTCAAACCCTACTTTAGTTTCTTTCAAATTACTTAATGATCAAGTGATTACATTGAAGCTTATATAGCACAGCTAACAAAGACAATATGAGCATCATGAAGGAGAGCAAACTACTCAACTCACAATCTAATGACAAGTGTCACAATCTTACACTATTTAATATATCCTAACACAACCTACTCCTTGGACATGTCAATCGCCATTTGGAATAGTAGGCTTGGCAAACCGGTCGTGTCTGTCGTTTTCGTGTAACACCTATTATCTTAATGGGTCGTGCCGTGTCATACCCATTATCTTAACGAGTCCTTAATAGGTCGGGTCACTTTATCCAACAAGTAAAATGAGCCGATGCGTTTTGACCCGTTAAGAAAAAAAAAAATTCCTTAAATTTGCACATACCACATTGCCACATAAATATCATTTCAAAACATTAAAACACATTTGTCGTTAAGTACTACATCTACACTCCAAAATAAGAGCCTAATAAAAAAAAAACATCAATACACTACTAGTCAACTACAAAATAACAAATGTGTAAGGATATGTAAAATGAAAGAGTTTTTCTTTTCAAGATTGTGAAGCTTTTCTCAGAAGTTCAAACCTTGCCAATAAAACTCAAAGCTTGCATGTTATTCATTTTTAAAAAAAAATCCTTCAATTTTTATCGATCATCATGGGGAAATTGTATTGGAACTTTGGCTTGATCTATTGCCTTCAAAAGTTATGTTGATGATGTTTTCAGTAAAGTTCTCTACATCAGAACTTGTTTCCGCATAAACTAAGTATAGAAAAACCGAACAATAAAAACCATTCAGATTATGAGAAGTTTAGCAAAATAATTATGAAAAGAAATAAAACAATAGTATTATACCATATAAAAATATATTACCTCCTTTTCCAAATAGTCAATCTCATGTGCACAACAAAACTTGAACTGTTTCTGGCAATAATGAACTACGATACTAATCCAGTACTCTAACCCTAATACTAAATAAAGATTCTGATGCAACAGTTGAAGATATTCTCTGTAAGTCTGGAGAGATCGAGAGTGAATGAGATATAAGGATAGTCTGGGCTTCAACCTAATGTACAATGGACAGCTGAGATTTAATCTTAGCCGATCCAATGGTCATCAATTTTCTAAATTTAATTTAATATATATAACTACATTAATAAAACCCTCTTTGTCAACTAAAAGAAGGTGAAAACAAAAACAAAAAAAAAATTCACACACTTTGTGTGTGGGCATGTACTAGTATATATAATTATTATAATATTTTTTAGGAGTATAAAATTATTAAATTAATATAATATTTTTCTTATAATGTACCATGTTATCCACGTGTATACCCGGACCAACCTATTATCTTAATAAATGCTTATCGGGTTATTCGATAACAACCTAATTCGTTATCGTGTCGACCTGAAAAGCATTTGTTAAGGTAACGACCAATAGTAGTATAGTAAGAGCAAGTATGAAGTCGTTATCGTGTAGTGTCGTGTCGGCTTATGTGGTCGTGTCGGCTTATTGTGTAACCCAATAAGCACTTGATTTGTTATCGTGTCGTGTCGTGTCAGGTTATCAGGTCGTGTCAAAAATTAGCAGGCCTATAGAATAGCCTTTCTTTAAGGCTACGGAATCGCAACAAACTTTTTCTGAAAAGACAAGGGACTAACAAACTACCTGGAACTTTTCATGTAGAGCCTCGATGGGCATGTACACCCCTGTTTTCCTCAGTCTGTTTACTTGAAATTTCATATGAAAAAATTGCTTTGCTTCCCTCTTTTTTTTTTCTTTTTTTTTTCTTCAAATAATTTGTTAAGATGTTTGTTTCTTGCATTCTGGATTTAACGACTTGGCTACATGGACCCTTTTTTTTCCTTGGGCATGTGACTTTTTGTTGTTCAATTTTTTGGCTTCAGCTTGCTCAAATGGTTTGCGTGAAACATTGTAATTTATTTTACTATGTTTTCGGTTTGATAGGTCACTTAAGCTCTTGAACCAGGGAATCCTGCTTGGTGATGTGAGCTCGAAGTACCTATTAATCAGATAAGCAAACCCAACTAACTTGCAAGTGCACAAGACCAATAGTAGTATAGTATGAGCAAGTATGAAGCCGTTCCCAGAGTATTGATTTTTACTTTAATTTGAGTCTCAACTCAATTCAAATTCAAACTTTTAACAAAATAGGGCTGAAAATTTTAACTAGAATGAACGAGCCAAGGAGATCTCAAAACCCTAATTTACGAGTGGGAGGGAAGAATATTTGAGTACTTGTAATTGTTGCTCCATCTGATTCTACAGTAAGCAGTGCTTCTATCATTGTGTGTGATTAGTTTACTTTTGGGTTCTCGATCGCTTATATATCATTTTGCTCTTATTGGTTTGAGGAAATGAAGGCTCAAACTTCCTCACATTTTCATGATACTTGAAGAAATCCAATGAAATCGTACTAAATTGTCTAACAATTGGGCAATTTGATTCTTACTGTTGGAGGAAAGATCGGCAGTTTTCAGTTATAATGCAGAAAGAAAGAATACAAGAGAATATATATGGAGGATGAGTTTTGAACGGGAACTGAAATTTACTTCACTTTATTGCTCTAAATTTTTTATTCCAACACTAGGCCATCTTATTATTGGCTATTTATAATAACATTCAGACCTTTTGATAATAGCCATAACTCTTGGATTAGTTCCAAGAGACACAACTCTACATTACAGAAAGTGCATTACGTTTAACACTTACATCATTGACATGATCCTAGTTGATCTAAGGTTGTTACATATATCCTCCTTAGGTTCGAAAGTAATCCTCTCTAGTTCCTGCTGAAATCTCTCCATGGCCGAGAATGGCAAGCACATTGGTACCAATATTCCAACCTCAGTGTTGTTTTTGTGTTGAATGTAGAAGCTAATCAAATCCATGGCCTTGGCGGGTCCAGCAAATACCGGCTGTCCCCATCCAAAATTGACATCTCCAACACCTGCACGCGTTATATCAGAAACTAAAAAGTTACTACCTGTCGATGAATAGTGAGGTCGACCTCTTAGTACCAAAAGATCTGCCACTGATCTTAAGTATTCTTCATTCATGGTAGCTTTAGCCTTCTTCACCAACTCCAAAGCATATCCCAGTGGATTTTTGCACAGAGGTTCAGCCTTTGAAACCGCAGCTGGAAATGCAAATGCATTGCCATAGTATCCTAAGGGAAGACGTACATTATTGTGCTTTCCCCGTGCATTGACAATGCATGAAACGCGAACAACCTGTTTTGGATTAATTTTAAGTGCAAGAGTGCGGCATTTCCACAAACAAGCTGTTATCAAGTCAAATGTGGAGAAAGTGGAAATTAGGTGGGGTGGAATATGTTTTCGAAGGACTCTCATCTCCTTGGCACCAAAGTAGAAAGATCGTTGAACCATGTTTGACTGGTTACTGGATGCGTATGAGCCATCAGAATGATCAATCACATCTTCATATTCATGATGATCACATGTAATTCTTGGTGGATCTCGAGCGAACAAGAGCTCTCTCTCCCACACTGGCAGAATAGATGGTGCATAATGTGCGCCTCTTGCCATCTCCGCAACAGCGGTCATGAACTGGAGAAATCCAGGTGCATCACACATTGCGTGGTTTAGGCGCGATGCAAGGATGAAACCTCCACATATAAGACGGGTCACCTGCATATTACAAGAGTTAGTTACTAAACTTTTTTCTTGATCATTATATTCGTGCTAGTTAACAATTCTGTAGATGAAAAGACTAAAAAAAAACCATCTAAATTAGATGATCTAAGTAGGAAACAAAAATTTCATAAAAATTAGGAACAAAATTCAAGAAAGATGGAGTCTCTTTAAAAGAGTCTCGTGCCTGTTGTAGTTACTTGAAAGAGTCTTTAAATACATAGGAATTTAGACAAAACACTTATGGAAGATAGAAAAATTAGACAGAAGACAAAGAGGACTACATGACGACAGGCAAAAAACCTAGAAGCAGAACGGCAAAGGAAAACCTACACAATAAAGGTGATGTGAGACTGGTAGAAAACCTAGGACCTAATTAGGCAGATACCATGTAGAAATACAATTTCCTCGATTCGGTGTGTATACAAATTTTACAATATATAGGGTTAACCATAAGCACTGTCGAAGATAAATTAGTTTCGAAAAATAATGAAAAGCGTCTCATAATCTTTTCTTTCCAAAACTACGTAATGAACTTTCTTCAATCATAATAACAAAGAGGCGTGGTAGTATCGTAGATAAGTTCAAGTATGGGTGTGGTGGCAGTATGATAAATTTTCGTTTATAAACGGTTGCCGATTTTATGAAAAAAAGGTTAAAAACAATTGTTGTGTCACCAAACTTCAACTTATTTACAATATTGATAGCGCTTTCTTGTTTATGTTTATTTGTCATTAAAAATTTCATATGTTGTTGATTGCCCAAATTTATTACAAAAAATGTCTGCCGTGCGTTTGTATGTGACCTTAATGCAAAAAACGCTATTCTTACCCTTAACCTACTTTTTTTTTTTTTTTGTAAACAATTAATGGCTATGATCAAATATGAATATGAAAAACTAATTAACATGTAATTAATAATTAATTGGTTCACCTGAAACAGCAGTAAAGGACAACCAATAATTCCATCAGAGCCTGGGAAATTAAATAAGAAGTCCTCTAAGAGTGGACAAGGAGGTAGAATTTTGTCTCCTAGTTGCTCAAGTGTGACATCAGCAGAAGCCTCGACGAACAAGATACCTTCACCATTGCAATCGACCATGAGCTTTCTGTTAGGCCCTTCCCTAAGCCTGCCAGCTAAAGGGTAGTAATACACTAATGCTCTACTTAAGGCTTCCTTAATTGTCTTAATGGGATTACGATTTTCATTAAGTGAAGGGTTGTCTTTGTAACACATTATGACTGGAAGCTGAAACCTTAAGCCTTCTTGATCGTCAATATCTGAGAGAAACTTTGTTTCTCGAGGTGTTGGCTTAGCCGGAGTTATAAGTTCCGGCTGCAATCGTTTCACCTGAAGTACTGAGAGTGGCATCATTTTAGTAACGAGGTTAAGAACTAGCAAAAGATCAAAGGATTTGTAACTTTTATTTTGTGGTATGCATGCTAACTAAAAGTTGATAGTCAATACTTATATAGAGTTACCCAAATACTCTAGGGTTCCGTCCAAGTTTCCACCCGTTGTGATTGTGATTCTTCTCTTTTTCGTTAAAAATGTTATTAGAAAGAAATATTTAAATCACGCAATCAACGTGGGCTGCCAAAAAGAAAAAGAAAAAAAAAAGATAAATCTCAATTTACTACTTTCAAGTTTCGTAGTTTTCAACATTTCGTACATGAAATTTTTTTTATTCCAAAGTCATACTTAAAGTGTTAATTTTGAGACAGTCTTATGCATCTGTTAGTCTAACTATTAAATCTCCCGTTAACTGCTGACGTAATGTTCATGTAGACAATGACTAAACGGTACGTGTCATTAATGATCCAAGTAAAAATTCAAAATTCAAAAAATAAAAATAAAAAACCCACTCGTCTTCTACCTCCCCCAACCCTTTCCCTCCCTTCTTTCCTCTGCAACCCGTACCTTCCTTTCTTTCCTCTGCAACCCATACCCTCCCTTCTATCCTATGCAACCCCCATCCATTCTCGCTCCCTTCTCTCCTCTGCAACCCGCACCACCCTCCCTCATCTTCTTTGATCCATAGCCTTCCTCAGCCACCACCACAACCGCCGCAGTGGCATCAATAGCAAAACCACCATCAGCAGGATAAACTGCCCTGCTGCAGCCAAACCACCATTTAATAGCACGTAGTGTTTAGTCATTGTTTACATAAATGTCGCGTCATCAGTTGACAAAATACTTAATAACCAGATTAATGGATATATGAAATTGTTCTAAAATTAATACTTTAAGTATAATAAAAAATTAATATATCAAATGTTAAAAACCACAAAACTTGATTGAATCATTTCACAGTTCACCACCACATATTCGTACATATACATTAATGCTGAATTTCATTTCAACATCAGAAAACTGTATACTAACAGGGATATGAGGACAGGTGTGCGGTAAAAAACCTTTGATACGAATGGAAGGAAAAAGCCAACGTCATAAGTACGTGCCCCAATTGCAGCTGTCACGGTTGTAAAACATCGATCAGACGTCTGCCATAAAGGAAAATGTTGTTGTTATTTGATGACTATCATATTAGCACGTGAGAATATTGTTTCGCATTATTATTAATTTTGATTGATTTGGTATGTTAATTACTCAATTATCTCCTAATAAATGTTTGTTATTATGAAGAAAGCTGAGACTTTGTAAAATTAATCAACAATATAGGTAGCAGTTTAATCACTTTTAAGTATATGCAAGGTCCTATTTTATTAGATGTGAAATTCATACTCCAAATACGCACTTTCATGAGTCGCAAATTTTTAAGTTTAGCACGTGAATAACATAAACCACGAGGCGTGGAGCACGTCAAGTGTTGGGCTTCACACATAAGACAATTTGCTTTGATGTCATGACGAAAGTTAAGGTTCCATCACCACTTAGTACTACAGTCTAGTAGTATTCCTCTTCATTTCTAAGTAAGAGATTTTAGGTTCAATTCTCGCGAAAAACAAATTTGAACCACATTATTGTTAACACATTGTGAGTCTAAGCCCATCATCTTCCCCTTAGTGTAGATAATGTCATTTGTTCATTTAAAAAGATAAGTAGTTGAGGTTTCATCATAAATCTAATTGACAATATGAACAAAATAGAACTCACTGAAGACAATATGAGATTCATACTCTCAAAATGTCACTGTTAAGCAAATATGTACAAAAACAAAATGGAACAAATAATTCGATCACTTGACAAAATAGAACTCACTGAAGACAATATTATGTTTGTTAAAGATAGGACTCATTGAACCACGAGCTGGAGGCAAGGTTTAAAATATCCATAATATCCTGATATTTCCATCAAAATTTCTGTGTTTTTGGACTACCGATATTTCCGATGTCTTCCATCGAAATTTCCGTGTTTTTAAATTTCTATATTTAAAAAAACACCAAGGGGATTTGAACCCCTCTCATTTTACTCCTTCAACACCTTGACCATCATATCGCTTATGTTTTTGTGAAAATATGCTAAAATATTTACATATTTTCTACACTCACAATGTTTGCCAGCTCGCTATATAATCAACTTAAATCAGTTAAATCCATCATGCAATGCATTTCCAATTTTTTGTGATAAACTAATAGATAATTGACTAAATAAACATCTTGCAAAGTTTCAATAAAATTTTCCAAGTTTTTCTTACAATTTTCGTGATTTTTATTCAATTTTTATCGATATCGATAATATCCTGATATTTCCATCGAAATTTTCGTGTTTTTGGACTACCGATATTTCCGATATCATCGATATTTAATACCTTGGCTGGAGGCTCAGTGGTAAAGAGCTGGAGGTCTTGGGTTCGAAACCTGTTGTTGGTGTGGAAGCCAAACTTGTGGCCAGGGGGAGGCTGAAATGCCTCTGTGAGTCTTCCCAATTCTCGAAAGAGGTGGATAATCGTGGCTTACCACCAGTTATTCTCCTTTTAAAAAGAAAAAAGATAGGATTCACTAAAGACAATATTATGTTTGTTAAAATGGAAATGGAGCTTCTGATACACCTAACTTTTATCTCTTCTCAACCAACAAACTCTTTTTACTCTACAAGATTTTAAAAAGAGAACTTTAACGAAAAGTTCTTGATACTATTCACTTTAATGAAAAATCACATTTTTACACTAAAAAGTCAATCTTGGTACTGTTCATTTTACCTTTTATTTTGTCCTTGTCATTAAAACTCAAAATTTTCAAGCCATTTTTATTAAATAAAACAACTGATGAGCCTCCAAAACAACAACAACAAAAAAGCCTAACTCGAAAGTTGAGCCCAATACAGAAACACACACAAGAAAACCCTAAACTCCTAGATCCTCTTCCTCCACTGAAGTGCTTGCTGTCGATGACAATCCAGTCCCCCTTACAAATCGCCGGAGATAAGACCCAGCCAAGCTCCACACAACTTCAAATTGCAACCACCAAGAGAATGAATGGAAAGAAAAGAAACAAAATTCATCGTCCTCGAGCAACGTCCCCACAATCCTTCTCTATCTTACACGGTATATCTTCTCATCCAACAACCTCCCCTTCAATATGGGGCTGCCTAACCCACTTTCTTCCATCAATATTCGGTTCTTCTGCTTCATCAAGCTATGCACACTCTTTTGAGAATTCAACTTAATTATAAGGATTATGAAACCAGCAGCTCTTTGCAACTACTTGTGAATTATGTCTTTATTTGCGTTCATTTAAGTTGGTGGTTAGTCATCGAATTGTTATTCCCCATCAATTTTTAGAAGAAATCAAACTAAACTAGACTCGAGTGTTCACATATTCACTGGAGTTGAATATAACAATACGTAAAATTCCATCACTAAGAAGCCAAATTGTATCAAGACTTTGTAACAGCAGCACGAAGGTCAGGAGTCGACTTGGAGGAGAAGATCGCGAGCGGGTTCGGCTAGCACTGGTTAACCGAACCCCAATTCCATGTTCATGGCTATCGGCTAATCCTCAACTCTTGTGTTCGGTGCTTAACTTCCGAACATTGAACTTTTTGTCAAACTTTGCGTTCGGCTTGTTCAAATACATTATTCAATCTAGTTGTATTTTTTTTTTTTTTGTTGAACATCTAGTTGTATACTTCAGAGAAAAGTGACGGCTTAGGGCAGAACGTTGCAGCTCAAACCTCACTTATATACTTCAATGATTTAGGGTTTTGGTCACAATACCACCTTGCATCTCATTTAAATTAGCTAGCTAACAAAAGCCTTCAGGACCCCAGTTGTTCTAAGCTAATCTAACCTCACACGAAAGCAAACCTGTCTCAGCCCTACACTTGTAATTTTGGACTGAGCATATTGGCCGTTACAAATTTAGAAAAAAAACTAAGCCGTTACTTTTGTTTAATACAAAAAATTGGAAGCTAGAAATCTGTTTAGACATCAACACTCTCCTTCAAATTGTTTCTAGTTTTGACACCAAGCAAATCCCTGAGGTATACAAAACTCTCTTTTAGCGTAGCCTTAGTAAATATATCAACAGTTTGATCCTCGTATTTGCAATAGAGTAATTCAATCACATTATCTGACGTACAAAGGATCTCTAATAAAGTGACGGTTCCTCTTGACATGTTTTGTTTTTTAGCGAATCAGAGGATATCTTGTCATAACAATTACAAAGGTGTTGTTGAATTTTAGTGATAAGAGCATCTACTTTGAAAACATAGCTGGGTGGAGGAACCCAAACCCAATAGATAAATAATCTCAACTAAAATTTTTGATGAGGATTCAAGTATGATTTCAATCATACTACGAAACAGATGAACAAATGAAATAGAGAAAAAGAATAAAAGACTCACAATATTCTTTTACGTGGTAATACCCCACACACAATGGGGAAAATTCATAGGCACACAACCGATTAGACCATCTCCAACCCTTGGGCTAAAAGCCAAATTTTTTAGCTCGAAAAATTTACCTTTTAGCCCAGAAACAGTTTTTCTGCTCCAACCCTTTCTAGCCTAAAATTTTAGCCCGGAATTATTAAAGAATAAACTTAAGCTATTTTTTTTCTTAAATTAAATTTTAAAAAAAAAATAAATATGTAGACTATCGTAAATTAATTTTATGAACATTTTAATAAAAAAAATTTAAATTTCGATAAATATTTTCATTCAGTTTGGTGGAGCCCACACCGATTTATGGGCTAAATTCTGGGGGGAATCTGGCCTTGGTTTAGCATTTAGCATTTAGCCCGAATTTTCTCCTTGGGTTGGAGTGAGTTTGGGGGGAAATTTTGGGGGGTAATTTGGCTTTTAGCCCAGGGTTGGAGATGGTCTTAAAGAACCACTGAGAAATAAGAACTTTTACAAGACTCAACAAGATAGACATCTACTACACTTGAAGTTTTTTCTCTAGTATTATTAAATCTTGCTGCACACATTCCTTCTTTTGCTCTCTTTTGGATGAACACGACGCACTCAATATGTTCTTTTCACGACTAAAGAGATTGCACTCAACTTCGTCACATAGATGGACACAACTTCTTCACACAAATGAATATTATGAATAATATGAAAGGTATGAAGTGTTTCACTAAGATCACTCTTCTAAATTAGCACTCAAGAACTTTGCTTTAATCCTTTCATGCTCAAATCTTATAACCAAGCAAAGATGAATGATAGGCTTGATTTCCTTTGAAACCAACAGCCTAGAATAATGGAAACTGGAATTATATACTAGAATAAAATCAAATTGGTTTTATTTCTTAAAACTAGGCAATTAAACTGATCTTATAATCTTCAAGATATGCAATGATGTGATTCTCGTTTCCTATATGAATGCACATGATACTCCAATATATGCCTTGATGTGCACATTTTCAATAATTAAACCTAGAAACTATGACACGCCTAAAATCTAGAGCTAATATATTACAGACGCATTAAACTTGTCTAGGAAATTAGCCATATACAAAAGCTTGCGCTTTCACACTTGCATTCAATAAAGTCCTTAAGAACAAACCTCAGCCAAATTGTTTGAGAAGTAGCTAGCCTCTAGCAGCACCAAGGAAGAACATTACTTCGACAAAAGTCGTCTTTGACTTTGGGCTTAATCAAGGGTTGTAATTCCTTTAATTCTAATGGTGAAATTGAATTAAGACAAAAAATACCTTCTTTTTATTTTATTTTTTATCTTATAATAAATGATATTATCTATACTAAGGAGAAATGGTGGGCTAAACCTTACAATGGGCTAGCATAATGTAGTTAAAATTTGTTTTTGTTGAGAATCGAACCTAAAACCTCTCACTTACAAGTGAAGAGGAAAATCACTAGACTGTAGTACTAAGTGGCAATACTTTGGGTTAGTTTGGAATTTCTTGTGCTTTCTAAAAAAATGTGATTATGTTGTCCTATGAGAATAAACAATTATAAAATAAAGTTGTTAGGTGTTTGGTAATATTTAAGATTTTGATTTTGTTGTAAAAGTGCTTTTAACCAAAAAAAAAAAAACAGTGTCTAAATGTTTGGTAATCTTTTATATAAGTTGTTGTGAATGTATTAAATAACTAAAAAGGATATGACATGTAGTGTGATATAATAATTATCAAAGACAATAACGTATGGGAAGAAATTGTAATTTTGTAAAATATATCGGGTTGTACTTGCCCTTTGAAAATTTTATTAAACGAACACTAATTACTTTGCTTTGAAAAGAAAAAAAAAGGCACTTTCTTTAGAAGCATGGCAGACCCTGCTTTTGTTTTTCTATGCTTTTCTACTGTCATTGACAGCAGATTTTTTTAAAAATCACTTCTTCTTTTTTTTTTTTTTTTGGTTACCAAACTCGCTTAATGTTTTAGATTTTTTTAAAAGCACTACAGTCCCAAACCAGGCCTTTATTAGAATGTTTAGAATTTTCTCAACCAAATGGCTCAAATGTGTAGGGGGAATACTATTATCTAGTTCCCATTCAGTGACTTGCTTAATTTCTTTGATTAGTGATTATGCTCTGGATTGTTAAATTATTTTGTATAAACCTAGCATTCATAAAACATTTTAAGTTAAACCATATTCACTAGCAAGAGCAATTAAATTGTAGGGAGTAGAAGACAATTCTGAGATCAATCCCAATCATGTTTCGAGTTCAAGAGATAAGTCTTTTTTTCTTTTTTCTTTTTTTGTATTCATTTGGTTTATTCAATTTGCAACCCAAATATCTTATTGTTGTGCTTTTTAGAATATATCTTACATATTCACCTTCACCCCAATCTCATTTCTCTATCTTGGGGAAAGAAGTATAGATTGTAAGGATATGAAGGCTCTAGATGATGACAGGTGTCAAGAAGTTAAGCAATAGGTTGTTAAGTTGTTAAAACCAGTTAGTAGAGAATACTTAGTGTGTAAGAAAAACTATATATACTTGTACTGCTACTGTAGAATTCATTTTTCAATACAGTTGAGATATTATTCATTGATAGTTTTCTTCTCTTCGAAGCTTTCTCTTCCTCTCTACCTCTCTCTACATGCTTTGTCTTTCTGATAACACCATTGGAGAAGCTTCATCTTCTGCATCTGTACATGGTATCTTCGCTGGTTGAGGCTTCATTTCTTCGATCCTGCGATCCTTTCTGCTTCTGCGCACTCTCTCTGACAATCGGTATCTGTTTTCTTTTTTGATTTGATGCTGCCAGTTTATCTTCTTTGCGAAATTGTGATCTGTGATTATTTCTATTGTCTGCTCGCCATGTGTTTGAAGAAATGTCTGACTGAAACTTCTTTCTCTGCTCTGAAATTCTTTGCTCTTTTTCCTTTGATTCTGATCATTACTTTTGTCTCTTCACTATTGTGCAATTTGAAACCCTAATTTTTCAAAGATTTTCACGGAACTTCTCAATTCTTGGACATTGTGATCACAATATGGTGACTTCTGTTCAGTTGCAAATTGTGCAATCTCCGATTACGAATCTCATTCCGAGTGTGCATACATCTGTTACTGTGAAGTTAGATGATACGAACTATCTTGTTTGGCACTATCAATTACACTTGTTACTTGAAAGTCATGGAATTCTTGGATTTGTGGATGGATCTCGGCGTTGTCCTCCTCGATTTGAGACAGATTCTAAGCTTGAAGGAGTTGAAACTGATGATTTTCAAATTTGAAAAATGCATGATCGTGCTCTCATGCAACTCATCATTACCACACTGTCTCATACTGCTATGTCATGTATCATTGGCTGTGTGACTTCCTCTGATATGTGGATCAATTTGAAGGACAGATTTTCTACTGTCACCAAGGCTAGTATTTTCCAGATGAAAACTGAGTTGCAGAATATAAAGAAAGATGCTGATTCGGTTTCTCAATATCTTCAACGCATCAAAGATGCTCGAGATCATTTATCAGCTGCGGGTGTTACTTTTGAAGATGATGATGTGGTAATTTTAGCCCTCAAAGGTTTACCAGCTCAATATAATACCTTTCAAACGGTTATTCGAGGCAGAGATAATGTTATCTCCTTAAAAGAATTCAGAGGACAACTATTGGCAAAAGAAGCTACCATTGAGAATAGTACAATTTCTGAGAGTTTTGCTACTGCAATGCTTGCTTAAAGCAATAATGGGAAAGGGAAAGCACTAATGCTTGGAGATCATGTTTCTGGAAGTTCTTCTAAAGGATCTTTTTCATCTTAAACTTCTCATTCTGGCTCTTCTAATGGTTCTCATTCTGGCAATTTGACAAATCACAATGGAGGTTTTACTGGTTCCTCTAATTCTTCTAATTACAATGGTGGCTTTCATACATCTGGTTTTCGAGGACGAGGCCGAGGATGCAACAATTTTCATTCTACTGTCAAATTCAATGGTGCTCCTAATAATGGTTCTCATTCTCCCCAAAGCCTCACGTTTCTACCTGTCCTGAGTAGGGGTGGGTTCAAAAAACCGAAAACCAAAAAAAACCGAAAACCGAACCGAAACCGAAAAAACCGAACCGAACGAAAAAAACCGAACCGAATTGAAAAAATCGAACCGAACCGAATTCTTTTGGTTCGGTTTTAGAGGTCTAGAAACCGAACCGAACCGAACCGAACCGAATTAATTAAATTAATATTTTTTTTTAATTTTATTTATTTAATTATTTGTTTTGGGTATTGTTTTTTAAACCCAATTTGTAATATTTTTAAACCCAATTTTATTTGTTTAATTATTTGTTTTGGGTATTATTTTTTAAACCCAATTTGTAAGCCCAATGTGTTGCCAAATACTTACTACCCTTTTCTCATTTTTCTCACACTCCAATTTTACTTCTAATTTTTTATGGTTTGTTTGTTTCATCACTAAACCAGTTGCTTTCCATTTGTCTCTTGATCAATCATGTTCTTCTTTGTTTGTGTTTTTATTGTTTGAATTGAAATTATGAGTGATTTGGAGTAATAATCACAGGGTAATCAAATCTACTTGTACAACTTCTCTCTCTCTCTGCACTCCAGTCCATTTACTTTCATATCTCTGCTGGGTAAAAATTGAGGGGGAGATAGAGAGAGTTAAACATTTTAAATTTCATTTTTTGTTGCTTGACTTTGTAAAAGACTGAAACTTTCATTGCATTCTCTTAGAAAACTAAACATACTATTGGATTTGATGGTTGTTTGTGATTTGGGTTTTACTGCTTTGTTTGCCCTTTATTAATAATCATGTAATGTTTGAGTGATCTATTCTGCTCAAAAATTTTAGGACTTTCCTTGATATTTTTTAAGGAACCAAACAAGGATTAACCCTATGTATACTTTGTTTGTTTGCTTGATGTGAAAAAAAAAATCTTAAATAAATAATACTGAGAAAAAGAGAATTTAAAATATCATTACTTTTTAAACCCAATTTCTCAAGAACCAAACAAAGATTAACCTTGTGTATACTTTATTTTATTTTTTTTAAACCCAACCATGATGTGAAAAAAAACCGAAACCGAACCGAAACCGAACCGAAAAAAACCGAACAAAAAAAACTAAAAAAAATGAACCGAACTGAACCGAACCAAAATTTCGGTTCGGTTTCAGTTTTGGCAAAAAACCGAACCGAATTAAACCGAACCCACCCCTAGTCCTGAGCATGGCTTTAATATTCTTGTCTGCCAAATCTGTAACAAAAAGGGTCATCTAGCTTCAGATTGTTTTTAACGACATGCTAGCTCTATTTCTTCATCCTCTAGAGTTCAGTGTCAGATTTGTTGGAAGTTTGGTCACACTGCTATTCAGTGCTATCACAGGGCCAATTTCTCTTATCAAGGGAGGCCACCTTCCTCTAATCTCACTGCCATGCACACTACATATCAACCTTCTGCACCTCAGGAGTCTTTTTGGGTGGCTGACACAGGTGCTACCTCACGCATGACCTCTGATCTTACTAATCTCAATCTGGCAGAACCATTTCCTAGCAATGAAACAATCACCACAGTTAGTGGTACAGGTTTGAAAATCTCTCATATTGGTTCCACTACTTTGAACACTCCTCGTTATGCATTTGAGTTGAAGAAAATATTGCATGTGCCTCATTTGTCTCAACATCTATTATCCATATATAGATTGTGTAAAGACAACAAATGCAGATTCATTTGTGATGAATTCTATTTTTGGATTCAGGACAAGTTCATAGGGACAATCCTCCTCCAGGGACTGTGTAGAGATGGTCTTTATCCTATACCTTTCCATGTTCCACACCATGTAATTTCTCAAGCACAAAAGTACACTTCAAGCAACAAGCATGCTATTTGGGACAACAAGTCAAAATAAATTTGTGGCACAAACGATTAGAGCATCCATCCAACATTGTTGTTTCTGCAATGTTAAGTCAATCTAAAATCCCTACATCTGTTAATAATGTGTCTTTTGTTTGTACATCTTGTCTTGCCGGCAAGTTAACCAAATTGCCCTTTGTTTTTCCTGCAAATAAAGTTCTAAAACCCTTAGAAGTGATACATAGTGATGTTTAGGGGCCTTATTCTACTGTCTCAATTGAAGGTTACAAATATTATGTAAGCTTTGTTGACGAATGTACCAGGTTTACTTGGATTTTCCCATTAGTAAATAAAAGTGAAGTTTACAGTGTATTTGTTCACTTTTATAACTTCTAGTTACTTAATTCTCTGCTACTCTTAAAGTGTTTCAAAGTGATGGTGGTGGTGAGTATACAAGCCACAGATTTGCACAGTTTTTACTTGATAAAGGTGTCATTCATAAAAAATCATGTCCCTATACTCCAGAGCAGAATGGTCTCGCTGAAAGAAAGCATAGACACATTCTTGAGACATCCATTACCCTTTTACAAACAGCTACATTACCATCCCAGTATTGGTTTCATGCTTGTGCCATTTCTATGTATTTGATAAATTGGATGCCTTGTCAAACTTTAAAGATGTCATCTCCTTTTTCTTGTTTGTTTGGCACCCTACCATCACTTTCTCATCTTAGAGTGTTTGGTTGTGCATGTTTTCCTTTATTAAGACCCTACAACTCTTCCAAGTTACAACCCAAAACTGCACAATGTGTTTTTATAGGGTATGCGGGTCAATATAAGGGTTACTTATGTCTTAATCCAGTTTCTGGAAAAATTCTTATTTCAAGGCATGTATTGTTTGATGAGAAGAGTTTTCCTTATTCTTCTCTCATTCAATCTGTTGGTGCATCTTCATCACATAAACCTCCATCATCATCATCTGCACTACACACTCCACCATTGGTCACATCACAGAATGTCACAGTTTCATCACTTCTCATTCCATCTTTTACTTTACCCTCTCGAGCATCAGAGTTATCCTCCATTGCAACCCCTAACGCTTCAGAGTTTTCCAATACACAAGTTCCTAGAGCTCCAGAATCTCTTCCTATCTCATTATCCACCTCTGACTCATCTACATAGTCTGTTTGTCCCTAGTGATCCAGATTTTCGAACTAAAAATTTGCAAGTTGTCATTCCTCTTCCTACTTTGAATCTCCACCCTATGCAAACTAGAACCAAAAGTGGGATAAGTAAAAAGAAGGCTTTCTCTGCAAGTGTTCAGTCCCCTATTAATCTTATAGAACCTACAACTTTTAAGGCAGCTACTAAGGTTCCTGAATGGAATCTTGCTATGCAAGAAGAAATGAATGCTTTGCATGATCAAAATACCTGGACCTTGGTTCCCATGCCTCCAGATAAGAATTTAGTGGGTTGCAAGTGGGTTTATAGACTCAAGAGGCATCCAGATGGTTCTATAGCCAGATACAAGGCTCGTTTAGTAGCTAAAGGCTACAATCAAGAAGAAGGCATTGATTATAATGAGACTTTCAGTCCTGTTGTCAAACCTACTACAGTACGATTAATCCTAGCCTTGGCTGCACATTTTAAATGGTCATTGAGGCAGTTGGATGTTAAAAATGCATTTTTGCATGGTGATCTTCATGAAGAAGTTTATATGTCTCAGCCACAGGGGTTTCACAGTGCAGTTCATCCTTCTCATTATGTTTGTAAGCTCAACAAGTCTTTATATGATTTGAAGCAAACTCCTTGAGCTTGGAATGACAAATTTACTAGCTATTTGCCTGGATTGGGTTTTAAATCTTCTCTTGCAGATCCTTCTTTATTTTTTCAACACTCTTCTCTTGGCACTGTGGTTCTTTTGTTATATGTGGATGATATCATCCTTACTGGGAGTTCTTTTGAGTTAATTGATGCTGTTATTAAAGACTTGACACAAGCCTTTGATATGAAGGATCTGGGGCAATTGCACTAATTTTTTGGGCTTGGATATCAGTTATTTGTCTACATGTCTTTTTGTTTCTCAAACTAAGTATATCTGAGATCTCCTTCACAAGGTTGATTTACAAGACTCAAAACCATGTGCCACACCCTGTTTACCCTCTCACAGGTTACTTAAATCTGAAGGTACTCCTTATCACAGCCCTGAACAATACCGAAGTATAGTGGGTGTTTTGTAGTATTTAACATTCACTAGGCCTGATATTGCTTTCTCTGTAAATCAGTGTTGTCAGTTTATGCATAGTCCTATGGATTCTCATGTTGTGGCTGTCAAACGGATCTTAAGGTATCTTAGTGGGACATTGCATTATGGTCTTCATTTTCAATCTGGAAAACTGCACTTGCAAGCTTACAGTGATGCTGACTGGGCGGGTGATCCCAATGATAGGAGGTCTACATCTAGATATCTTGTTTATTTTGGTTCCAGTCTCATCTCTTGCCATTGCAGTGGCTGAATTGGCATGGATTAGGCAGCTACTCTGTGATTTGCATATTCCTCTTGGTGTTGCTCCAGTGTTTTATTGTGATAATATATCGATTATTGCTCTTTCCTCTAATCCTGTGTTCCATTCCAGAGTGAAGCATATCAAAATAGACTATCATTTTGTCTGAGAAAGGGTTATTCGAGCAGACCTCCATGTTCATCACGTTTCTTCCACTGAGCAGTTCGCAGACATCTTAACCAAGGGTTTGTCTAATTCCTTGCTTCATCATCATTATTCCAATCTTATGCTTGGCTCATCCAAGCATATGATTGAGGGGGGGTGTAAGGATATGAAGGCTCTAGATGATGACAGGTGTCAAGAAGTTAAGCAATAGGTTGTTAAGTTGTTAAAACTAGTTAGTAGAGAATACTTAGTGTGTAAGAAAAACTATATACTTGTACTGCTACTGTAGAATTCATTTTTCAATACTGTTGGAAATGTGCCCTAAAACCAATCATATGATGATACTTTACAAACATTTCACATGTTAAACTAATCTAGTTTAATATCAAGGGCAAACATTATTGTTTTAAGCCGTCTCATATAAATGTTATATGCTTGAACAATAAGTCCAAGGAATATGTGATTGGTAGAATGCAATCTAAAGAAGTTAGATTCATGAGACCATTCTTTCGTAGACACATCCTAAACGTTCCTAATCATAGGATTGCCAATTGGGCATTGGCAGTCCGTTAAGATCAGTACGTGCTGTGTCTTCTCTCAGGGAGAGTGACTAGTCTCGAGTCATTGGTGTGAGTGACACCAAGACAAGTACGTAGGTGCTCAATAGAGAATGAGTTCACTGAACACGATCAACGAGGAGTTCTCATACTCATGTCACATGAGAACTCATGGTTGGGATAATGCAAGTAGTCCTTTGACCTGAGGCATCACAGTTGTCTTGTGGTTAGGTCCTTAATCTTTGATTATGTCAAAAGTCACTCCATTTGGAGGGTGTCCACGGCATCGTTGGGGTTAAGCCACTTAGCTATGGAGGCAAGTGAATGCGCAACAAGGGATCTCTAACCTTCAAACGGATTGAGGGAGAATACTCTATGATATGATTGAAAATCTCTTATCAGAGTATGAATGAGATTTAGGAAGGCGTTCCAAATCACATTCAAGGTAATCATATAAGTACAAGATTCACATTGGATAGTAGACATGAATAAACTATCAAACCAAACAATGTGGTCAAGAGTATTGTATTAGAGAAAGACTGTATTGCATTTGTAATCCTAAACTGAATAGGTTCTCCACTTCTTCTGATTAGCTTGGGTAACCATGATATGCTGCTAGGTGTCACTCATGGTTTGTGGAAGCCCTAAACATGTATAAACACTAAAGGGAGAATTGAAAGTAAGTTTCAATTCACAATCGATTTGAAAGAGTTTGAATCGCCCACTGCCTCACTAAAAGGAACCTAATGGATCGTACACTGTGTAAGGTAGAGATTGAAGATTCAACGGAGATGAGTAAGAATAATTAAATGGTTTAATTATTTATGGCAAGGATTAATTAATATGTTAATTAATCAAACGAATAAGTTCGTTAAAGACCTCGGAATAGTTTTGGACCTTAAGGCTCATTGGGCTTCGAACGTCAAGTCCATTAACTTAAGTTGTATGACAACTTAATGAATAATGATTCACAAAGGCCCAAATAGCCCAATAATACCCTAAGGCCGGCCATTTAGAGGAGGGTAGTAAACTTGGACTTATTTACAAGTTTGCCACTCAAATGAATTAAGGTATAAATATGACTTTATAGCCAAAATTCATTTAGGGTTCTTTTTGGGGAAATTGGAGTGAACACAAACTCTCTTTTCTCTCTAAAGAGGCCGGCCCCCTTGGAGGGATTAGCTAGGAATCCTACTCCTCTAAGGTCACTCATTTCTTCTCCAATCTAACCTTGGTGTAGAGACTTAGAGGTTCTCTAATTTGGGAACTTGGAGAAATCTATTCTTCCATCCAAAACCATAGATCTAAGATGCAAGGAATGAAGACCCTCTCTTTGGGTGATTAGCCTTTGCTTATGCAAAGAGGAATCTACAAAGGTTTAAATTTCAACTCACTTTGTTTTGAGTTGAATATTGGTTCACCAATCTACTAGGCTTTGAATTTCATGGATAATGTTTTGTTTTTAAGTGCATGCAAGCATGATTCCGCCTTTAATTTGTTAATTGCATGCTATTGATGTTGCTTAAATGAACATGTTTTCACAAAATAATCCTTCAGAATTCATTTTTCAATACAGTTGATATATTATTCATTGATAGTTTTCTTCTCTTCGAAGCTTTCTCCTCCTCTCTACCTCTCTCTACATGCTTTGTCTTTCTGATAACACCATTGCAGAAGCTTCATCTTCTGCATCTGTACATAGATTTCAATTTGAAGCCAAAATGCTTGGTTATAATGATTAACAGATTAATTTTGTTGGAATGTTCACATCTTTGCAATTGATTTACAATTGAGTTGTAAGGAAAGACATTCACTATTCTTCTAAGAAAAGGCCAAATTCAGTTCATAATTTTAATTGAGAGCCCCAATGCAAAGCATGAGGAGACGGTGGCTATTAATAATAGATGAAGCAGATAGGGAGTCAGAGAATGGATCTTGCCTTTCTCCTTAAGGCGTGTGCCACGCCTTGACAAGCCTAATTCTACCATAGGTTGTAAAAACAAACTCGAAATTGGATTGTGAGAGATAGACCCAGACTTGGGTTCGGTAGGCTCCAACCGAAGCTGGAGGGGTTTGTTCGGTAGGCCTCTGCAGAAAAAGAGCAATAGCGTTTAGTGCACCTCTGCTGAAGCAGAGCATGCGAGCATGCCCTTTGGTGCATCCCTGCCTAAGCAGAGCACCACCATTCGGTAGACTCTAGTCAAAGCTGAATCTATACCGTTTTCTCACATTTATGGTAGTAATTAGATCCAAGAATTCGGTAAATTTATGCTCTTTATACTGTTGTTTAAAGAGTGAGTTAGAAACATGGAAGGACGAGAAAAGTATTCTCTGGTCAAAATTCGATCGGATTTTTACACTTTAGAATTGTATTCATTCAAGAACGTAATCATGGTGTGCTTCAAGCAATGTCTTTCATGATGAAACGGTCCATAGAGCGAGCCAAAGAGCCATGTAATCCTCGCTTGGGAGGTATTCCCATTTGTAATGCTTTCGGGATAAGTCTTCGAATGAAGATCATGGCGGAGGCTTCTTAAGCTCTTCCATGCCATTGTTGGTTTCAATGGTTACTCAACTTCTTAATAGGCAAGTGGAGATTCACGTCTTATACCCACATAAAGCCACCAACATGTAGTGCTCTTTAAACGGCGTGATAGCGCTCACCGCCTAGAAAAGGTGGCGAGAAAATTCGTCCTCTAAATATTAAACGAAAAAAACTATAGAAGCGAAGAGGAAATGTGCATGGAAGAGAAAAATGCAGAAAGGAATCACTACTACACTGTGGTTCAGGAGTTGAAAAATATATGAATACAAACACTCCCAATAAATACAAAAAAAAAAAATCAAAGCAAACCCAAATCCTTCACATCAAATTCTAGTTCTTGCCGAACAAGAAAAGCCACAAAGTAATAATAAACGAAAAAACTAACTTCCCAACATCAGGTCTCTCAACCTTTATTTCCAACCAACGATTATTTTACACACTTAAAAGGAAAATCACACATAAGACTTTGCATCTTATTTATTTACTTCCTCCAGAACAGGCTCCAAAGATTAAAGTCATCCTCTTGGACTCCTTAAACACCTCCATTTATTTCCTCCAGGACAGGCTTCAAAGTCATCCTCTTGAACTCTTTCTCAAACGCCTCCATGCACGAGAAGGGCAAACATATCGGTACTACAACTCCATATTCCTCTTTTAGGCTGCTGTCCTGAACATAGAAGGTAATTTGATTGACAGACTTGGCGATTCCGGCAAATATTGGCTTTCCCCAGCCGAAGTTTACCTCCCCAAAACCAGTACGCGTGTTATCAGAAACTATAAGGACATTCCATGCCATTGGAAGTGGAGGTCGCCCTCTTATTACGAAAAGATCTGCCAATGATTTCATGTACTCTTCACTCATTTTAGATTTCGATTTCTTCACCAACTCCACGGCATATCCCAACGGATTTTCACATAAAAGTCCCACCGTTGAAACGACAGTTGGAATTGCAAATGCATTACCATAGTATCCCAAAGGAAGACACAAAGTGTTGTGCTTCCCACGGGCACTGACCGCGCATGAAAGGCGGACAATCTCTTCTGGATTCAATCTCAGTGAAAGTGTGCGACACTTCCAAACACAAGCTGTTATCAGCTCAAACCTGGAGGAAGTGGAAAGGTGTGCCGGAAGTTGTTCCCTAATTGCTTTTATCTCCTGTGGACCAAAATAGAATGATCGTTGGACCAACGAGCCCTCGTCTTTGGTTAAAAGAAATGAGTTTTCTGGATTGCTTATGTGCTCATATTCGTAATGTGTGCATGTAATTCGTGGTGAATGTCGGGCATCCAAGAGCTCTCGTTCCCACACCGGCGGGATAGAGGGTGAATGTGCGCCTTGGGCCATCTCTCCAACTGCGTTCAAGAATTGGGCCAACCCCATGGCGTCAAACATTGTGTGGTTTACACGCGCTGCAAATATGAAGCCTCCACACTTCAGGCGAGTCACCTGCATTATTTAGTGCAGCAAATACTTTCTGAATTAATCTTTAGACTTTCCCTTCATTTAAATTGACAGGATAATAGTTCATCCTACTCTAATATCATGAAGAAAGTTAAGGCTGATTTGGTATTGCTGTGCTTTGAAAAAAAGTTGCCGTGAGAATACGCGGCTGTGCTGCGAGAATAAGCGGCTGTGAAATAAATCAGCTGAGTGTTTGGTAAACATTTTTGTAAAAGTACTTTTGGAAAAAAAACGCAATCTGATAGTGAGTCTTTTCATTAAAGGAGCATTGTAGCTCCGTGTGCTTTGAAAAAAAAGCCAGTTTTCCAAAGCTAGAAATAGCTGCTTCAGCTTTTTCCTTTGATTTCAGCTTATTCTCACAGCAGCTTCCAAAATAAGCCCTTTTTTTTTAGTTTACCAAACACCTAAAACTCTTACAGCTTTTTTTCATGGGTGCTTTTCTTTAAAGCACCTCACTCCCAAACTAGGGCTTAGAGTTCCACTATAAAATCAATTGCAATATGGAGAGTAGCATAAACTCTTATAAGCCCTTGCATGGATTTAGCACTTACCGATGTGGGACTTTGTCCTCACATTCTCACGCTATCCACACATTGGTACCCTTTTTTACCTCCGACACACTCATCTCAATTTCTAGCCGTATGATCGAATGAATTGAAGATTAAATGATAGAAATTAATAAGGAGTCTGTGGGAGGTAAAAATTGGTGTGTGGATAGCACCACTGTCTGATCCGGTTAAACCTCAAACGAATAAAATCAATTTTTATGGGATTTGTGAGACATGTGTTAAAATGTTGAATCTCTTTTATTCTCATACTAAGCTCTTACTGGATCTGTTGGATATGACAATCATGCTTTTGACGGTTGCAGAATTAGGATGAGAGAGAGAGAGAGAGAGAGAGAGATATATATATATATATATATATATATATATATATACATATATATATATACATATATATATATATATAGAGAGAGAGAGAGAGAGAGAGAGAGAGAGAGAGAGAGAGAGAGAATGAGTGAAACTTTTGAGAGAGAGAAGTTAATGTCAATTAGGAAAAGAATTAAAAGTTAAAAGTATAATAAAATTATTTAAATTATATATTAACTCACGTTGTTGTTCTTACCTGAACTAACAAGATAGGGCCACCAAGAATACCATCAGAGCCTGGGACATTAAAAAGGAGTTCATCTAAGAGAGGACAAGGAGGTCGAATGGTATCCCCGAGTTCCTCAAGCGTGAAATCAGCATCGGCTTCTATGAACAAGACACCTTCTCCATTACAATCTACCATAAGCTTTTTGTTTGGCCCTTCCCTCAGCCTACCAGCTACAGGGTAGTAATACTCTAATGCCCTGCTTAGTGCGTCCCTAATCGCGGTAACGGGATCACCCTGATTTTCTTTGTTCCTGTAAGACAATATGAGTGGAAAATGAAACCTAGTGCCTTGCTGGTCGTCTACATCCGACAGCCGCTTAGTTTCGCGAGGAGTTGGCTTTGCCGGCTTTATGAGTTGTAGCTCCAACCGGTTCACCTGAAATGCGAAGGAGCTACACAATTCCGCCATCTCATATGGTCGACCCTTTTAGAGACTACACAGACACTAGAGCTGCCTAAGCTTGACTACATATTGTGAGAGATAGGAGTGGCATTTATGTTATGGACCACCCATTCTCCGCCCGGTCCGTGTACCTTCAAATATTTAGTTCGGCAGGGTGATCGTTATCCAAGTTATCATCATTGTTGTGATTTTGTGATTATTAAGATATGTGTAATATTGTGTGGTGAGGAAGCTTTGAGATAATTCAATAATTGAATTTCGACAAAAAAAATTTCAATAATACGACGGTTTCTTTGAGTGTATAATGGTTGGAGTAAGACACACCAGTAGAGAAAACAGCTTGTTGGATGAGATTTTGCGCGACGAAAACATAGATTGGTCGCACAGAAATGGCATGATACCAAAAAAAAAAAAATTATGGGACGAAAATATTTGTCGCGCAAGAAAAAGAGGTAAAAAAAAATTGCCGCCAAATGTTTGCACGACAAATATTTCCATATATTTGTCGCGCAAAGTTTTACTGAAAACGGTCAGTTGCCTTTAACCGCTCCCATTTACTACGCATTTTGCACAACCAAGGGGTTTGTCATGCAAAGTGTTACGGGTCCTATATAAACACAATTTCATAACCCTAATTTTCAAAGGTTTTGTTTCAAAGGCAATGGCCAATTCGATTCCGGATTCAATGAAAAGTTGCGAGGGAGAAGACTCTTGCAAAGGGAAAGGTAAAAAAGAAATTTATTGTTGAATTAGTTGGCCTATATTTGATATGGATGAAAAAAAATTAATAGTCTATTACTTTTAAAATTTTGTGGTAGAAAAAAAAATGAGGAAAGCTATGTTGTGAATGGAGAGGTATCGACATAAGCGATTGCCCTCTTTTGAAGACAATAGTAGAGCTGATGCGTACGTCGAAGTTAGGTATGATATTGGGGGTTTGGTGCGAAACCAATGTTCTACCGAGTTTAAGTCTTGGAAAATGGTGCCTGAGGAGTTGAAGAAATCCATGGTGAGGGAGTTATCGGTAAGTTTGTATTAAAGAATGTATAATGATTTTTGTTATAAAGTAGCATTTTTTAAACTACTAATTTATTTTTATTGGAATTAATACAAGTTCATTGGGATGTTGATGAAACAAATGAGAAGCAACGAAAGTATTTGGATGACCTTTTCAAGACGCATTTTCGATAGTGGAAGTTCGATGTGAAGCGGGTTGTGGAACGTGGGGGAGTTCCTGATGCCCCTGCTAATGCCCTGGAGAAGGAGGATTGAAGTTTATTTGTTTTTTTTTTATGAAATTTGGACGTTATGTTTGACTTTATTTAATAAATTTATGTTATATGGATGACTATTAATATTTACATTATGTATAATATGGATTTGGGTTAATAAATTAGTTTTATTAATTATTTTGATAATGTTTAATTAGGTTTGAGTTTTTTATTTAGATTAAAATAAAAATTTACATTAGTTAAAAAGAAAATGGAAAAAATGAAAAAAAATTTAAAAATATGCATGTTGCGCGACCGACAGAGTATTCGTTGCGCAACTTGTTTACATTAATTAATTTTAAAGAAAACGAAAAAAAATAAAAATAAAAATATTTAGACTTGCACGACGAATATATAGGTTTGTCGTGCAAATATGCTTTACGCGACGAACACTATATTTGTCACGCAAATGCAAAAGTAATCTTTATAATGTGACTTCAGCTGCAAAGGCAGAAACTGCAGTAGAATTGCAGAATCTGCCTCTACACCTCCTCCCCCTTCGTTTTTCTTCAATCCGGCATCCGTCACTTTCATTTTCTCTCAATTTCATCATCTACTCCCTCCATCTTCCTTTCTAGGTTGATCGACCTATCTTGGTGTGTCTGGTAAGCGTTTTTTTTTTATTTAGGGTAAAAGTATTAATGTCAATTCATACTAACGCCATGAAATTCGTTGTTTATAGGGATATTGTGTGTGATTAGCGATTGGTGGAGAATGATTTGGAATGTATTTTCTTCGTTTTATTTTTAAAAGATATAAAATTAATTAAATTATGTTGTTATGCTTATATAATGTTGTGAAATTATATTTATACTATGTTGTTAAATTTGTACGTGATGTACAAATAGGTGTTATGATGTATGGAGTTAATTGTAATTAACTTCGTACCTATTTTTTGTAGTTAAACTTAGTTTTCCATTCAAGAATTAGTTGGATTTCGCGCATGGATGCAAAAGTATGACTGCGGTCCAATTGATTCTTGAATTGTCTCATTATTTGGACAATTTGGGAATGCACAGCTATAGCGCGTAGTTTATGATTCAAGGATTAGGTTTCCGTTGTGGGGATTTCTGTGTCATCTTTATACGTTCTTTGGGTGGCGTGTCATCTCTATACGTTCTTTGGGTGGCACATATGTATTTCATATCTACGTTGTCCATCTGAAGAACTATACAGAGATGCTACCAAAATTCCTCCATGTCATAATCTAATCTGATGTAGCTCTAAATTACGTGACATTTTGCATTCTCGAATAAGATAGAACCCTTACAAAAGGTGACAATATCATGATGAAGTTGTTGTGATTGTTGTACTGTTATTGTGGTTGTAGAAATTATGGACAGAACGTGGATACAAAACCCGAACAGATGCGCGGACGAACACTTAGATGGAATCAAGGATTTTATTGACTTTGCACATACACACAACTAGGGTGCAACTAAAATCCGGCGTCTTTGTAGGAGGTGTAACAACATGTTAAGGGGACACAATTGAAAATGTTCTATTTCATTTTGTAAGGAATGAAGTGGTAGAGACCTATAACACTTGAAACCATTATGGGGAACAATTAGATAATGCTTCGTGTTTAAACGCCACAAAAGTGGGCAATGTTGAACCTAATGTGGATCATAATAAACACGTCATTGATATTTTAAATGATGCTTTTTTTATTTGCATCAACAAACACTAATCAGGAAGGGAAATATGACGTGTCTACACCAATGGATAGTGCATAACTATAGTTGCCTTTTGACAGCGTGACTCCACCATCTCCATTATTGCTGATGCCTTTGTCGCGAAAGTTGCCTTTTGACAGCGTGACTCCACCATCTCCATTATTGTTGATGCCTTTGTTGCGAAGAGAATTTTTAGTGTGACGGAAATATGAGATGGTACATCATGTGTTATTATACAAATAGTGAAATATATGTGTTAAAAAGTTAATAACTTAAAAAATAAAATTTTCTACCACTTATATAAAAACACGTCGTAAAATCGGCAACCGCTTTTTTTGCTTTTGAATAAAGTAGGCATCTTTACTTTATTATAGCAATACTCAGATTCCTCCAAAAGCGTGTTGATAGTGGAGAAAAGTTGAAAGACTAAATTATCTGCTATCCCTAATGGAAGCAGGACCCAAAAGATGTTCAGCCTACTGCTAAACCTCAAAACTATAGCCTTGAAGCCTTTTGAGCCAAAATGGAAGACGTAGATCATCCAGATTTACGGCCGAAATAGCCACTACAGAAAGCCGACACTTCTTACTTACAGAAGATAAGGTATCTCATCAACCAGAAGTCAATTGTTCCTTGGAGAGTTAGCAACAAGCCTCCAATCTCTGAACAACAGAAAGCAGTTCTCAACCAGCTATAGAACCATATCCGAGCAGGGACGACGGATCCAAGGCCAGTCAAAGTCGTCAAGGCACTTTTCGGCAAAAGCAACAAAGTAGTAAAGACTACTTCTCAAGCTGCCGTTTCCCAAGTCCAGACTCAATGGGAGACGTACAACGGGAAGGTATTCCATTTCCAAACAAATATCGAAGCTTATGACCAAGAAGCCCCCTGGTCCCAAACTTGGTAGAGCTAGACCAATAGTAGTATAGTAAGAGCAAGTATGAAGTCATTCCCACGAATATTGATTTTTACTTTAATTTGAGTCTCCACTCAATTCAAACTTTTAACACAAATAGGGCTGCAAGCCAGCAATTGATTGATTTTAACTAGAATGAACGAGCCAAGGAGATCTCAAAACCCTAAGGCCATCTGTAATCGAGGGCTGGCTAGATGGCTCATTTTAGTCTTCTGGTCTTCTAAGATATTAATATTTTAATGAACAATACAGGGTCATATTTGCCTCCATCTCCAACCGATGGCCTAAAAGTCATAGGGCTCGTTTTAGCCCTGTCACAAAAAACGGTCTCCAACTGAGGGCTAAAAAACTGTAGGACCAAACATAATATTTTAATGTTATTTAATATTGTTTAATGTTATTTAATGTTATTGAAAAGATTATTGGAAGAGGTAAGAAAATATAATGTGAAGAATTGAAATAGAATGAAGTGAGATAGTATGGAATGGTGAAAATTATGTGAGAAATGATATAGGAATAACTTGGGTATTTATAGGGGAAAAAAAAGGAATTTTTAAATTTCATAAAAAAAAAATTTGGCCCAATAAATAAATAATAATAATCCAACTGTAACTAGCCGTTGTATTCAAATTTTTGCTCACTATTCGTGTCGGTTATAACTGACACTATTGTTATTATTCATGTCGGTTATATCCGACAGGAAATCCAATAATTTTAATCAAGAATTTTGGCCAGCCCAGGGCTGGCTGGCTGGAATGGGTCAGCCCTCTAGCCCTTTGGCCCTTTCAGATTCCGTGGGGCCCGCGAGCCCTTTGGCCTAGCCCTCGGTTGGAGACAGTTTTCGGGCAATTTTCGACCCTCTGGAGCCTTCGGTTGGAGATGGCCTAAATTATGACTAGGTGGGAAGAATATTTCAGTGCTTGTAGTTGTTTCTCCATATGCTTCTACAGTGAGCAAGTTATAGAAAAAGGACAAAATATTTACACTTAGAGATTTGACTCTGTACAATACAGAAAAGGCAAGTAATAACTAATTGTTACTTGCATGATACAATATGGAGAGATTGATGAAATCGGAGTGATTTGAGGCTGGATTCATATTCTTGTCACAAGTCTCCTATCATTGTGTGAGATTAGAGTTTACTTTTGTGTTCTCAATCGCATATATATATATATATATATATATATCATTTTGTACTTAGTGTTTTGAGGAAATTAAGGCTCGGACTTCCTGATATTTTCGTGACACTTTAAGAAATCCATCGAAATCTTACTAAATTATCTAGCAAATGAGCAATTTGAATCTTACTGTTGGAAGAAAGATCAGCAATTTTCAATTATATTGCAAAAAACAAGAATACAAGAGAATATGGAGGATAAGTTTTGAACGGGAACTGAAGTTTTACTTAACTTACTTTATTGCTTTCAATTGTTATTACAACACTAGGTCATCTTGTTTTGGCTATTTTTAATAACAATGAGACCTTTTCATAACACCCATAAGTCTTGGATTAGTTCCAAAAGACACAACTCTACATAACAACTTGTACAACTAACCTACAGAAAGTGCATTGCGTTTAACGCGTACATCATTGACTTGATCCTAGTTGATCTAAGGTTGTTACATATATCCTCCTTAGGTTCCAGAGTAATCCTTTCTAGTTCCTACTGAAATCTCTCCATGGCCGAGATTGGCAAGCATATTGGTACCAATATTCCTTCCTCTGTGTTGTTTTTGTGCTGAACGTAGAAGCTAATCAAATCCAAGGCCTTGGCGGGTCCAGCAAATACCGGATATCCCCATCCAAAGTTGACATCTCCAAAACCTGCACGCGTAGTATCAGAAACTATTAAATAACTTCCTGTCGTCAATGAATATTGAGGTCGCCCTCTTAGTACCAAAAGATCTGCCACTGATCTTAAGTATTCTTCATTCATGGTAGCTTTAGCCTTCTTCACCAACTCCAAAGCATATCCCAGTGGATTTTTGCATGGAGGTTCAGCCTTTGAAACTGCAGGTGGAAATGCAAATGCATTGCCATAGTATCCCAAGGGAAGACGTACATTGTGGTGCTTACCCTGTGCGTTGACAGCGAATGAAACGCGAACAGCCTGTTTTGGATTAATTTGAAGTGCAAGAGTGCGACATTTCCACAAACAAGCTGTGATCAAGTCAAATGTGCAGCAAGTGGAAACTAGGTGGGGTGGAATCTGTTTTCGAAGGACTCTCATCTCCTTGGCACCAAAGTAGAAAGATCGTTGAACCATGTGTGACTGGTTATTGGATGCGTATGAGCCATCAGAATGATCAATCACATCTTCATATTCATGATGAGCACATGTAATTCTTGGTGGATCTCGAGCGAACAAGAGCTCTCTCTCCCACACTGGTAGAATAGATGGTGCATGTGCGCCTCTTGCCATCTCCGCAATGGCGTTCAGGAACAGATGCAATCCAGGTGCATCACACAATGTGTGGTTTAGGAGTAATGCAAGTATGAAACCTCCACATGTAAGATGGGTCACCTGCATATTGCAAAAGTTAGTTACTAGACTTTTTTCTTGATCGTCATATTCGTGCTGGCTAAGAATTCTTTAGAAGAAAAGACCAAAAAAAAAACCTATCTAAATTAGATAATCTAATTAGGAAACAAAAATTTCATAAAAATTGGGAATAAAATTCAAGAAAGATGGAGTCTCTTTGAAAGAGTCTCGTGCATGTTGTAGTTACTTGAAAGAGTCCTTAAATACAGAGGAATTTAGACAAAACACTTACAGAAGATAGAAAATTTTAGACAGAAGACAAAGAGGACGATGATGAGTAAATTTTATATCATGTATTTAACCCTATTCTTAGTATATTTTGGTCAATATTTTGGAAGAATCTTAATACTTTGAATTGAATTTCCAATATATGACTTTAGACTTCCTCTAGTGCAAAACATGGTCAAATGGATGAATTTTGGAGTAATTCTAGTTAGAGGACGTTCATGAGTCACTTAGCTTAATTATATCAAAATATCATATTTTTCTACCAAGCGATGATTTTCTGGCGATAAAATAAAGGAGCAATGCGCGGTGCTGGAAAAGTGACGTTTTGGGCTTGAATTGCATTTTTGGGAGCCCAAGATGACCTCAGATGGGCTCGTGGCCTTCTGAAGATGTGTTCGGAACGTCCCGATCTTCAAAACAAGCTGTCTTGGGCCGGATTTGGAGGAGATCTGAGGTTAAAATGTGGCTGGACAGTTTCTATGCAGATGATCCTAGCTTAATTAGGACTTTATTTTCTTATTTATTTTATTATTATTATTATTAGTTTCCTAATTAGAGAAAAAGACCAAGAAACTCTAGGGTTTTTAGCGTTGGACATTTAGTTAGGGTTTATAAGGCTTTTTCCGTTCCAAGTTTGAGGGGAGCTTATTATTATTCAACTTGGGATACAAAGAACTTTGCTAGGGTTCTTGGAGACTTCTTACTCTAAGGTGTTTTCATTCTTTTTTCTTCTTAATAATATTTTCTATGATTTCAATTATGAATATGCATAACTAATTCCCGTTTGCTAGGGCAAAGCCTTAAGCCTTAGCATGAATATGTAATTTTTATTTAGGGTAAATTACAAAAAATTACCTCAACTATTGGTGTCACGACACTTTCATGCCTAATTTTTTAAAGTTGACAATGTCATACCTCATCTTACGAATTTGTGCCAATGTTATACCTTCCGTTAGCTTGGCGTGAATTTTTCAGTTAAATAGCTTACGTGGCTTGATCCGGGACCCACTTTTTATTAAAAAAATTAATAAAATATTATTAAAAACTAAAAAAATCATATAATATTTTTTAAATATTAAAATAATAAAGAAAAGTTATAAATAAAAAATTAAAAAAAATTGATTCGTCCCGTTCCCCACCCCCTTCTTTCTTCTCTCTCTTCTCCCCCATTTCTTCTTCCCCTTTCTGGAAACCCAGAAAACAGAAGAACAAAAAAAAAAAAAAAACAAATGCATTTTGTCTTCCCCCATCCCCACCTCCTCCACCCCCTCTTCTCCCCGCACCCATACTCTTCCCTCCATACCCATTCCCCCCATTTCTCTGCGCCCAGTTCTCCACTCTCGGAATCGGGGATTTGGGTGTTTTTTTTTCTTCTTTTTTCTTGGTTGCAGAAGGGGGAAGAAGAGGGGGTGAGAGGGGGAGAAGAGGGGGGCGAACGAACTGGGTTTGCAGAAGGGGAAAGAAGAGGGGGTGAGCGGGGGAGAAGAGGGGGGCGGACGAACTGGGTTTTTTTTTTTCTTCTCTCTCTTCTTCTTCTTCTTCTTCTTCTTCTGCTGCAGGTTGGTTGGTTGGTTAGTTGGGTGGGTGGATGGGGGTGGGGGTGGGGTGGAGTGGAGTGAGGCAGATGAACTGGGTGTTTCCTCTTTTCTTTTCTTTTTTCTTCCTTCTTCTTCTTCTTCCTATCTTCCTCTTTCTTCTTCTTTTTTCTTCTTCTTTCTGGGTTGCAGGATGATGGGGAGAGAGGGGGAGGACCAAACTGATCTGAGGGTTTTTTTTTAATTACTTTTTTTTATTTTAATATTTAAAAAATATTAAATTTAATAATAATATTTTAATTTTTTAATAAAAAATGGGCCCCGAACAAGCCACGTCAGCATTTAACTGAAAAATTCACGGTCAATTAACGGAAGGTATAACATTGGCACAAATTCGTAAGATGAGGTCTGACATTGTCAACTTTAAAAGATGAGGTATGAAAGTGTCGTGACACCAATACTTGAGGTAGTTTTTTGTCATTTACTCTTTTATTTAATTGCTTATGATTGATTGAATGCCTACTTTGAATTATTGATCACTGTTTTAAACTATCTAATTGTCTTAATGATTGGCCACCATTAAGGGTTTTAGAAAAGTAATTTGATGCAATTTTTGTCAGAAGGTTCCCTGAAATTGATGTTGGCTTCTTGTGATTAATAGTTGTAACTTCACTTAAGATGAACACCACGTCTTAAGGGTCGCATGATTTTTCAAGCGATTTTCATAAAGCATAATGAGTCTTTCATGTTCAGATTTGATCCAAACGTCTGGACGGGTTGCATATTAGATATACGTTCTATGTTAGAGGTTCCAAGTAGAATATATATTAAGAAAAACTAACATTCAAAGTGGCATGTGTAGATCATAGGTAATTGGTAGAAATTCATAGGATTGCAGCAATTGGTATTTGAAACTCTTTTCTTTTGTCATAATAATTTTTAATTAAAATTCGTTTTTATATTACCCACTTTCAAAATCATCTTTCTCAACCTTTAATTTCTAGTAATTAATTAGGAATTGTTTTTGCATAAATTATTAAAATAGTCCTTGAGGAGAACGACCTTGCATGTGTATCTATACTACAACATCATTGTATTCTTGCAAGTATTTCATGTGATTTTGCCCCTATTTGGATAGACGGTAAAATTGTTATCAGACGACATGACGACAGGCAAAAAACCAAAAAGAAGAACGGCAAAGGAAAACCTACACAATAAAGATGATGTGAGACTGGTAGAAAACCTAGGACCTATTACCATGTAGAAATATAATTTCCCCGATTCAGTGTGTATACAAATTTTACAATATATAAGGTTAAACTGACGGACTGTTGAAGAAAGATTAGTTTCGAAAAATAACAAAAAGAGGCGTGGGAGTATCGTAGATAGGTTGAAATATGGGTGTGATGGCAGTATGATAAATTTTCGTTTATGAAATGGGTTGCCAATTTTATGAAAAAAGCTAAAAATAGTTGCAATGCCACCGAACTTTAACTTATTTACAATATTGGTAGCGCCTTCTTATTTATGTCCTTATTTGTCATTAAAAATTGATATGTTGTTGATTGCACTAATTCTTACAAAAAAATCTCCAAACACTACACTTACCCTTAACCTACTTCAATTTTTTTTGTAAAGAATTAATGGCCATGACCAAATATGAATACTAAAAACTAATTAACATCTAATTAATAATTAATTGACTCACCTGAATCAGCAGCAAAGGACAACCAATAAGAACTCCTCTAAGAGTGGACAAGGGGGTAGAATTTTGTCTCCTAGTTGCTCAAGTGTGACATCAGCAGAAGCCTCGACGAACAAGATACCTTCACCATTGCAATCGACCATGAGCTTTCTGTTAGGCCCTTCCCTAAGCCTGCCAGCTAAAGGATAGTAATACACTAATGCTCTACTTAAGGCTTCCCTAATCACCTTAAGGGGATTACGATTTTCATTAAGTGAAGGGTTGTCTTTGTAACACATTATGACTGGAATCTGAAACCTCAAGCTTTCTTGGTCGTCAATATCTGAGAGAAACTTTGTTTCTCGAGGCGTTGGCTTTGCCGGAGTTATAAGTTCTGGGCTGCAATCGTTTCACCTGAAGTACTGAGGATGGCATCATTTCAGTAACGAGCTTAAGAACCAGCAAAAGATCGAAGGATTTGGAACTTTTATTTTGTGGCGGGCATGCTAGCTAAAAGTTGATATAGTCAGTACCTATATGGCGTTATGCAGATGCTCTAGGGTTCCCCAATCTTTCGTCCAAGTTTCTACCCCAGTCGAGATTCTTATCTTTTCCATTAAATATGTGGTTAGAAAGAAACGTGTAAATGATCATGCAATCAACGTGCAGCGCAAACAAAAAATATTGTCCAGAGCTATGTGCATGGGACCATTTCACACCACAGATTCGTAGATCTACATTGATACTGAATTCCATTTCAAGGTTAGAAAATTGAATACAAACAGGGAGACGAGGACAGGTTTTCGGAAAAAAATCTTTGACAGAAATCAAAGGAAAAAGGCCAACATTGTATCTGCCTCACGTTACAGCTGTCACAGTTCTAAAACATCAGACGTCTGCTATGAAAACGTTGTTGTTTCTGTTAGAATCTGTAAAAGCTTAATAGTATTGCAGCGATTAAGAAGAAGAAAACTAGAACTCGGAGAGAAAGGAAAATAGTCATGCAAAGATTTTGATCAAAATCTCACAAAGAGCCAATATGTTCATCTCTTGTATCCATTCATCCATCAAAACAGTACAAAAGAGCCGTTAGGCACTAAGAGAATCTAGGAGAGCCTATGAGCTCATCCAACCATTGATTACAAAATCCTATGGGATCTTCCCACTTGCTCACATCTAAAGCCTAACACAAAATGAGCTAATCTCAGCCATTGATTCCAAACAACTTATTATCACATGGACTAACAATTTACAGAAATAAAGAAAATGGCAGTTTAGACCTTAATCAACCAACACTCCCTTTTTAAGGTCTTAACTGAAATCACTCTTAACTTGTCCCTCAAGTTACAGAATTTGTCTTTAGCCAATGTTTGGTGAAGATATCAACCAGCTGCTCCTCACTCTTGCAGAATTGTTGATCAATAATTCCCTCCTGAATTGCATCTCTAATAAAGTGAAACTTCATTTTAATGTGGTTAGACCTCTAGTGAAAAACACGGTTCTTTGACATGGCAATAGCAGAGGTATTGTCACACATCAAAGTAGTAGGTTCAATTTGTTGTTCACCAAAGTCATGTAGTACAAATCTCAGTCATATGGCTTGAGTTGTAGCTTCAGAGGCACTTATATATTCTACTTCTGCAATTGAGAAAGCAACTTTGATTAGTGAATATGTTCTGGATTGTTTAATTATTTTGTATAAACTTAGCTTCCATAAAGCATTTTAAGTTAAACAGGATAGTGAGTGAATAATAAGCATGTACAATGCAAACACATAGCTACTAAAATAAAGTCAATTATATCTTTTTACTCAACAATTATATATCATCGATAAGTTTAGCCTCTCACATAACACAAATGCAAAACATTAAAATAAAATGAGCTTTAATGAAAAGGGTTTCTCACAACTTTTAATTAACAAAAAACTATCTACTAACTTTATTTAATAAAAATGACTTAAACTTTAATAAAAATGGTTCAAATTTTAATAAAAATGACAAATATTTTACATAATAACAAAAAAAATAAAAAAAAACCAACAAATACTAACGTGCAGGATCGCGTGTTACATCACACACACACACACACTCTCCCTCGTTCAATCAAACGTTCAACCTCTTTTTCTCTCTCCCTCTTTCACATATTCCCATCAGTTTTTCTCTCTCGTTTCACCTCAATTATCCACATCAACTTTTTCTCTCCTTTTTTTTACCTCTCCCCACTATTCCCTCTCATTTCACTTAACTCAATAAACAATCTATTTTTTATTTGTTTATTTGACTATTCTTTCAATTTTTTTAGAACAAACGAAGTAATAATATTACAAGATCAAAAATAAACGAAAATTTTTATTATTTAGTTTTATGAACACTAAAATTGTCACTATTTTTTAAACAGAAATTGACTACTTTTAAAACTGAACACTATTTGTTAAACTAAACATTGACTACTTTAACTGAACATTTATTACTTCTTAAATTGAACACTATTTTTTAAACTAAACATTGACTACTTCTTAAACCAAACACTATTTCTTAAACTAAACATTGACTATATCTTAAACGGAACATTAATTCTATCACTACTTCTTAAACTGAACACTGACTATTTCTTAAACTGAACGCTAGTACTATTACTATTTCGTAAACTAAATACTGACTATTCTTAAACCGAACACCTAGTATACTAAACACTGATTATTTCTTAAACCTGACACTAGTACTATCACTATTTTGTAAAATAAATAGACTATTGATTAAACCAAGTAATAGTACTATCACTATTTCATAAACTAAGCACTGACTATTTCTTAAACCAAACACAGGTATTATCACTATTTCGTAAACTAGTACTGTCACTATTTCGTAAACTAAACACAAACTATTTCTTAAAATCAAGCACTAGCACTATCACTGTTTTTTAAACTGAACACTGACTATTTTATAAATTGAGCACTAAAAGGTTCAAATTTTGATCCTCTCTTCTCATTATCATATGAATCACTGGCAATCATATTTATTTTCTTACAGAGTTAGAATAATGATTTTCACGTTTCTATTTGTTCTTTAACATTTCTTCAAACAATTTATTTGACTTTCTTTTAATTTATTCAATATAAAATTAACAACAAAAGCATAAATGAAAGATATAAAAAATTAAAAAATTAAAAAAAATAAAAAAAGCAACATAAAAGCTAATGTGCTTTCATTGAGGATCATAATCTAATATTTTTTATTTTTTAGGTTTTAGCTAGTTAGGGTTAAAATTAATAAAGGATTCCATAATTTGAACATGGGGTGATGATGAGAGGCTATCCCACGTGTAGGACTAAGTGGTAGTTAGGCTTGGCAATTACTGACACAACCTGATAACCCAATACGACATGACACGAAGTTAACAGGTGTTCGAGTCAACACCATAACAAATCGGGTCGTTATCGGGTAACCCTTTAAGCACCTGTTAATATAATGGGTTGGTTCGGGTTTACACGTGGGTAACAAGATACACGATAAGTAAAATATTAATTTAACAATTTATAACCCTAAAAAAATACTATAATAATTATATATATTAATTTAACAATTTTATATCCCAAAAAACTATAATAATTATATATATATATATATTAAATTACATTTTAAAATTTGGTGACCATTAAATCGGCTTAAATATACATACCATTCAATTTCTTAAGTGTTATGCATACAAAATAAATAAATTTAAATCTACTTAATATATATATATATATATATCATTGAACTTGATGGGATAAGAATTATACGAAACTAATTTCAACGATCCAACCGTCAAACTTGTTTGTATATGCTTCGAGATCGCATCAGCAAAAAATCTCAAACAACAAACATTCAAAGATCAAGTAATGAAACAAAACTTTTCGACGGTTATAAAATGAAAAATCAAGATTTAAAGGTTATTTTAACTCTGATTTTGATTATTTGCTATAACTACACTCTTTGATCCTATATGATTACAATGAATGAATTCGATCTTCAATTTAAAATATTTACAATAATGGATACCACAAAATATTATATTATACTTAATGAAAGTATAAATAAACTCTAAGGGTTAGTGAATCTATCGTTTTGATGGGACAAGCATCCTACGAAACTAATTTCAACGATACCAAACTTGTTTGTATATGCTTCGAGATCGCATATACGAAAAAACGCAAAAAACAAACATTTAGAGATCAAGTAACTGGACAAAACTTTTCGACAGTTATAGACGAAAAGTCACGATTTAATGGTTATTTTAACTCCGATTTTGATGTTTTTTTACAGCTATACTCCTTAACTCTATATGAATACAATGAATGAACTTGATCTTCAATTTAAATATTTACACTAGTGGATACCACAAAATCTTATGTTATACTCAAGGTATTAAATATCGATGATATCGAAAATATCGGTAGTCCAAAAACACGGAAATTTCGATGGAAATATCGGGATATTATCGATATCAATAAAAATTGAATAAAAATCACAGAAATTGTAAGAAAAACTTTGAAATTTTTATTGAAACTTTCCAGGATGTTATTTAGTCAATTATCTATTAGTTTATCACAAAAAATTGGAAGGAAATGCATTGCATGATGGATTTAACTGATTTAAGTTGATTATATAGCAAGTTGGCAAACATTGTGAGTAGAAAATATGTAAATATTTTAGCATATTTTTACAAAAACATAAGTGATATGGTGGTTAAGGTGTTGAAGGAGTAAAATGGGAGGGGTTCGAATCCCCTTGGTGTTTTTTTAAATATATAAATTTTAAAAACACGAAAATTTCGATGGAAATATCAATGACATCGGAAATATCGGTAGTCCAAAAACACGAAAATTTCGATGAAAATATCGGAATATTATGGATATTTTATACCTTGGTTATATTTAATGAAATTAGGAATAAACTCTTAAGTGTTAATAAAACTATTGTTTTGATGGAATACGTATTCTACGAAACTAGTTTCAACGATCCAACTGTCAAACATGTTTGTATATACTTCGAGATCGCATACGCCAAAAATTGCAAAAAAAAACATTCAAAGATCAAGTAACAGGATAAAACTTTTCAATTGTCATAAATGAAAAATCACAATTTAACGGTTATTTTAACTCTGATTTTGATGATTTTTTTACAGCAACACTCATTGATTCTATATGAATACAATGAATGAACTTGATCTTCAATTTAAAATATTTAAACTATTGGATACCACGAAATCTTATGTTATACTTAATGAAAGTATGAATAAACTCTTAAGTGTTAGTGAATTTATTGTTTTGATGGGACACGCATTCTACGAAACTAGTTTTAACGATCCATCCGTCAAACATGTTTGTATATACTTCAAGATCGCATACGCCAAAAATCGCAAAAAACAAACATTCAGAGATCAAGTAACGGGACAAAACTTTTCGACAGTTATCAACGAAAAATCACGTTTTAACTATTATTTTAACTCTGATTTTGATTATTTTTTACAGCTATACTTCTTGACCCTATATGAATACAATGAATGAACTCAATCTTCAATTTAAAATATTTACACTTGTGGATAGCACAAAATCTTATGTTATACTTAATGAAAGTATGAATAAACTCTTAAGTGTTAGTAGATCTATTGTTTTGATGTGATACGCATTCTACGAAACTAATTTCAACGATCCAACCGTCAAACATATTTTTATATACTTCGAGATTGCATATGCCAAAAATTGCAAAAAATAAACATTCAGAGATCAAGTAACGGGAGAAAAAAATTTGACGGTTATAAACGAAAAATCACGATTTAACGATTATTTTAATTCTGATTTTGATGATTTTTTTACAACTACACTCCTTGACCTATATGAATACAATGAATGAACTTGGTCTTCAATTGAAAATATTTATACTAGTGGATACCACAAAATCTTATGTTATACTTAATGAAAGTATGAATAAAATAAGTGTTAGTGAATCTATTGTTTTGATGGAATACACATTCTACGAAAAAATAGTTTCAACGATCTAACTGTAAAGCAGGTTAATATATACTTCGAGATCACATGCGCCGAAAATTGCAAAAAAAAAAATTCAGAGATCAAGTAATGGGACAAAAATTTTCAACGGTTATAAATGAAAAATCACGATTTAACAGTTATTTTAACTTCGATTTTGATGATTTTTTAACAACTACACTCCTTGACCCTATATGATACAATGAATGAACTCGATCTTCAATTAAAAATATTTACACTAGTGAATACCACAAAATCTTATGTTATACTTAATGAAAGTATGAATAAACTCTTAAGTGTTAGTGAATGTATTGTTTTGATGGGATACACATTCTACGAAACTAGTTTCAACGATTTAATCATCAAACATGTTTGTATATACTTCGAGATCGCATACGTCAAAAATTGCAAAAAACAAACATTCAGAGATTAAGTAACGGGACAAAACTTTTTTACGGTTATAAATGAAAAATCACGATTTAACGGTTATTCTAACTCCGATTTTGATGATTTTTTACAGTTACACTCCTTAATCCTATATGAATACAATGAACTAATTTGATCGTCAATTTAAAATATTTACACAAGTGGATACCACAAAATCTTATGTCATGATGATCGATGAAAATTGAGGATTTTGTAAAAGGAATAACATGCAAGCTTTGAGTTCCATTGGCAAGGTTTAAACTTTTGATAAATGCTTCACAACTTTGAAAACAAAAGTTCTTTTATTTTGCATATCCTTGCACATTTAATATTTTGTAATAGACTTGTAGTGTATGGATGTTTGTTTATTATGCTCTTATTTTCGAGTGTAGATGTAGTACTTAAACGAAAAATGCGTTTTAATGTTTTGAAGTAATATTTATGTGGCAATATGTGGTATTTTTCTTAACGGATCGGGTCACTTTACCTGACTTGTTAAGGACCCGTTAAGATAACAGGTGTGACACGACACGATCCATTAAGATAAGAAGTATTACACGAAAACGACATAAACACGAAAACGACATAAACACGATAGACATGACCTATTTGCCAGGCCTACTGGTAGTCATGTATTGATGTCAACAATATATTTTTTTTATCTCAAATTTCTCTCTCTCTCTCTCTCTCTCTCTCTCAAATTTTTGGGGGTTTGTTGATGTCAGTTTGAATGGATTTGGTTGGCATTCTCCTCTCTCTACCCTTACACACACACACTCTCTCTCTCACTCTTTCTCACACTCTCTCTTTCTCTTTCTAAACCTTTTTCTTCCTGAAATATTTAAAAAGTAATTTGTGTGCTACATTTGCATTGTTGGTTTTCTATTGAATTATGTGCTGCATTTGCATTGTTGGTTTTCTGTTGAATTGGTAGATGCTTGCTTTCGCACTGCTCGCGTGTGCACGCGCTTTGGGTTGAATACGTTTTTGTTTTTTTTTTCTTTTTTATCTTTTGTCTTTATCATTAAATGAAGTTATTAGATGACTTTTAGTTAAAATTCAAAATCTTAAAGTCATTTTTATTAATTTTGTTAAAATAAAACAATATACACCTCGCTACTCACGACTGAAAACGGTCTTTCGCACGAGCAAGAGAGCATGCATTAAAAATGATCTTTTAACACGATTAAGTACACGAATAATAATACAACTAATTAAAATTTTAAAAAATTCAAACAAATTATGTTATTATACTTCATTTACATGATCGCTTTTTCGACCCACTAAAAAAATTTCTTTTCGCACGAGCAAGAACGCGTGCAAAAAGGTTGGTGATTTTGAAAGCTGGATATATGAATCATAATGCCCTATTACATATTAATCCACGACAAAACCCTATAATTGCGGTTTCGGGAGCAGAGAAGAGAACGCCGTGGTAGGGCGGGGGAAGATGTATGGTGGAGGCGGAGATGAGGAAGCGAGCGTGGGACTGAGAGGCGGCGGTGGGGGAGGAGGGGGGATGATGAAGATGATGATTAGCAGTCCGACCGGGGCAGGGCAGTGGGCCCCGGAGGAGACAAGGGAACTGATCGCAATCCGTGGGGAGCTGGAGATTAGGGACTCCGTTGTATCGAAGCGCAGCAAGCCGCAGTGGGAGGCAGTGAGCTCTAAGATGACTGAGAGAGGCTTCAATCGAACCCCCGAGCAGTGCAAGTGCAAGTGGAAGAACCTCCTCATTCGCTACAAGGTATGAATTTTCAAAAATCACAACGCACCCAAAAACCCCCAATTGGATTTTTCTAGGGTTTTGGTCGAAATCACTTAGAGGCCGTTTGATCACCATTTTGTTTTCAATTTTCAGTTTTCGTTAACGGAAAATAAAAATTAAAAACGAAACGGTTATGAAGCAGCTGTTAGCAAACACTATTTAGTAATAATGACTTATATATCTTCAGGGGAAGGAGACGTCTGATCCAGAGAGTGGGCGGGAATGTCCATTCTTTGAGGAGTTGCACGCAGTGTTTACTGAAAGAGCCAAGAATATGCAGAGATTGCTTCTTGAATCCGAGGCGGGTTCTGTCCGATCAAAGAAACTGGTTAAGAGGAAATCGAGGTCAGGGCAGTGGTCGGATGAGTTGTCAGAAGACGCAGAGGAGGAGGATAGCAATGGGAAAGGTAAGAAAAGGAAGGGGGAAGGAGTGGTATTGGCAAGAGCAACCAATGCTGCAAGTGGAAGTAGTACTAGCAGTGTGCAGGAATTACTTAAGGAGTTTTTTCAGCATCAGCAGAGGATGGAGATGGAGTGGAGGCAGATGATGGAGACACGGGCGCTGGAGCGGCAGCTGTTCGAGGAGGAATGGCGACAAAAGATGGAGAAGACGGAGAGGGAGAGGTTAATGGCTGAGCAGGCTTGGAGAGAGAGGGAAGAAGAGAGAAGGATTAGAGAAGAGAGCAGAGCTGAGAGGAGGGATGCCCTGTTAACCACTCTCTTGAACAGGCTGATCAATCAAACTAACTTCTGACTCACACTCTGAAGTGAATAGTTTTCTTGTTCTTTTTGGACGAAAGGTGAATGGTTTTTGGGTTCATAAACTTTTGCCAGCTTGAGTAGCGAAATATAGATCATTGATGGTTTGTGAAAGGTGTGCTAGACTGAAGTTATTGTGATTTGCAAAGTTGGGTTTGTTGGTTTATAAAATGTTACCTTGGTACACAAGTTTCGTTCGGTAGACACTTATCAGATACTGTGACTTCGATGGAGGACCAAACCACACTTTTCCATCGATATTAAGAGGTAAAATTGCTTGCCCTTTTATTTGCTGCACATGCTTCTTGTTCAATACACGAGAAATCTGTCGTTGTCTCTGTTTTTGTTTTTCGATTTCTTCGTTTCCTGGTTTTTTGCTTTGGCAAAAGTGTTATTTACGGAAGGTATGGAAATATTGTGATGGATGGATGAAAAATCTTCTGTAACACTAGCATAGATTGAAGTACATGACTGAACGAGATTGCAAATGTTTTACGAATCTTATGTAACTACAATTTTATTATTTACCTTATGAAGCTGAAGTTTACATCTCCACTGTATCATACATATCATATTCTACTTGTGGTGTAGAGGTGAATAATTATGTTATAAGCCTTAAGAGTGGGGATTCACCTATATGGTTTCTCTCTCGGTCTCCTACAGTGTCTGCCTCGACGCTTGAAGGATGGGGCTGCCGGCTGCACGCGACGAAGGGTACAAACTTGATATACATTGTTAACAGTCTCTCGAATATTTAAAGTTATGAGGTTAGTTATCGTCTAACAAGATGGATCGATGGATGGATGCAGATTGTGTACCTACATAGAACAAACGTAAAACTTATTTTGTTATTTTCATACCAAATTTTTGTACAGAGTCACATTTAAAGCTTGCCCACAAATTTAAAACCTGTTAAGTGGATCATTGGGGGTGCGTTTGGTACGCGGGACGGGACGGGACGGGACGAGGCGTTCTGTCCCGCGTTTGGTACGCCTAAAATGAGTGGGACGAGGCGTTCCACGGGACAAGTTTTGGATGATTTTTGGTTCCACCTCCCCCCTAGAACAGGGTTGTTCCACGTCTGTGGGACAGAAATTTTTAACATTTTAGGACAAAAATGCTCCTTGTCTTTTTAAAAATTTACAACATCCGTCCCGTCCCGTCTGCGTGCCAAACGCACCCTGGAAGACACTCATTTAAACCTGCTAATGGTGCATATTATAAAAATAATTATAAAAACAAAAAAACAAACGGAAAAAATATCATTTCACATCCCATGTAATCTTATTGTAATAATGGTTCCTCAACTTTTATTTAATTGGAGCAATGGTCTCTCAACTAAAATTTTACGATCATTGATCTCTGAACTCCTTAAAACGTAAAGTTATGGCCCTTTTCATTAACTCCATCAGAAATTCTGTTAGAATGAGCTGTATTAGAAGAATCATTGTTACAATTGGGTTAAAATTGAGAGAACATTTCTCTAATTTGATTAAAGTTGAGGAACTATTTCTTTAATTGGGTTAAAGATTTTAAGGGACCTTTTCTACATTTTTTCCATTTAGTTTCTCATGTTGGGCCCTTGATTCTAACTTCACGTGCATGACAAGTAATTCATTTTGACGAAATTTTTAACGGAGTTGACGAAAAAGACCAAAGTGACACGTTTTGATGAGTTAAAGGACAATGGTAATGAATTTTTAATTGAGAGACCATTGCTCTAATTCAGTTAAAGTTGAAGGATCGTTGCTATAATTTTCTCAACCTTTTATGTTGAAATCTATTTTTTCAAAAAACAAAAAAAGCCCTATTATCAATCCTGCTTCCAGATTAGGGCAGGGGCTATTTCTATAGTTGCATAAAGGTTTGTTTGAAAATACTTTTAAAATAGCTTAAGGCAAATAACTAGTGCTTCTTGCATTAAGTATTTCAAGTGTTTTTGGAAACAAAAAATATTTTCCTCAAAAGCGCTTTTAGTCATTTTAAAAGCACCTCCAAACGAATCATAAATCTCATAATTGCCTCAATGGTTACAATAGAGATGTTGCTATTTCTACAAGGATTGCTATTGGCTAATGCCTGAGGAGTGAGTGAGGGATTTAGTTTCATCGGAATTGAAATTCAAGACTTCCTACTTATAATTGAAGAGTAGAACTACTTAGGTCTCATTTAGTGGACCAAACCCACCACTAAATTGCCCTCCCTATCACCCAACCCTCGCAATCAACAACAATGGTGACCTGGTAATTTTATGCACGATATGTTAATCCGACACAAAATAAGACAGAAAAAAGGGTTTCGGGTTAAGGCTTAAATGGGTTAGGTATTAAGCACTCCTTAACAGGTTGCTTCAGGTCTACACGCAGGTAATCCATTTCAAACCGTTTTAACCCGTTAAACTAATGGCATGTTTACCAAATGGGAAAAGAGAGGGAAGAAGGGGAATCGCACTCGTTTCAAGGTATTCAGGTGTTTAGTTAGCATTTAGAGAATGAAAAAATAGCTAGGTCACCTAAAATCTGTAACCGGACTCCTAAATTCCGGAATTAAATTACCTATATGCAGGTGCAGGCGGTATTTGCATTCCGGAGAAACGGCTGCATCCTTCAGATAGAAGGTTTAAGGGCAGAGTGAAATCCACACAAAAGATCTCTAACACAGGAGACATGTACGTATTCGTTCGATATTGGGATATAACGAAAATTTTCTGTTTCTGTTCAGATCATTCTTTATTACACAGAAACTTAGAGCAGAAACAAAACTTAAATTCACAGCCAATGTAACTCCAGATCTGACAGAACATTATCAATCATTCTTCCTAGTCATACAACGGTTCACAAAGAAGCTGGAGGGATTTCATACAAGTCTATACAGTCCAAACTCTGAAACAACACAGCAAGGACTTTTTACTTCTTTTCTTTAGTTCTGTCACATGAGAAAGTGATCATTCTGACTCGATCGGAGGAGGATTTTCTCTGGGATGTTTGGAACCATAGTGATCACTAAGTTGCTTCGGGTTTGCAAGTTGTACCTGAAAACACACATTTTGTTTCACAGTAAACAATCAAAGCATGCATAACAAAGAGTGAACATATATTTGTAGTTAAACATGCATTTTCTCTTGAAAAGTACACATTCCAAATGCTAAAGGATCATAAAAAACCCTTTCGGTGAGCAATACACTAAAGTACGTGACCCAATGACATCCGGATTTTAAAATCTCAAGCCATCCAACTAAAGACATTACTTAAAGTTTTCAAGTTTTCAATTTCTGGGAAGTTTGCATTCCCGCTACCAAAATCTATAGAAAAATGAAAAGCAGCTGTCTTTATTCTTCCTTACCACAGAGAATAATTCAATAATTCATTGGAAATAGAAAGTTACATCAACCTCCACTGAATTTCCTCAACTACACAGATCTTCCTCCTGGGTGAAGAGATCACAATCCATCTCTAAATCTGATGATAAAGCATGTTATCATGTACTTTATTGTCGACATAAACTAATATATACTCGAGAGACATGTAGGAAGCTCGCTATGAAAACATTTATTTGGAAGTACAAGACAGCTCAAATGGAAGTTATTCGGAAAGTCAATCAGAGGATGGAACTTGAGGTCACAACACCAGTTTGATAGATTTCTCATCACCAACTTCCACAAAAAAGTCATCGTTTCAACTATCATGGTGAATTGACATCCCTCCTGCAACAGGTGGCACAGATCCTGACAATGAATACTTATCAAGGGACACCCACTACTTATACCTCCTTCGTTCAGTTGGGTACACAGCCACTATCTTAAGTGCATCGTGTACCTCTTCCAATGATTTATCGGTCACTGACTCTGGGAAAACATACGGTATGACCAGTAGGAAATATGTTTTCCACTACTCGAGCATGTTTTGAGTGGAAAAAAGTTACATATAGCTTATGGATCCTTTTCCTATGCGGCCATCATCAAATATAAACTGTCAGTTAAACTCCTTTTTAAATTTTTATTTTCGATGAGAAACACAATTTTGTTAATAGCCAAACTGATACCAGTTACTGTGGACAAGCAGTCCCCCACAACTATACCATATAAATTGATGCCTGTACAAGAACTACAGATAAATCACACAAATTGTGGAATAGTTTTCTGATTTAAATTTGACCCCTTTATGCTATCAATAAAATATATCTTCCACTCATGTTGGTATTTTAAGACTGAACACAGCAAGGACATTTTTTTTGGTTTAGGAGTTATTGCTAATCAAAGTGAACCACTTATAAATAAAGGAATCAGAGTATATAAACCACAAAAGCACACAAACAAAACCAAACGGTGGCAAAGTGATATACTGAAAGGGCTATCGTAGCTCATAGATGCAAGTTGATTAAAAAGAATATAAACTCCAAATGGATAGATTCATCATCCATGTAAAAAGTTACAACAGAGAATCCACAAATCGACACCAGGTAAAAGGTACAATAACGACAGATAATCCACACAAGTTGTGGAAATGGTCTTACTATTTATGTTTGACCCCATTATGATATCAATGAAATATAGCTTGCACTCGTGCTGGCCTTTGGAGATTACAAAGAACGGGTATTTTTGTTTATTAGTGATAGTAATCAAGTGAACCACTTATTAGTCACAGGAACAAGGTATACCATACACAGTAGAACAGAAACAAAACCACAGGCTGGACAAGTGATGTACCACAAGGAATATAGTAGTTCTTAGAGGTAAAAAATTAGAAGAATACAAAGAATATTTACAAATTTCCCCTCTTCAACGGGATTCAAGTTGATCCAAAGAAATGTAATCTCCAAAAGGATGGATTCATCATCCCATACAAACAATAAATACAAGAATATTTCTACGAACAGTCTTGCTCCGTAATCATTGTGCTCTGACAACAAACCAAAAGCCCTCAAACCATAACTTATCTGCTTCCCTAGGCCGCCTAACTTATTTCTTTCAAACTCTGGCATATTAGAGAAAGCACCTTATCGCTAGCAGAAGAGCCTCCTATGACAATTTACCCGAGGTTTAAGAGTCGGATTCGATGAGGCCCTAATCCAAAAGTTTCTCCATTTACTCCACCAACTAGTCCCAATTGAATCATCAAATCACAGTACAATCTTCAATTCAAAGCTTTCATTTTATCGGCCCGTAACAATCAATTAGACGTGAGTTTGTTCACTGAATCATAAAATTTAAGAGTAATAATAATAATGATTGGATTGAATAATTGTATAAATTCATGGATCATCGTAAAAGATCAGATCAAGGTGGAGAGTGAAGGGTGAAGAGGAAGAAGAACCTTGCAAATTGGACAGGTGATTTTGAGAGCAACGGCTCTGGCCTCAAACTGAGATCCTTTTGCCTTCTGATTCTTCTCCGCATTTCGTCTCTGCGCTTCGATCTTCTGCTTTCCCCGAGTCATCTTTCACCGCTCCTCTATCTCTCTCGGACTCTGGGAGACCGAATATCGGAATATGCAGTAGGCGTGAAATTCTTATTTGATGGGTAGCGTTTGGGGGCCCCACCCAGTCTCATCCGCCAACCGAACTTAAAACATGAGATTTTCAGTTTGACCGTCACACGAGGTGATACATCACGTATCTCTATAAAAATGGTGGATTATGTGTGTTAAAAAGTTAATAACTTAAAAATTATAATTTTTCACCAATTACATAAAAACATGTGGTGTACCATCCGTGTTCTCGTCACAACTAAAAATTTCTCCTCTTTTGCAACCAGGAAGACCCGTCCACATTTAAACGTGCTTTTAAAATTGTTAAAAGAGATTTGATAAAAATATTTTTAGAACGAATTCTTAATAAAAATGTAAGTGAATTATAGAAAAACACTGAAGTATTTTTTAGAAGAAACACATAACTGGTGCTTTATGAAAGAAGCACACAACTCCTAAACAATTCAGCAGGTTTGCTGCAAATAAGAAATATGGACTCGATTTTGGACTCGTTTTTACACAAGCCGAATCCAACTCGAACTATTTTGAAAATTAAAAGTAAGAACCGAACCGTTTTATATCGGACCGAATAATTTAAGTCCAAATCCACATGTCCAAAGACCTATGTCCACCCCTGATATAGAGCATTCATCATAATTATATGTCACTACTATAGAACTGGGATTTCTCTTTGCGCGACCAAATGTTCTTGGTCACGAAGACTGTTTAATGTAGTAGTGACATATACTATGACTAATATTAGGGTTTATTAGAAGTTCAGTTGTTGGACTAATAAAGGACATGTAATTTATGGTATTGGTTGATTCAATGCTTTATACAAAAAGGTTTACACTGCACCCTATGGTCCATGTCTATGATACACCCTTCTCGACTCGGGTTATATTTTCATGGCCGCAAAAGGGCTTATAATCTAATAAGGGACTCGCTCTTAATTGAGCAAGGTGTCGTCCATGTGATGTGCACCATCTTCTATTTGTCATGTTCGAATTTATTATTCTGCATGCACTCTCTTCTTTTTAGTATAGATAATATCGTTAATTCAAAATTTTTATTATCCTGCATGTGTTTTGAAGTAAAAGTTGATGAAAAAAATCATGAAAGATATTGAAACCGTGCAAGAAGCGATGTTTTTTATTTCATTAAGTTCAACAAGCTAAATTTTATGCCAACTGTAGCGAAGATTTGCGTTTTGAAAGTTCTGGAGGGAACTATTACAGATTCGCCAAAATCAAGTGAATGTCATTCTTCCGACATTGAAGGACGCCATGAATGGTTAACGAAGAAAGAAATGAACAATGGATTCGAAGACGAAGAATGCAGTAACATGCTCTCATATGTTGATACTGTAATGGATCTTCAACTCCCAGACAACGGAAGAAAGCTTACGGATGATGAAAAGGTAAGTTTGTGTTCAGAGTTTCTTGAGGGAGGAACAGACACATTGATGAGTAAATTTTATATTATATATTTAACCCTATTCTTAGTATATTTTGATCAATATTTTAGAAGAATTTTGATACTTTAAATTGTATTTCTAATATAGGACTTTCGACTTCCTTTGGAGAAAATCATGGTCAAACGAATGAATTTTGGAGTACTTCCTTAGCTTGATACTATCAAAATATCAGATTTTTCTACCCAGCGGTGATTTTCTGGCAATAAAATAAAGGAGTGATGCGCAGTATTGAAAAAGTGACGTTTTGGACTTGAATTGCGTTTTTGGAGCCTAAGATGACCTCGTATGGGTTTGTGGCCTTCTGGAGGTGTGTTTGGAACGTCCTGATCTTCAAAATAAGCTATCTTGGGCCGGGTTTGGAGGTTATCTGAGGCTAAAACGTGACTGTGCAGTTTCTGTACAGATTCTCTTAGCTTAATTAGGACTTTATTTTCTTAGTTATTTTATTATTATAGTTTCCTAAATAGAAAAGAAACTCTAGGGTTTGGCGTTGGATTTTTTCAGGGGGTTATACTGCTTTGCCGTGCCTAGTTTTTGTTCGCTTGCTTTTATTCAACTTTGGAAGGAGAGAACTTTGCTAGGGTTCTTGGAGATTTTCTACTTTAAGGTGTTTTCATTCATTTTCTCCTTAATAATATTTTCTATGATTCTAATTATAAATATTCGTAACTAATTCCCGTTTGTTAGGGCGAAACCTTAAGCCTTAGCATGAATATGTAATTTTTATTCAATTGCTTATGATTGATTGCATGCATGTTTTGAATTATTGATCACTGTTATAAACTATCTAATTGTCTTGATGACTGGCCACCATTAGGGTTTTTAGATAAATAATCGGTTGCAATTCGGTTGAAATATCACTAGAGGATTGAGTATTGCTTCTTGTGATTGATAATTGTAATTTCATCTAAGGCGAATATCACACTCTTAGGGGTTGTATGGTTTTTCAAAAGGTTTTCATAGAATTTAATGAGTCTTGCATATTCATATTTGATCTGAATATTATAGACGGATTGCATGTTAGATATACGTTCTTACTTGAATATCACGAGGAGAATATATTAGGAAAACCTAACCTTCAAAGTAGCATGTGTAAATCATAAGTAATTGGTAGAAATTCATAGAATTACTAGGTGATGGTGAAACCCTAGTATTTTTTTATAAATTGGTATTTAGAACTCTTTTCTTTTATCATATTAGTTTTTAATTAAAATTCGTTTTTAATATTACCCAATTTCAAAATCATATTTCTCAACCTTTAATTTCAATAAAATAATTGATTAGAAATTGTTTTTGCATAAATTATTAAAATAGTCATTGAGGAGAACGACCTTACATGTGCATCTATACTACAACATCCTTGTTTTCTTGGAAGTATTTCATGTGATTTTACCCCTATTTGCATAGGTAAAATCTCTATCACACATCCTCCTTCACAGTACAACGGGTTATAGCGAACATCGTGAAAAACCAAGACATAACAGAAGAAGATATTTCAGAAGAGGATATAGTAAAGATGTCTTATTTGAAGGCAACAGTGTTAGAAACTCTCCGCGACATCCACACCGCGAGCTGCCTTGAAAGATGTAGTGGTTGATGGTTATGACATACCAAAAGATGCAATGGTGAGTTTTGCAGTGGCAGAAATGTCGCGAGATCCAGTTATTTGGGAACAACCGATGGAGTTTAAACGAGGGAGGTTCATGCAAACAGGTCAAGAAGAGGTGAAGCTTTTGATATAAAAGGGGTTAGAGATTTTACGATGATGTCATTTGTTGCGGGGAGGAGGATTTGCCCTGCTATTACTCTCTCACTGCTTCATATAGAATATTTTGCGGCTAATTTGGTTAGAGATTTCGAATGGAAGGCAGACGATAAGAGTGAGGTTGACTTGAAAAAGAAGCAAGCTTTCAACATGGATCTGAGATATCCATTGTTTATAAATATTTCTCCAAGAATAAATTGATACCTTTTGTTTTGTTTTGTTTTTTTTCCTAGTTGGGTACAAAATTTAATTGTACAAAATATCAAACTTGATAAAGATAAGTGTTGGAGTAAACTCCGATTCCGAGATCGTAGGAAGAGAGCTGTTGATGGGGAGGTAATAGATACATGTTTTTTACGCCTTTGCTTTCTAGTTTATTAATGATGTTAAAGTTATTAGCATGGAAAGTGAGAGTGAATCCTTTGTCAATGACTTAAAAAGAATTCATGCCTTTGATGTTTTGGTTCTTTCTGAACTTAGAATTAGTGTATCCATAGCTTTGGATGTTGTCAAGACTTTGGCCTTTTCTAATAGCTTCATAGTTGATGTAGTGGGTTTTTTTTAATTCCCTGTAACTAGAGTTGGCATTTTGGACCCGACCCGTTAATATTAGTATTTGGGTGGATGCTTAACGGGTCGGGTCGCTAACGGATGAACTCGTTAATAACCAGTTAAATAACGGGTCACTTTGGGTCAACCCGTTAGACCCGTTAACACCCGTTAGTTGATGATGTTTTAGTAATTTCAATAAAGTCTTAACAACAAAAAATAAACTCTATGCAAAAAAAAAAAATTGGTAACGGGTCTTAACGGGTGAAATGAGTGACCCGTTAGCTTAATAGGTCGGGTTCAGGTGATTCGTTAACTTAACAGGTCGGATTGAACCCGATCCAAACCTAATAAACCTAACCCGTTTACAGCTCTACCTGTAACCCAGATATGGTTGATTTATGCATTGTTGATCGTATCAATCAATTCTCAAAAGATTGTGGTCTCGCAATCATTGTATGTTACTCGATGACCAAGGGTTACATTCTCAAACCATCCAAATTATTTCTTACCGTTATATCATCGTTTTTTGTAGCCAAAGTAACAAATTTTGAACTTGGGACCGGAGAAGTAGACCAGGCGCTCAAAACTTGTATACATCGAGTTATAGGGTGAAAAAGGTGTAAATGTGTGTAGGTCAAGCTCATTGATTTGGGGTTTTGATTGGAAATAGTCGTCGACATATTGGAGTCTTTTTTATTCTTAGTGGGATTTAGGAGTCCTCCAACATTTCTACTTTTCATTGGCACATCAAAGAGATGGATGATATATAAAAAAAATGGCTCTGGTGTGCAGTTTAGACTTAGAATCGGAGCCAACCCAAACTGCACCTCATCTCATATTGTGTCAAAAACACGGTTTGGTACAATTATTTGTATTATCATACTTGGTGTATCAGGTTCTATTCCTAACACACTGAAAAATCTCTCCCAGCTTAGACCTATATGGTATAAAACAAGGCATGTTATTCTTTTTGCCACTCAGTACTACGGTATGATGATATTCTACTTACTTGGAAGTGAGAGGTCTTAGGTTCAAATTTTGTAGATGATGACTTTGATACCAAATTAGGCTGCCCATTATGTGGCTTTGCTAAACTTCTCTTTCTCTTAGTGTAAAAATATCGATGTACTAAAAAAAAAAAAATGTGTTATTATATCCAATCTAAATGTAAGCTACGTTGCAATTGAAGAGAAATTTGTTTAATGTTAAAAATTTTAGCCTATAAAATTTAGGTTTTAACTTAAAAATAGTTTTTCTCTTCCAACCTTTGTGGATTAAATTTTTAGCTCGAGAGTATTAAAGAAAGAATTTAGATTAATTTTTTTCTTAAAGTAAATTTAAAAAAAAATTATGTAGACTACCATAATTTAATTTTATGAACATTTTAACCAAAAAATATTCATATTCCAATAAATATTGAAAAAATCTCTAAACCGACACATGAAACTAGTGGAACACTATGAAAGAATATGAAACACATAAAATAAAATTTTAATTACTTTAGCCATTAGATTTAAATTTGAGCTGTTAGATCTTTCTTTTATTGTTGGATTTGATCATATTAGATCTTAGTTATTAGATTCAATGAATTTATAAATACAAAACTGAAAAAAGTATACATATATAGTGGGTCAGCTCCACTAACCTAGGAGGAATCCTGGGCTAAAGTTGCCCCAGAAATGAATTTTAGGTTAAAACTCGTATTTACCGTAAGGGTTGGAGCAAGTTAGACTAAATTTAAAACCTAAAATTTGAGTTTTACTCTAAGAATTGGAGTAGGTCTTATACTTGTAGCCATGTGGCCTAACTTGCATTTTAGAACCCTAAACTTTCATTTCACGTTCTGAACTTAGATTGTAAAATCCTAAAATAAACAACACCAAAACTTAAAAACATAAACAATATATTAAAATTCAAAAACATGATCAATTTCTTATAACACCCAATTTCAATTTAATTTATTAATAAACCCAACGTAGACAATATATAAGATTAAACAATTATGTGTGCAATGAGAAAATTATATTTTTTTTTCTTTTATCTAGCTTAAATCCCCCATCCTTGAATATAAAGAATATCTTTTTCTTAAAAGAAAAAATATAAATAGAATCGTCATACTTAATACAAAATAAAAATTAAATGCGTAGGAACAATTTATATAACACGAATTTTCATACTAATAACATAATAAAGATGTGAAAAACAGTAGCATGTGTTCCTGTATTACTGGCACGTGACTCCACGTGCCGGTGTACTGTAGCAGGCAAATCCCTCCCGTCGAATTATTTATATTGTTTTTTATTTTATTTTTGGTCAGTTATTCTTTTTTATAGTAGGGGGTTTCCAATGTTAGGTGTCGGTCGGTGGCAACTGGCACGTACGGAAGGTCAGCGTAGACTCGTGCGAAGCCATTTTTCCTTCAATTGGCTTCGCTGATGCCCCTTTTTATTCCAATTATTTATTTATTTTTAAATTCCCAAAAGCATCTAAAATTGCACTCACTCACTCACACACACACACTCTCTCTCTCTCTCTTCTCAGGCATCACACAAATCTCAGACACTTGGGAGAGTCGGACAGAGGGGGTGCGGTGTCGTTTTGGCTTCTTGTGCTACATCTCTCCGTCACAGCTCAATCTGCACTGCATTCGTCTCAGATCGATCGAGAACCAGAGCTGCTGCTTCATCTTTCAGCATTCATCGGTAAATCTTACTTCAATTTCACCTCAAGATTTAACCTTTTTTTATTACCATGTTAGCTAACTGTATTGACTTGTAATTACTGGTGAATTGGAGGCTAATTGACTTGGTTTTAGCTGGTAGGACTTGCAGTGGGCTTGAAATTTCATAAATTTCTAATTTCAAAAATCGAAAAATGGTTAATGGAGCTTAAGATTTTGTATCTGTGAATGTTTCTTCGTTGTTTTCGGATAATTTCGATGTATTATTCTATTTACTAATTGCATTTATTGATTGACATTGTTTGATTAGCCCTTATTTCTATGAAGCTTGTTATACTAAATTGCATATTGGGATAAATGTACGTTTTTACCTATCGTGCTAAAATTCGTTGGATTTTGACGGTTTACTGCATATTTGTGCTGGTCAATATGCAAAGCCTTCTGTTTTACCTTTAGTCAAATATGGGTTTTGTTTTGTTGGGTCAAAAACGTTTATAATGAATTTAAATTTTAGGGTTGTGAAAGCCCTGAGTTGGTGAATGGAAGGTAGAATTGGGAGTACAAGGGTAGCTATGAAATGGTTAGTTTCAGAGCTTGGGCCTTCATATCGAAAATATCTGTTTTGGTATTGGTTGTCTCTTTCCTTGATCTTTTTAAATGTAGTTGTAATTGTTTGCACTTTCTGGTCCACTAATTCGTGAATGCACTTTTACTTTATCGCTTACTGTGTGTGTCGTGATTTAATTGTACATGATGCCTCCATAGTTCTTTCTCATTTTGCACCCCATTAATGGGAATTATATTGGTTAGGATGGAAGTTTAGTCGTGTTCAAACTGCTATTAAAATTAATTCATGTTCATTTTCAGGTTTCCCTTTTCTTTCATTTCCGGCTGCTGGATGTCAACGTCAACTAGAAGGAAGCATTATAAACCTTGGCTTGCCATATGAATTATTGTTTCTGTATTATGCTTGACCAGTGCCACTATGGGCATCTTTTTGGTGAAATGGAGAGGGCTCTGGCTTCTTTACATTCTACTGCTTTATATAACAATAAATGAAATCAGAGCTATTAGTCCTGATGGTAATTTGACATATTTTAGTTTTTCATTTGTCCTTTTGTTTGTTTGTTTGTTTTTATTTATTTATTTATTTTTAATTTTTTTATAGTTTTGAGTTATATTGAGGCATACCAAATGCTATAACTGATGAAAAAATATTGACTTATTAGTTATTATCATTAAAGGAAAACCTTAGGGATACTGCATATCATTTTTGTTTTTTCTAATTTGCTGCTGTACTGATAATAGTCTATGTGAAGTTTGGTACAAGACTAATCTGGTAATCACATAAAATCTCTTCTGGAGATATCCATTTTCCTGGAGAGATGGATAAGATATTCTGACACGGCGGCATCTTATACCACCGGGTGTTGAGAGTTGTCCCACATCGGTGAGGAACAAGATTTGCTATGTGCTTATATGATCTTGGGCTACTCCCCATATTACCAATTGGTTTTATGGTGGAACCTCAATTTTATCATGGTATCAGAGCAAGGTTGTCCACGTGTGAAGCCCAATGGCCACACGCACTCCACGTCACCCAGTTGTTGTCCACGTGTAGGCTTGAAAATCCGCCACACATGCAGGGGCGTGTTGAGAGTTGTCCCACATCGATGAGGGACAAGGTTTGCTTTGTGCTTATATGATCTTGGGCTACTCCCCATATTGCCAATTGGTTTTATGGTGGAACCTCAATTTCATCACCGGGAACGGTAAAATCATTCAGTGATGCCAAGAATGTGTCCATAGTAGTTTTTACTTTTACTTAATTTGAAAAATTGGTTGTGCTAGTGTATTTAGAATTAAAAAAAGCTTGGATAGTTTGTAATCATATAATATACTGGCCAAGTATTTTTTTTTTTTTTTTTTTTTTTTTGTGTAGGACAAGTTATTTCTTATTACATTACAGCTTCTTTTTATTTTTTTTTATTTTTTAAATAACAAATATACTTATTACACTAATCTGATATAGACATTGATATATTTTGTAGGTGAGGCACTTCTAAGCTTCAAGACAGCAGTTGTTAGTTCAGATGGTATCCTTCTTCGATGGAGACCAGAAGATCCTGATCCATGTAATTGGAAAGGAGTGAAATGTGATAACAAAACAAAGAGAGTAATCTACTTGTGAGTGTTAATGCCTACAATTCTGTTTATTTTCATCAGTTTCTATGCTTATCGAACAGAAACTTGTTTCTTGGGATTTATGTTTATGGTTTTGGTTTTTATTTTTCTCATATGGTTGATAACTTGTATCTTATTTTTGCGAGTTCTATTTTCATACTAAATGAACAAAAGATTATGTAGTGAGATGACCACATCTATTGACATTGGTTTTTCACAAGACATACATAGTCTTGGTTATTGAGAATGTATGATATTTTTGGGCTTGCCCTTGAAATTATCATCTTTTGTTGGAAATTAATGCTCTGTTCCTGGGGAATAACAAGAAATCTTTGAGTGTATGATTTTGGCTCTTACGTGGAGTCATGGACTCTGGTTGAAATGAAATAAGTAATGTTATTTTTTTTCTCTATTATAATACAAATTGAGGAGGTGGAGAACTAAAAGTAACCCCCCACAACAGATGTAAAATAATGAAAAGTAGTACACGTAACTGTCTAATTAGGGAACGGATGTCCTACCTGTACAGTGGCAGTGAGGCATACACATTACTTAGCCCATTCGTGAATAGACGATCGAGACCTGATTTATTGTTATGATTTCATTTTGTTAGGGTTAATCATACTTAAACCTTCTGTCCTATTTAATAAAGATAGTGTCCAGTTGTTAATAAACTTTCATCATTTTGATTTTAAAATTTAAAAAAGGTTACAGTGCATGAGTGTCGTGTAAATTTTGTGCCTTACAGTTATAAGTTTGTTTCTCACGGCTTGTCTTGCAGGAGTCTTGCTGGTCACAAATTGAGTGGATTTATACCTCCAGGCCTTGGGAAGCTAGATCAGCTTACAATTTTGTATGTGATGTTAAGAGATATAATAGCAATTATGGTAATTGATGTATCTTTGGTATATCAAATTTTCTTCTCTCACTGATCATGTCTATGATGTATTATATTGTAGAGCTCTTCATAACAACAACTTTTATGGGACTATTCCTTCAGACCTGGGGAATTGCACACAGTTGGAGAGAATGTAAGTCCACCTGCACGAATTGTTATCTTGCAATAAATGTTCTCATGTTCGCTACTGAATGATGTTTGCATCTGTTTCTAACTAGTTGTGGTCGGAGATCATTATATAAAGTGATTTGGCAAAAATGGTGGTTAATAACAGATACATTGTTCATCACTTTTATTTTGGTTTTTTTTTTTCCCATCACTGCTAAAAAGGTTATTCTTTTAGTTCCTTGGATATCATATGATGACGTGACTTGATTAACTGGTGGCTTGAAATTTCTGTTTGTTAATAATACCAGCCGTCCCCTTCAAGCCGGTGTATAAATTACAAATGCTCAATTGCCAATAGTTGAATAAAAAACTTTAGAGATGGCCCTTTGTGAGATTCTAGTATCTCCTGTCATGACAAACAGTGTATGAATAATTATGGCATCTAGTCTCTCCGTAATAAAATTCTCGACAAATTCAATAAATTTAGTCTTATCGTGATCAGTAGAATTGAGAGCTATACTGATTGAATGCTTGTTATCGGTATAAAATCTCACATGAACACCTTGTTTTAAATTCAATACTTTGATCAATATGTGTAACCAAATATTAATTTACAAGTCCCATAACTCATAGCCTGAAGTTTCTGCTTTCGCACATGATATTGCAACAATTGATTGTTTCTCATTTTCTGGATGGCAAGGTTCACAATGTAGGTGTAGTAGCTTGGAATAGAACTTCTATCACTAACAAAAACAACCTCCTAGGTGCCCTTGCATACTTCCACCTCTAAGTGTCCATTCTTAGAGAATATATATCCTTATCCAGGAGCATAGTTCAAATATTACATGTAAAACTACCTCTAGATGGGGAGAATGGGGTGCATGCATAAACTGCAGACTACACTCACAACATAAGCAATATCAGATTATGTGTGCTAAAGGTAGATAAGTTTTACATCAAGCTTTTGATACCTTTCATCAACATATCTACCTTTCGTACACATATTCTGATATCGCTTATGTTGCAGAATGGACAGTTAAAGAAGAATCTTTTTTTTTTTATTTGGGAATATGCATTCTCCTGATCGGCAGAACTACTATACAAAGACATTATTTAATTTCTCTCAACCCTTTGATCTCTCTCAGATTCATTAGCTGAGTGAGTTTTCAACATCCTTAAACATCATTCCCAACGATAATAGGACCCCAAAATACAATAGGTGCTGCAATTTTTACCTTGAAAATGGAAATTTACAGTGTGATTAGTTTACCAATTTTCACACACTTGGCAGTTATTTGAAACACGTCAAACCAAGCACTAGAAAATTGTTTCAAGTAATACAATATGATCTCCCTTCGTGCAAGAACTTCCTTGCGGATTACAATGGGATGGCTGGAATAATCATTTGCAATAATAGGAAGACAATGAGTGCATGAAAAAAGTAAGGCTGTTTGGTAGGCCATAGTTATTTGGGAGATAGACTTAGTTATCTAATCACAAGGTTCATGGCTTTTGGTAGTTGTTGGAACTGCTTTCAGGTGGATATCTTGTGCATGTAGTTCTTTCTATAATCTTTTATAATTTTCAATAAATTTTTGTTTCTGATATGTAATAGTAATAGAAGATGCTTCTCACTTTCACATTTTAGTTTTTTTCCACTTCATAGAATCTGTCATATAACTTGTGCTTGAGTACAGCTTGACCAAGTTGTAGCATTCACAATTTGTTGACATTTGCAATAAAAAGTCTGAAATAATTATATATATGTTATCTGTATTTCTTTTGAATTGGGCAATCCAGTTGCGGATTCAGCTATAAGTTGTAGCTTTTCATAATTTGTTTACATTTGCTTGCACTGCATTTCTTTTTTACTTCTATAATCCTGTTTGTTTCATGCTAAAGTTGTGTTTTTTTGGTTGCTGCAGATACTTGCAGGGTAATTACTTGAGTGGATTAATTCCAAGTGAATTGGGAAGGCTTTCAGACCTCCAATTCTTGTGAGTTGTTTTGAACATGCTGATAAACACTCTTTTTTTGTTTAACAAAAAATGTCTTTCAATTTCTTTTTTACTTCATTTACCTATTTTCTAAGTTTGTTAAGTAATTTATTTTCAGTCACGATATGCATTCATTGTTGAACGTTTAAGTAATTGTCTCATCATCACCAGATGTAAGAATGCCTCAGTAAATAAATACCATACAATTAACATATATATGCATAACAAAAAAAAAATTATCTATGCATAAAATTTTGAGTTTCATATTATACCATTGTAGTTAGGGAAGTCGGATTTAAAGATATTGTTTGTTTGATTTTTCTGATGCTTCTTCATTCCTAGTTTCTGCATTATGTAATATTGCTTTCAATGCCATTATTTTATTTTGTTTCATTTGTCGAGGATACCTCTGTTATGATTTATCATGACAATAATGAATAACTCCTACAGTCTCAATTTTCAATCTTTTATAGTTTTACACATTCTTGAACAGTAACTTCCATCTCTGACTTGCTTCTAACATTTACAAACAAACTCTTCGCTTATATAGGTTGTGTGGTATTCCGCCATTTACAAACAAACTCTTCACTTATCTCTGACTTGCAGCAAGTTGAAGTTCCACTTTCAAATCTATTGCACCCATTGTGCAATGCATCCTGTGATTAGTAACTTTGAAACTGAAAAAATATGGACAATATAGATAACGATTAGTATTTCTTTCCTGTCTTTAGAGATTAGATATTTGGCTGAGCTTCTGAATTGTTTGCATATGTTGTGTTTATTTTTATTTTAGTAGCTATGGAACAGTCGAAATATTTCTAAAACACTGAAGAAATAGCTTAATAGAATCAATAATATGGCATGAAGTGACTTTAATTTCTTACAAACTTTAATATCAGATGGTTCAAATTGTTATGATGTTAAAAAATTTGTGGAAAGCATGGATATTTCTTGTTAGGAGATGATTTTATTGTATCACATGGTTCATAATTCCAGTACATTTGGTGTTACAATGTGGAAATCATTACTATTCTATGTTTTATATTTACAGAGATATTTCAAGTAACTCTCTCAGTGGAAATATTCCTGTGTCACTAGGGAAGTTGGATAAGCTTGTTGCGCTGTGAGTTACCTCATTCTTTTCTGTAACGTTAAAACTTGACAATTGGTGTTTTATTTAACATAAAGTCGTGTCTTATTGATTAATGGAGTCTTGAATTTCTGTAGCAATGTGTCAAACAATTTTCTGGTTGGACCAATACCATCTGATGGAGTGCTTACCAACTTACCTGAAAGCTCGTAAGTACTAATTATCTGGTAAAGTTTGTGTTTTCAGTAAATAGTGAAGCTATGTGATAGCTTACATTTCTAGCGATACAAGAATACAAGAAAAGCATTTCAAACTATTTGTTATCCTATGTGTCCTTTATGTTGTCTTCCAGTATGATGAAAATAATTTGTAATGAAAACATGAAATTTGGGAGGGACTATTCTCATGTCACTGCCTCTCCAAACTCTCGTCTGTGAGACATAGCTTAAAATCTCTTTCGTGCCCCGGTTAAAGACCTGTATTACCTATATTGAACTATGACAGTGCAGTCCCCAAAGATTTTCATGCTCTTTAGAGAGTCATTGACACATTTCCTTGCAGCTTTCTTTAGAGAGTCATTGACACATTTCCTTGCAGCTTTGATGGAAATCGTGGTTTGTGTGGGAAACAAATCAATCTGGTATGCAAAGATGTCCCTGGGGAATCACCAAATTCCCAATCTCCAAGCTCAGGTAAACCTCCTTGGATGTGAAATAGATGGGTGCAATGTTTGTGATTATCCAGATATTCTTTAGAACGTGAAAGTCTTCAAATTATTTTGGTTTCACATTGACTTTTCAAGTTGGTGAAATCCTTAAAGAATTTTAAATTTTCCCTCTGGAGAATCCCAAGTGTTGACAACATTATGGTATTTATGCTTAGTATTCAAACTTTTGTAGAGCTAAATCAAGGTGGAAAGAAGAAATACTCTGGTAGGCTACTTATTAGTGCATCAGCAACTGTGGGTGCACTTCTTTTGGTGGCTCTCATGTGTTTCTGGGGTTGCTTTCTTTATAAAAAGTTTGGTAAACATGACAGTAAAGGCCTTGCAATGGATGTTAGGGAAGGTACTGGTTCTTAGCTATTTTTCTGAGTTAATTTGATTTAACTCAAATAAATCTTGAGTTCCTAGTTTTTGAAATCTTGACTAACAGTCTTTTTGCTCCAGGCGCATCAATTGTAATGTTTCATGGGGATTTGCCGTACTCTTCTAAAGACATAATTAAGAAATTAGAGACTTTGAACGAGGAACATATTATTGGTGTGGGTGGCTTTGGAACAGTGTACAAGCTTGCAATGGATGACGACAAAGTATTTGCATTAAAAAGAATTGTAAAGATGAATGAGGGGTTTGATCGTTTTTTTGAGAGGGAGCTAGAAATTCTTGGAAGTATAAAACACCGGTACCTTGTGAATTTGAGGGGCTATTGCAATTCTCCAACATCAAAGTTGTTAATCTATGATTTCCTATCTGGTGGAAGCCTTGATGAAGCTCTTCACGGTTAGATGCTCTTCTATTGTGTTTATTTTCATTGCCTTAACATGTTACATGTGCATCTGGTTTATATGAATAATAAAGTAATTTATACATGAAGTAAGTGGGGAAATGAATGTAGGACCCGGGAAGAGAAGATTAAAGAGACTAAATTAAAGAGAGAAACCGTAGAAATGAAACTTACTGTCTGCAAGAAATTCAACACTTAAAACCGTCCAACAAAAGGATAGTGATGCCTTTGAGGTTATACAAATCCAAATAAAAATACTTGACAAAGTTAACCATAAATGTGTTAAACAACCTAAACTCGCCATGCGAGGTTATTGCGCATAAGTGTTTAGATGCACATCATGATCTCCATCAGAGGTACACAAGGCATTGATCAGGCTCAGTATTTGGTATACATGTCCTTTTCTTGATAGAAGTTTTTAAAATATTTGACAACACATTATACATATTTGCTACATAGAAATAAACCCTTGGAACAATAATATTCCATAATCCCTTGAACAGAAAGATCTGAGCAGCTTGATTGGGATGCACGATTGAATATTATTATGGGAGCAGCAAAAGGCCTGGCCTACTTGCATCATGATTGCTCACCTCGGATCATACATCGAGACATAAAGTCAAGCAACATTTTACTTGATGGAAATCTCGAGGCACGAGTATCTGACTTTGGACTAGCCAAACTGTTGGAGGACGAAGAATCTCACATTACGACAATTGTTGCAGGAACATTTGGTTATCTGGCTCCAGGTAAGAAAAAATTACTAAAGTCTCCTGTTTTGTTACTCTGGGCTCTCAGCTCTCTGAATGTGGATATTGTTCTATAAACATGGGAAATGATTGCACACCCCTGTTGTTCTGTCCACTGATTCTCCCTTGATTTGTTCAATCCAAAGGCCAGAAATAAAAGGGGTGTGTATTGGGAGAAAAAGGTATGGAAATCGCTTCCCTAAATTACATTGACCAGATCCATGGTAGTTGGAGATAAATGATTAACCTCCAGCAGATTTTTGCACACTACCATAACAATTTTTGTGCACAAATATTAGGGAGGTCTAGACTTGTAAATTTTTGGGGTACTAAGTGAAACAGCAATGTACTAAACTAAACAACCAAATGGAGCAGCATAGCAGCCTAAAAGAGCCTGACCAGTGGCAGAATAACAAACAACACAATAGAACTCCCAAGTAAAAATTTAATATGATTGAATGTGTTTGCATGCACTTACAACTGCTCTGGTTATAGGTGTCTGATAATGTATGGGCTTCCAAATCAGCTTTGCGTAATAGATGACATATGTTTGTGTTACATAAAGTGAGGAAAACTTGGTGGTGCTGGCAGTTATTTCTGAAATAGTGCCATATAATTTAATTTTATAACTTTATATACATTTTGAGTTATATGACATCATTGGCAGAGTATATGCAAAGTGGTAGAGCAACTGAAAAGACTGATGTTTATAGTTTCGGGGTCCTGGTGCTTGAAGTATTAAGTGGAAAACGACCCACGGATTCATCATTCATTGAGAAGGGCTTCAACATTGTTGGCTGGGTATGGTTTTTTTCAAAAATGATTATGCTTTTTGATATGAAGCTAAATCATTAAGTGTAAATCATGTTCTATAAAGTAGACTGCAGTAGGGCCATGTTTGTTTTAGCATAAATAAAATTTTGTTGGGAATAGTGGAAGCATAGTTAATTGTGAACTGCATGTCCATGGCAGCTGTTGGAAATCAATTATGCCTCATGTTGAATATAATAGGTGAAAGAAAGAAAGAAAATTCTGTGGTTTTGATTGATTGTTCCAGTCAAGTAAATATTATGTGAAATTTCTTCTTGATATCATTTTTGGAATGGGTATCGTTTCTTCAAGTTAGTTCTAAATTATCTGTAATTCCCTTTGCAGTTAAATTTTCTGGTCACAGAAAATAGGCAAAGAGAAATTGTTGATCCACAGTGTGAGGGGGTGCAAGCTGAAAGCCTTGATGCCCTGCTCTCTGTCGCCATTCAATGCGTTTCTTCAACTTCAGAAGATCGACCCTCTATGCACAGGGTGGTCCAGCTGCTTGAATCTGAAGTCATGACACCGTGCCCTAGTGACTTCTACGATTCCAGCTCTGACTAAAAAGGCTTTGTGCGGATGGCAAATCAGAATTTGCGTTTACATCACTGTTTTATCGGAGATATGCAATGCAAACAGCGAAAGGGACTCAGAATTTGTGGAAGCTATATGAGCCGTTCATTTGTTCATTCTTTCTGCAGATAAATGGCATTTAGAAGAAGATGGCATGCACATCTGTTGTCCACATTGCGTCTGTTCAAACATCGTATTCATCATCAACGAGATTGTGGATGCAATTCACTCCTTTTGTTCTCATTTTGCGCGGTTGCATTCAAACTTTCGTAATTCCTCCTGCCTTCTGTTCCCCAAAGTTAAGTGTATATGATATTTATACAAATAGGTCCCTCTGCAAATGATTCTTGTTTATGCCATTTTTGTAAAATATGATTACATGGTAATAAACAGTCGGATGTAGTAGCACCGGTGCTCGCTGTTTTCGCTTTTGTTTGTAATATTATGTTTCCCCCTTCATCATTTTAATTCTTATTCTTCCGTAATCTTGATTTAAATGTTTTGGCAGAAAGGATTCAATTTCTTGTACGTAGTTTTCCTAGTACGATTTGCAATGCCTATTCTGTTTGCGCTTGATAGCCAATCGACGGGTCAATTTATCGTTTGCTGTAAACAAATGAAGTCTAGAGATGGGGTTCCGACTAACATGGAATGCTGTCACTACCTATACTGTATGAGAGATTCTTTCTTGCAACTATTTATTGTCTAAGTAGCGTGGTCGGCCAATCAATTGTTGTCACATAATCTATTTTTGTCAAGCTTATTTTGAGTTCTATTTCTTTGAATTCACATTTCTTTGAGAGCTTTATGGCCAAAATGGTTCCTATGATTATCGTAATTCTTCACTTTAGTCCTTAGGATTTATGATCAATAGAAGTAATCTTTAAGATGGTCCACCATCAATTATTTTGGTCATGTGAAAAGTCCTTGTTAAATTGAAAAAATCACTGTTTTAAAGAAGAATACTCTCAATTTAACAGAAATGTCACACAAAAAAAATCAAAATAACTAGTGGTGAATAATCCCATGAATCACTTTTATCAACTTTAAATCTGGGAGACCAAAGTGAATCTTTATGCCTTTCTTTGAGCGAACGACAGTTATGGTTTTACCATCAATAATTCTTTGCCAACCCTTTCTCGCCTGGCGGCGCCGCCATGTCACAAAGCCATTCTTTCCCCCTCTACAAACGTTGCAGCTGGTTTTTTATGTATGGTTCAACGTGTTGATATAATATTTAATCTCCCAATAGTACAGGAATTTGGTAATAAGATTATTATTGGATCAGAAATTGGGAAACATATTATATTAATATTTATATATAATATCCAAAACTTTGTTAAAATCTCATGGTTTTGTACGACTGAAATTTTGTAGTCAATTTTTTGCCTAATCTACCCTTTCTTCTCAAGATATTGTGATAGCATGGATAGACTTTGTAATTGTAGAAAAGATCTTAAATTTGAATCTGGTAAATGGCGAGTTCAAAACCAATTTATTCCTCACTCTTTAAGTGTAAATATCTTCATTTTAGGTTTAAATCTCGTATATGACAAGTTCAATACCAGCGGTGATTTTTTTTTTTTTTTGGAAACTGGAAATGTATTACCAGGGCCAACAAGCCAAAGAAAGTGCAAAGAAAGCCTACAAAGAGACCAACACACCAAACAGCAACATAACACAAAGTAGTGTGGGGATAAGAGTAAAGACAATCGAACCAAGCTCAAATGTCTCCCCAACAGCTGCCAATCCAAAATCAATCGGGACAAGGTAAGCCATCTTTGTTGAGAACATGAACCAACGAAGATGAGGGCTTGCATACCCAAACGAAATCGCACATCTCTGTACAACTACATGACGCTAAGTTATGTGCCGCCATATTGGCTGACCTTGGTAGCCAAGACTAGCGACAATCCTAAAAGGCCTCCCCAAGTTGTTGAGCGACGGTTAAAGTAGAATAGGCCTCCCAGCTGCCAACTTCCAAGGAAGAAGCTAAAGTGGAAATCAAAGCTGCAAATCAGATTCAATAATTATACTGTGGCAGCCCAAATCTGTAGCCAACTGACATCCACGCAAAATAGCCAAAGCTTCAGCGGTAAGAACATACAGAGCATGAATTTGAAACCTTACCGCAGCCACAACCTCTGCCCACTGACCTCTCATCACAACCCTAATAAAACCTTGCCGATTTTAAAGCAGACCAGCTAGCATCCACATTCACTTTGAGGAAGGGAAATGAAGGAGAAGACCAGCGAGTCGTCGGTATTGTCACTGAAGTGTGAGCCAACTGAGAAGACGAGGGAACACCATTGACTCCAAGGTAGACAGCAACTGAAAGGGAAATGGCAGGACGGAGCTAAGAAGGATTGATAGGAGAGTGATTGAACATAAACTGGCATCTCGCCTTCCAGATATGCCAACATGTAAATGCAACATGCGAAAGCAAAATAGCATGCTCTTCCTTGGAGCCAAACCTCCTGGAGAGAATGGAATGAAACCAATCCCCCTACCCTAAGAGGAAATCTGACATCTATCAACTTTATAATTGAGGACACCTCCGAACCAAATAGGTTCCACCCAAGGACATAACAAAAAGAGACGCTTAATATATTCTGCTTCCTGATTGCATATTGGACAGAGAGGTGATGGGGAAAAATGCCGACGAAATAAATTCTCCAGTGTTGCCAATGCTTGATGAGCAATTCGCCACATAAAATTACTGTATAAATCTAAACGAATCGAATCGATTTTATAGACAACTGCTTTAATTAGTACCTCTTTACCCGCTGGAGAAAGAACGCAAGGTATCCACCCTTGATTTCACTTGTATAAATCTAATCGAAGCCTTAGGAGAAATTCCTCTGGAAATTAACCATGTTTTGTAACATACATTCTGTACTTTTCCAATACCAAAGGATATAATTCTGAAGTGACCATACAAAAACCAAACATATCTGAGGCCAAACTTGATTGACAAAAGTACGATACATCCAGATTTAGAGCGCAATATTACACCAAAATTACTTGAACTACAGATATAATATTTTTCTTCACACCGTGGTAGATGAAATGGTCGAGCAACCCGTCCAAACGGACGAACTACTATACGGAACGAAAAATCGGTATATACAGTTTATACCAAGTTTATATAGGTGTGGGGAACATGGGAATGAACTTTGCTTACATTAACTTGCCGGATGGCGCTTTCTCCTGCGTCTTTATATATGCAGATGGAAACCATCCGGCCTTGCCGTTGCTTTCTCCTTCAGACCATCCATTAGAGCCGACCTATTACATTCATACGAAGTAAAATTAAAATCGCCACCAAATGAAAAACGGAGAAGGATTACGCTTTAATTTCTTTTGTTTGAATGTGTAAGATGCAAACGAAAAAAGAAATGTTTTATACAAGGGCTTTACTATAAGAGAACAAAATAGTTCATTCATTCCTCCTATTAAACATCCAAACAACGTTAGGAAAACGATCCCGCCTAGTTATTGAAATTTCCTTCCTTTCCTAACTGTAATAGAAAATATAATAACTCAGAGAGAGCAGCAGTGTACATTTTGGTTGTCTGAAAAAATAGAGAGTCTACATTTATGCAGAAGCCATAGCAGAAATCAAATTCGGAGTGGTTCACCTACCTGACGAACTACAACATAATCATCAACGGACAGATTCAACTCTCCATCCGCTTGAGCCTCAAACGCGTGAATAGCCTGGAAAATGAAGCGAAAAAGGATTAACACCGAGAAAAGCTCAGAATTTCAGGCTATTTTAGATTGGTTTCAGTAAGCTATAAGGCTATTGTAAATTTGTAATTGGAGTCAATATGACAACGGTCGACGACCTTTTCTATACAGATGAAAACTCATATATCGTCATTTTCGCTGCTTCCCATAAAACACTAGTTTTAGAATCCACATTGTTTTCAGAAGTGAAGAATATGAGAACCAACTAGGTAAAAATAAATTCAGAAACTGTGATATAAATGACCGAGCGCATCAGTTTCTTTTGGTTGTTGGGAATAGAATTTCAAGGATGTCAAAGGCCTTACTCTTGCAATGAAGAACGTGACATCTTGGTTAAGTTGTCCATGATCATCAGATATATTTGAAATAGTATCATGATGCACTTCCGCTGATTGCGACGACAATTCATTTGGTGGCTTCTCCAGAATCATCTAACCATTTAAAATAATACAGTATTCACAAACTTTTATGTATATAAAAAAGATAAGAAACCATCCATAATGATAAAAATATACAGAGCCAGGCTACATAGAGCAAACCTCAGAATGTAGCTTGTCCAAAATAGCAAGAGAATGTTGATGAAATGACCTCTCTGCATCAACCTGCAAAACATACTTTCATTAGAGTCAAATGCAGAAATGTAAACTCGGAAGCAAAATACAATACGCTACCAGTTTCTAGCCAAATTTAGTACGATAAACTATTACAGTAATGACAAACCCACCAAGTACTACAGACACCATAACTTTACAGTTATATATTTAGATACACAATAGCAAGAATTTCTGACCCCGGAGCTTTGAAAATTATTATTTACCCTGGAAGTGATGAGCCCTTTTCTCATTTAATCCACTCACCCTCTCCAGCTAAAGCCAAGCATTTAAACTCCAGTTAGAAGCACTTACACTCATATGCACATTTGTTGTAAGCACTTTCAATAGAAGCAGATTGAGATTTCTATTAAGTGCTTCCTAGAAATGCAACATGGAAATGCTTCTTGAGAAGCACTTCTCATGACAGCAGAAAAACGTGCTTCTATGACTCGTAAGGCACTTTTAACAATCTCAGCCAAACAACACCAAAAATGCATTTCAATACCCAAACATTTTTAACGTCCTACAAGCATTTCCAAAAGGCCCTCCGTTGACAGATGAGCCACTATTATTTCCTTTGTGCTCAACATCAAGGAATCATATATATACCAGTTCTTCAGAATTCTACATATAAAATGATGCTATGGTAGAGAAACTACATACAACATTTCATAATATCAGCAGTACAGAATGGTCGAAACTTAAAATTTTGTGGGGTTGAAATAGCAAAAGTGGTAAAAACTAGGAAATATTAAATGAAAAGACATTAAGATGCAAACACGACTTTCATTTGTTACTCAAGTGCATCAAACATTTATAAACCAAAATTCGCCAAATGAAAGTTCTTGGTTGGGGAGGAGTCAATGGGAATAAAATTAGGGTTTAGGGTTTAATGCTTTACGATTTCATTATTACTACTGTTTGTTTATTCGACAAGGTTATTAGCCTATATAAGTTGACCCTATTTTCACATCTCTTTTGTAGCATTAATTTCATCACACACAAAACACGACACTAGATGGAAAAGGAAAAAAAAAAAAACAACTTACAATCCAATCTGCTAAACCTTAATGCACTTATTTTAATAATTGTAAGGGGCTGCAGTAACAGATGCCAAACAAGAATACCATTTGTTTAAAGGAACTAGGGGTTTAAGAGCAATATCACCCATAGGTCACCACCAAGAAAAGAGTAAGCATCCCACTCAAATGCATCACCAGTCCTCTTCTTCTTGTGAGGTCCTATGGTACATAAAAAGAAGGATGTCATGTGATTGAAAAAATTAGGTGATCAAAACATGGAATAGGCAATAGAAAGTTTGGATAATGAAGAAAGGCAAGTATTGTGACATAGATGGAAGGAATAACTGGTCTAGTGATCATATGAGAAATTTATTGAAAAGAATTTGAAGTGAAAGAAGAAAGACTAATCAAATGTGGATTCACTTATTTACCAAAAAACAAAGAACGTGGCTTCACTCATAATATACTATGAGAAAAAATCAATCATGTAGGGTGGTTATGAAATGGAAAAACAGGCAGCATCGCCTCCACAAGAAACTGCAGGAAACACTTCTAAGTTCTAACCAGTTACTACGTCCTTCGATCATGAGAGAAACTGATAATGAGTCACTCAGAAGGATAACTAAGAAGGGTTGCCCATAACTTACAACAATATGCTAAACCTTTCAGGATCGTTAAAGATATATGCCTATCCCAAAATTTGTGAAACATTGACTTCCCTTCTGCAGTTTGGATGACCCTCCAACAACTTGTGTGAAATTAAATCCGGTGTACATCCAAAATACCAGTATACACATCCATCCTACAGACTAACCAATTATAAACAAAGTACACATTTCCAACAGATGATACAGACAAGCGAGAGTCATTGAGACGATCAGAAAAGATAGATGAAATCATCACTGCCTGCCATGTCGAACCTTTGCTATAAAAGAGGTATGCAACTTCAAATTTTATAAAATAATACAAAAAAGTATATGCGCTAAACCAGTAGTTAGACAACTCTGTCACCGGATAATCATTTAAACAAACTTTCACATTCCCAAAAGCCTTCAGGAAAATCCTCAATTTATCCGCCCCTATTTGTACATTAGTATCCTATGTTAGAAATATGTATATATTTATATATCCTATGAGTATGTTCTAAAACTCTCTACCATTGGCCCAGACTGTTTTTAAGGTTTGGACGTCCCACCAAACAACTGGCTAAGAGAGCATAACAACCCAGGGAAAAATTTCCATCATTTTGACAACTCGTTGACGACTCCAAGTTGTCATTTGAGAAGTAAACTACATAAATCATACAAACATGTTGTGTTGAGATGTGTACATATAAACTTAATATACATGCATATATTCCTTGGTTACTTAACTGAACAATTGGATGCGTTACACTCCAGATGCCAACATTGTTCAAACACCCATTGATACCATTCAAATGCGTGGCCAATTTTTACCAAAACACGCTGTTTAGGACTTCGAATTTAGATTTTATGTCTTGAGTTTCAATGGCTTGAAACCAATTTGTTAAAGAAAACTAAAATGCATAACTAATATCTAGTGGGCAATGATTCTGCTGTAATGCAATGATGTTGAGAGAGAGAGATAAGAGATTCGTTTAATTAAACATTGTTGTTTCTAACACCAAACAAACTTTTATTGGCCTGAAAACAGAAGTACATCTTTGTTGACCTAAATTGAAAGTACATAAAGCTCATAAACGAGACTGTAATAACAAAAGCAACACAAGACCAAAGACAAAAGAAGGAACCTATTATCAACAAAACATTTACAGCACCAACAAAATGCAATTAATGAAGATACTGTTCCTCTTTTTGTATCATTTCCTACTATAGTGGTATAACACTACTCTTGACTGAGTGATGTAATGCTAAACTATACAATATGGAAACACAAAGAAGGTTCTTTACAATAAAGCACTAGGTTTAAGTAATTCTCCTATGCATACCTACAAATGTATCACCAAAATCATTGTCATTTCGACATATAACACTTGTATCTTCAATCTTCCATGCGTCCATGGCATCCTAAAATATGAGAAGATCATGACTTGCACATCTTTAATTATGTACTTGTATTTCCTTTAGGTAAATAAGTTGTAGCTGTTTCCTGGGCGTCCCTGTTCTTTGTGTTCTGGATATTGCAATTTTTCATGAGGTTTTCACAAAAATATGAAGCATGGCTAGTTATGCATGGATTCTTATGGTTGTAAAGATGTTTTTTTCCCTTCAGGACATTTATGGATTCAACCACATGTTGCTATTATACGGAAACTAAAAATAATACATCTATAATGACATGAACTATTTACTTTGGATTAAACAGGGAAAAACAAACTTCCCATGGGGGTTCACACAAGAAGTACGGATTCAGTCAATGCATATTAAACTAATCAAACTGAAGGAGCATTGATCACATAAAATCTTCAGGGAACTAACAGAACAGTAACTACTTTAATAAGCCTTTCACATAGACAACAATCAACTTTATATCCATAAATGGCAACCAAGATGTAATAGAATAGCCATGTGCAGTCCTCACAAACAATTAGTAACAATACCATAGTACGAAGCTTATGAAAAGTCATCTGTTGCTGCTGATCCTCAACTGACAACATTGCGGCAGTTGCTTCTTTCCCAAGTGCCACTGTAGAAGATTTAAGCTCTGCCAATCTTGCTTCTGCATTTTGAAGCTTCACAGAACTCTCTGCAGATACCGAAGTGGATTTCAATCGACGCCTCAATACGTCAGCCACCTAATCAGAAGATAAATATTTACTTCCTATGTGAATGCATGTTCCTGAACCATTAGATATACCAATTGACATTAAGATATACCTGGGCTTCCACCTCCTGTCGCAATTTATCATAACGATGAGTCAAGTGACGAGCATCCTCCAAAGGAGCCCCTGCTATTTGTGCCCGTAAAGGTTCAGCAACCTACAAATTTTAATCCTGTGACATGATTATAAGCCAAAAAGAATGGAAAAAAAAAAGAAAGAAACTCGAAAATTTATTATAGATTTTGGTAAAGTATAGCATTATAAAAGCTCTTAGATGATTCAATTAACAAAGGCTCTTGTCATTGTGCAAAAGGCCTTGGGATACTACCTCCTTCACTAAGGTTAAGTGGGTTAGTGAGATGTGACAGTTCTACCTCCTGACCTGTATCCCATATGCTTAATGCCTCTCAAACGGCAAAACAAACTCATTGCTTATATATTAACTGAATTCACCCCATTAAAAAGAAGTCACAGATCATATTTCTCAACAAAATGGTTTATTGTTTTCAAAAAACACACACGCACACACAAGTTACATGTGTATGTTGCTTTTGGTTCAAAAAGTTGATTTCAACGGCTATATCTTGAGATTTCTCCAAAGTTTATAAACATTTAAGAAAAAAAAATACATTGAAGAAATTACCTGCTCAGCAAGGACCTTAAGAAAAGCCTCTCTCTCATCTTCAATTGAATTATATGAAGTACCAAAGTATTCAGAACCCCTTGCTAGATGAGTGCTAGCGCTTTGATTTTCAGCTCCATATTTGCAGCAATTTTCAGCTAACTTTCTCACTAAATTATCAAGATAAAATTTTATCTACTAGACTTGTATAAAGAATCAAATGCAGCAAATTAGAGAGAGCAGTCACCTATTTCCATTTGTTTTGAGCTAGTAGAAATAAAAGCCTCAACCCCCCGAACAACACTCCGCTGAAAATGCTGGATAACATAATTTATGGTTAGAATTAGGTAAGAGTAATTCAATAGTAATGTCTAATAGAATGAACCAGTAGTTAAACAATAGCCACTTAACGACGGCATGATAAATGTACCTTCGTAGTCCTCGTAGAATTATACAAATCCTGAAGTTTTTGGTGGCACATAAGTTCCTCTTCATCAATCATAACAGCTTCATTACCTAAATTTCCCAACCGTTTCAACACAGCCTGCAATGTATTCAAAACAGCAAGTTTAAAACAATGAATTTATTTACAATTCTACATTGTCAATATAATTGAATCAATCACGTCTTCTTTCGTCTTCCACTAAGTCATCAAAGGACTAAGAAACTAGTACATAATTTTTTACTACTGAAATGGTAACTAAAAACCTCCTGAACTAAGCAGGAACCTTAGATTCTCGCGATTAGTTCATAAGTCCTATTTTATGTAAACTTGAGATCACTTTCCTGGGGGTTTAAATCATCAAAGGAGTAAGTGAAAAAAGTACAAATTCATTTTTCATACTGAAAGAGCAACGGTAGCTAGCAGGAACTTAGGTTCTAAATTCTAATGAAATTCTATATATCCTAATTTGTTTTAAAATGAAAAATGTGTTTTAATACTAGAATTTGAGAAGGGATGATATACACGACATAAAGATCAATCTACAACAGAATCCAGCATGATATACACAACACAAGGATCAATCTACAACATGATGAGTTTCACTGAGGAATTAATCTAAAGACAAACAAACTTTCTAATAGCTCCAGCAGAGCAAATGATTCCTCTATCTTTTTCTGTTCAAATTTCTTCTAAATCTTAAATCCCAATTCCTCAAAACAAAAGGCGTAAGAACAAACCCTGCTACAACCAATTTATGAAATCTGGATAGTCTATCAAGCCAGGGAAAAATTGACACCAAAGGTTGATCTCCAAACTACAGATCCTCCCAACATCTGATCCTTTCCCTATTACACAGTAACAGGGAAGTAGCATACCATTGATCACCTATAAATATATATCAGGTGACACATTTCCAAATTCTTAACAAAAAACTTGTATGGACATGGATGGGCACCAATTAAAACAATTTGAATTTCCTGTAGATTAAGATTGCATCTTTTCTTCAACTTATATCAATTATGATTTACACAAAACAAAAGTATTGTATCTTATCGAAAAGATTAGCACTTTTTTGTTTGCTGAACAAAATGGGTTTTCTTTATGTAATCGAAAAGATTAGGACTTTTCGTTAATATTGTTGACATTGTAGTTATATGTGGATATGTATACATATGTATATATATTATATGTAATGAATTCTGAACAAAATTATACACAAAAATCCAAAAAAAATCCTAAAAATAACCGGTAAAGCAAACACAAACATCCAAGTAAGAGATAGACTGGAAAAACTTTGTATGTATGAACAAACACAAAAATTTCCAAACTTGGAATAACTTAAATCCAATCAACCATTAATAAAAAACAAACAGAAGCACTTAATCTGGAAGGAGAAAGCAAACCTGCTGTTGCTTTGCGACTTGCTCCCTGAGCTTACTGGCTTGCTTCCGTATGGACTCCATACAGTAAAACCCTAGCTCTAGCGCTAGATATCGATTGATCTTGGCGGTCAGAGACAAAGTTGTTAGGCTTTTACTGGCTACACAGACAAGAAAGAAAGCGAATCTATAAAGAAGTATGACGGGTGTCACTTTCTGTTTCTGGAGTCATTAAGCCACTGAATTTGAACAATTTCACTTTTATTTAAGACTTATTAAATGAAAGTGTGTACAGTTAATTGAATTATTATTTGAGTAAAAATTACGTTTTTAAATTATTATTTAAAAAAAAATCAGTTGTTGAATTATAAAAATTTATTAATTACATCTCTATTCAATTTTAAGTCACGTTATTTGCATATTATACACATTAAAGGAAAAATTGGTTTTTTTATAGAGAATAATGTATGGAGTTAACTTTGGAAAATAAATTAGACGTTAAATTCGTAACCTATATGAAATATCAAAGGTTTATAGACAATAAAACAACGTGTCAAGTGATTTAAATTGACGAAAAAATAAGATAAAATAGCTTTGAATATAATAATATGAATGAAATTAGCAATTATAATGAATTTATGGACTTATTTTACCAAAACAATAATTCAGTAACCTAATTTTCACTAAGGTAATAAGTTAGGGACTAAATCGACAGTTCACTCTAAATGAAATACCCTTGAAATTGTCATTTTGTCTTAATTTACTTTTTGAAACTGGTTTTGTCTCACTTTACCTCTTTAAACTAACATTTTCAACTATTTTGCTCTCACTTCACCACATTCGCAAAGTTTTCCAAACTGAAGGTAAGCTTATTTGGTATTCTGGATTATAGTGGAATTGAAATAGGTTTGATTTCATTAACTTTTTAGGTTATTAAACTTGTATGCTATGATTATTTTGAAATTTTTGTTTGGATTCGAATTTGATTTTGGTTAACAAATTTCTGATAAAACCCCAACAAGAAATTTAGGAACGTGTATTTTTTTTTTTTGGGTTTTCTTTCTTCTGATTTTTTGAGGCTTTCATCTAGGTTATTTTGTAAACATGCTCCATTTCTTTAACGCTTGGTATCGTATACTATAGCAGTCGAAGAAATAACCTTAAAGAACCAGAAGCCACTGAAATGGCGTGTTAGATCCCACATCAACCAAGAGAGTGATCCTTAAATGAATATTCCCATCCCTACCTAGTACGAGGCCTTTTAGGAGCTCATTGGCTTCGGGTTCCGTAGGAACTCCGAAGTTAAGCGAGAAGGAGGCTAAGCGAGAAGGAGGCTAGAGCATTCCCATGATGGGTGACCCACTGGGAAGTTGCTCGTGAGTTCCCAGAAACAAAACCGTGAGGGCGTGGTCGGGGCCCAAAGCGGACAATATCGTACTACGGTAGTGGAGCGGGCTCGGAAAGTGATCCGCCCTGGGCCAGGATATGACAATGTTTCTGACTATTAGCTTCGGCTTTTGATGTATGAACTTATCACCATGTGTAATAAGTGTACTTTAGATGCTTGACTACTCTTTAGTAGTCGTTTTGTCTTTATGCTCTGAATAACTATAGTGGGTCATTCTGACGTTTGTGCACTCTATCACTATCTTTATTTGAACTTAGTTCTAGTTTGATTTAAATTTATGCACTTTTTACATCACTTACCCATATGGTTACGTCACTTCACAATGATGCCCAGCATGCTTCGACCCTCCCGGGTCGGGGTGTGTCAGTTTGGTATTAGAGCCAAACCTTGGTTGTGGTGTGCCGATGAGGACGTCGAGCCCCTAAGGGGGATGGATTGTTAGATCCCACATCACCCAAGGGAGTGATCCTTAAATGTATATTCTCATCCCTACCTAGCACGAGGCCTTTTGGGAGCTCACTGGCTTCGGGTTCCGTATGAACTCCGAAGTTAAGAGAGAATAGTGCTAGAGCACTCCCATGATGGGTGACCTACTGGGAAGTTGCTCGTGAGTTCCCAGAAACAAAACCGTGAGGGCGTGGTTGGGGCCTAAAGCGGACAATATTGTGCTACGGTGGTGGAGCGGGCTCGGGAAGTGATCCGCCCCGGGCGGGGATATGACATGGCGAGTGGCATATATGTTTATTTCTATGTTTTCAAATTTGGGTTTTAGATAATTTTCTTCGTTTTGGTTAATTATGGAATTTTGGCTCCCTATTTCTTAAAACTTTTGAATTTTTTTTGCTATTTAGTGTGAGAATATGGGTCGAAGACGGGATTCTTCCAATTCCTGGGCAGGGAAAACAGGGAGGGATGGTGACAGTAGAGAACCAACTTCTTTGTGGTGGAAATCATAGCTTCATTTTAGATTTTCTTTTGGGTTTATGAAATGATGTCTCATGATTATTGAATGTTTTTTTAATATAGTTGTGAACCAAATAATCTATTCATGTCTCATGATTATGTGAATATTAATAAATTTATTTTTGAACCAGAATCTGGATATCAACCAAGGACTAACTGCGAGAGGGTTCATGTTTTTTTTTTTGTAATTTGATTATTTTGAGCTCTTATTTTTTATAATTCAGTTTTTGAAGGAATTAATTGTTAATTGTTATGTTGCATTTCAAGGCAGGAAGCCAGGACAGAGTTTTTGTCTGCACCAATAAGTAAAAGATACAATATTTTCACTCTGGAGACTCTAGATGGCATATGTGTAGCCATTATAGGGTTCATAAACGAGCATAGCACTTTCAAAAATGAGATTCTGTCTGAGATAGTACTCGATTTTGCTAATATTGCTCTTCTTTACTGATTTTGGTTGACATTGTGAATGTAATTTTCTTTTGAATGTTTACAGGTACAAATTTAGTTTCGAATTTTGGATTTGCCTGGATATGTTTAAAATATATGCATTTGATAGTGTTGGGACTCACAAATGCTATAGGTATTGAGTTTTGGGTACCGTCTTTCAATTTAGATTCATATTGGGATATTGATGCTTTGAACAATCTATTAGTGGTAACTTTGTATATTAGCTATGAATATTGACATTAAAATATAATTATGGAGAATGCGAAATCACCCTTTTGTTGGTTTTACAAGTATAAGTGAATGATAAGCATTGGACCCAGCAAAACCTTTGGTTTTCAACCAAATTAAGTTGTTCACTTGAAAAGAACCAAGGGTGCTTTAACAATTTAGATTTTTTTTTTGGCACCAATTACAATATAGGTGTGATGGAAGATTTGAAATTTAATTTATGGTTCATTTGTTTCTTTTCAGTTGTCGATTTGTTGCTTACTTTAGATTTCATAGATTTCTGTACAAAATAAATTTTGTCTTCTGGGGATGCAAGATTTGGAATAAGAGAGAGAGATATAAGGAAATTAATAAAGAAAAGAAAGTATATAGGTAAAATGACACATCCTGACCCGGAATATTGAGGTGTGCTGGCCGTCACATAAAGGTGATGTAGCCAAGTGCGCTATGCGGAAGTACTAGAGTGAAAATATGAGGAAAAAAAATGAAAAGAATAATTTACAATAAAAAGATAAGTAAGAGTGATAAAAACGAAAGCATAAAGCACAACGTCAGAGTTCAAGTAACCTAGGTGCAGTACAGAACAACCAAATACTAAGTAAATGATAACCAAAGAAATCCTACATGGATGGTGCTCTGTCAAAACTGCCTTCAATACCTCGTTGCGACCAACGATCACTGCTACCTAAAGACTGGAGGGGCGCAAAGCAGAAAACGTGAGTGGGCAAAAACAAAGCTTTTCTAAAACCATTTCAATATCAAAATAATGATAACCCCTATCTGTAAAAACATGTATACTTTCCCAGAAAATAATACGTAATCATATATCAAATCATGCTATAAAACGATAAAGCTCGAATACGCCATGTCGGAGATATACCATATCAAAGTATCCCACCAAGAGATATAAGCATCAATCAGGTAAGATGAATCAATAATCATAATATGCCGGCAATATCAATACGTCATCCAGAGTCACCTAACGTGACCTGTACTGCCGAATCTATAGCTCCTTAATCACTATCCTACACACGAGTCGGAACCACCTATAGTGGTCTGTACGACTGGCTGGGTGTATAATTACGCTCATTGCTACGATCACGTGAAGGCTATGCGACGTATCGCAAGTCATCTACAAGTCGGAACCACCTATAGTGATCTGTACGACAGGCTACCACCTGCCTTGGATCCAAGGTGAGCATACGGTGCGGGAGGTGAATGATCACGTGAAGGCTATGCCCTAATCTGGCGGAGCACAAACACCGGGGTGCAGGAATATGAATTATATACCAATCTCAGCATCATCATCATCACTAACAAATATATATACTCACCTGACTTACCTGAGCGTCCGCATCGCTAAATGATAATCATCACAATCATAAATAATATAAATTGCATTCGACATGGCATTTCAATTTATAAAACCATTAAAAAAACGTAAATTTATGGGAAAATACCAATTATATATATATATATATATATATATATATATATATATATATATATATATATACTGAAAACAAAGCCCACTCACTGATATGTAGAAGGATCGTAGCCCCCGAGTCTCGCGTGACTACGCTCGTCCTCTGGATAGGCCTCACCTATATGCGAAACAACTACAAAACCATCAATTTAACGCACATAACCACAATTAGGTAATAACTTCTCATACATTGCTCAATTGGGGTGTTTGAATATACCAACATGCTCTACTCAATCCCACGAACACCCCCACATTTTAAGAAAATTTTCTGATGTGTCACGCGCCCCCAAGCACCGGCCAAGGCATAGCTACACGCGCTGCCCATGCGCAGGCACGTGCCTGGCACATGGACGGAATATTCCGTTAACTTTAACCAGACGCCGTTACATTCTGTCAACTTTAACGGAATATTCCTTCCTCCCCTACCTCAAGCCATTCGAATCTGGCGCCGGCGACCACTGCGTCATCGAATTCTGGAAAATGTTCAAATCCTAATTTCTAGCTCGTTTCAATACCAAAAATTCATGAAATTACCACCAAATTAAAGCTTAGGATGTGTAGAATAGAAATATACCACCTTGAAGTTCAAAACTCGTCGGAATCTCGCCGGAGAATTTCCATGGAAATCGGCCAAACCTGAAAACTAGCCTTCCCGACGTCCAAAATCCACCAACTTTGCTCTCCGAGCTTCGTGAGAGTGTCTAGAAGCTTACTACAACCTCAAAATCCACTAAATCCCTCGAGATCCAAAGTACATGAATAGTACCATCAACTGTGCATTCGGGTTCCTAGGGTTTTCTAGGGTTTCAAGCCAAACCAAGGGTATGGTTGGGTTTGTTAAGTCACAAGGAAGACGATGATGGTATTTGTAGGTATGATCCGTGCCAAAAACGTTGGGTGCAAGGTTTGTCCATACAATTGTACGGAAATGGGAAAAAATTTCGAGAGAGGGAGAGAGAGTACATAAGTGTGTGTATTGTATGGTTGCTCAGGGGACCAGATTGGTCACCCACTAAAATCAAGGCCCTAATTGGGTCGTGAAGGCTGTGCGACGTATCGCAAGTCATCTACGAGTCGGAACCACCTATAGTGGTCTGTACGACAGGTTGGCACCTGCCTTGGATCCAATGTGAGCGTACGATACGAGAGGTGAACGATCAAGTGAAGGCTAGGCCTTACTCCGACGGAGTACAAACACCGGGGTGCAGAAATATGAGCTATATACCAATCTCAGCATCATCATCATCACTAACAAATATATATACTCACCTGACTTACCTGAGCGTCTGCAGCGCCAAACTATAATCATCACAATCGTAAATAATATAAATGGCATTCGACATGGCATTTCAATTTATAAAACCATTAAAAAACGTAAATTTCTAGGAAAATACCAATTATATAAATGTATATATACTGAAAACAAAGCTCACTCACTGATATGTAGAAGAATCGTAGCCCCTGAGTTTCGCGTGACTACGCTTGTCTTCTGGATAGGACTCACCTATATGCGAAACAAGTACAAAACTGTCAATTTAACGCACATAACCAACCTTAGGTAATAACTTTTCATACATTGCTTAATTGGGGTGTTTGAATATACCAACATTGACACACCCTGACCTGGGAGGGTTGAAGCATGCTGGGCATCGCTGTGAAGTGACGTAACCATAAGGGTAATTGATGTAAAAAAATGAGTAAATTTAAATCGAACTAGAACTAAGTTCAAATAAAGATAGTGGTAGAGTGCACAAATGTGGGTATATTCCCATCTCTACCTAGCACGAGGCTTTTTGGGAGCTCACTAGCTTCGAAGTTCATTGGAACTTCGAAGTTAAGCGAGTAGCGCGCAAGAGCACTCCCATAGTAGGTGACCCACTGGGAAGTTCTCATGTGAGTTCCCAGAAACAAAATCGTGAGGACGTGGTCGGGGCCCAAAGCGGACAATATCGTGTTACGGCAGAGGTCGGGCCCGGGTTGTGGTGGGGGCTCGGGTCGGGATGTGACAATTTGGTATCAGAGCCAAACCCTGGCCGTGGTGTTTCGACAAGGATGTCGGGCCCCTAAAAGGGGTGGATTGTTAGATCCCACATCGCTTAAGGGAGTGATCCTTATATGTATATTCCCATCTCTACCTAGCACGAGGCTTTTTGGGAGCTCACTGGCTTCGAAGTTCATTGGAACTCCGAATTTAAGCGAGTAGCGTGCGAGAGCACTCCCGTGATGGGTGACCCACTGGGAAGTTCTCATGTGAGTTCCCAGAAACAAAACCGTAAGGCGTGGTCGGGGCCCAAAGTGGACAATATCGTGCTACAGTAGAGGTCAGGTCCGGGATGTGACAAATATGCTCTACTCAATCCCACGAACACCCCCATATTTTTAGAAAAAATTTCTGATGTGTCACGCGCCCCCAAGCACCGGCCAAGGCACGAACACACGCGCCGACCAGGGCACAGCTACACGCGCCACCTACGCGCAGGCATGTGCTTGGCACACAGACGAAATCCTTAACGCCGTTAAGGAATATTCTGTTAGAAATCAAAATATTCTGTTAACTTTAACCTATTGCCGTTACATTCCGTTAGGAATATTCTGTCAACTTTGACGGAATATTCCTTCGTCCCCTACCTCAAGGCACTGGAATCCGTTGCTGGCAACCGCTGCGTCGCTGGATTTTGTAAAATGTTCAAATCCTAATTTCTAACTCGTTTCAATACAAAAATTCATGAAATTACCACCAAATTAAAGCTTAGGATGTGTATAATAGAAATATACCACTTTGAAGTTCAAAACTCGCCGGAATTTCATCGGAGAATTTCCATGGAAATCAGCCAAACCTGAAAACTAGCCTTCTCGACGTCCAAAATCCACCAACTTTGCTCTCCGAGCTTCGTGAGAGTGTCTAGAAGCTTACTACAACCTCAAAATCCACTAAATCCCTCGAGATCCAAAGTATATGAATAGTACCATCAATTGTGCATTCGAGTTCCTGGGGTTTTTGATGATCCGTGCCAAAAACGTTGGGTGCAAGGTTTGTCCGTACAATTGTACGGAAAAGGGAAAAAATTTCGAAAGAATGAGAGAGAGTACATGAGTGTGTGTATGTGTGTGGTTGCTCAGGGGACCAGATTGGTCACCCACTAAAATCGAGGCCTTAATTGGGCTGTCCAATTAACCCAAACCTTACAACCTTAGTTGAACCCAAATAATTTGGAATCAACACCATTGGTTTAAATCACAGTATTAAATGACGATATTATCGGCGATATTTCGCCGATAATATCATATTTTTCAAGTAGCGATATTTTATTTGTTTTCCTTCGAGTTTTCGTGATAATATCGCGATATTTCGAAAGCATAGAAATGGTGCGAATCGGAGATTCAGAGAAGAAAGCCGGAGGTCGCCGGAGCCGAAGTCGACGAGGGAGGATCAAGAGACCTTGGGTCTCTGTGTGTGTGTGGGTGTTGAAGCAGGTGCGATGGTGTTCGTGCAGAGAGAAAGAGGAGAGATGAGAGTGCGATGGTGTCTGTGCGTGTGTGTGGGTGTTGAAGCAGACGACAAATCGAGAGATCTGTGTGCGTGTGTGTGGGTGTTCAAGAAGACGAGATCTGTGTGCGTGTGTGTGGGTGTTGAAGAAGACGGGAGATGGGAGAACACAGAGACTCGGGGAAGAAGAGGAAAAGGAAGAGTGTGAGGGAGGGAAAAAGAAGAAACAGAAGAGAGAGAGAGATAGGCTTGAAGCCTTGGACCCGGGGAATAACAAACAAAGGTGGGCCCCGTGGCACACCTATTAAGACTCAAAAACAATTTTAAAAGCAAAATAAACTCAAACTTAGTGAGAATATAATTTAAATTGAGGGTGGGTGTAACAATTTACCTCTCTTAAAATTTCATCTTCGAAATTTAAAATCATTTACTAAACTGAAATACTCGAAAATAGGGAGAAGAATAATATATAAATATGATATGTTTAAACTTCTTTCATTAATTACTACATATTTTCTACACTCACAATAATTGCCAGCTCGCTATATAATCAACTTAAATCAGTTAAATCCATCATGCAATGCATTTCCTTCCAGTTTTTTGTGATAAACTAATAGATAATTGACTAAATAAACATTTTGCAAAGTTTCAATAAAAATTTCCAACTTTTTCTTACAATTTCCGTGGTTTCCATATTATTTTTATCGATATCGATATTATCCCAATATTTCCGTCGATATTTCCATGTTTCTGGACTATCGATATTTCCGATATCATCGATATTTAATACCTTGGTTCAAATGCATAGGAGAAATATTAGGAAATGGGTCTAAAACCTAAGGCCCAAGCACAACACACACAATGTTCAAGGGTAAAGTCGTCAATCTTACGCTATCGATACAAAATTTCGGGACGGGCTATCACATAAAACCCCAACAAGATTTATATACAGAGTTAACTGTGAAATATTTAATTGTGTGGCAAATATTTATCGGCCAAAATTGAGAGTAGTTATATTTTATTTAAGATTTTATTTTATTTTTATAGTTTTTGGTGGAGATTATGTTTATGGTATTCCAAATCTTCAGAGGCTAATGAGAGCCTATTACCAATCTGTTGCTACTCTAAATCTTATCAGGGCGTTCGCCGCTAGAATTTACACAGCTGTGCAGAGGGTCACGTAGCAGAACTTGGATTTCATATATCACAGCGAGCAGGGTGATAGGTATGTTTCCTTACTTTTATCGTTTTTAACTTAGATTAATGATAAATTATTTTGAATCATCTGGTTTAGGTTCTCATGAAGAGTTACCATAATTTATTTTCTCATTGTATCTAGACGTTATTTCAGTTGAAGTAGCGGGCTTAACATTTGTACTCTAGAGTCATGTAACTAACCTTAATGTGTTTTTTGGATTGAAAATAGATGAGAAATACTGGAGAATATAATTATAGAGATAACTTGGATTTCTACGTTTCTTGGGTAAGATAGTTGCATTATTATGTTAGATAAAGTATATAACTAACATGCTAAGTTCAACTGATAATACTTGCAGAACGTGGAAACAATATTGCCTACTCCTCTAAATTTTAATCTCAGAGGCTTTTGGTCGTAGTGTAGAGGATTAAGTTCCGAAAACAGATTGGAGTTTGGTTTTTACGAAGATTCATTCTTTTTTCATTCTATTTTCAAGTTGCACACTTCAAAAACCTTAAGTACCTTGAAATATGTGGTTTAGGACTAATGGATACATACAAAATCTGAGTTGATAAATTATATACCAACTACATATTTACAAAGGGCAGCAGTTCTACCGGAGGTCATACCAATGCTTTTAGGTTGTTTTTCAAGGTTTTGGAATGAAATAACTTTTTTATTCTGAAGAAACAAAAGAGATGATAACAACTATATCAAACCTAACTTTTTTTTCAGGTGCGAATCTAGCCATCTTTTCTGGTCCTGCTCCCCACTTCAGATTAACTCCTTCATGCTGGAGGGATCTGATTTCCTGCAAGGCTGGGCTAACTTTTGTAACCGAGTTAAGGACATGGATAACTGCACCGAGCTCCTACAAGAGTTCGTATTTGGCTTGTGGCGACTATGGAAGAACCGAAACGACGCAATCTTTAACGGGAGATGCCTTCAACCACTAGAAATCCTAGAGGTTTGGAATCGAAGCTTAATTGAATTCAGGAATGCGAAGATAGCTGAGGAGCTGGACGATTGGGCAACTCCGGGCAGTGCGGTCCTTGGGGAGATTGAGAGATCGGGTCACTGGCAGAAACCTGATTTTGGGAAAATTAAAGTGAACACAGATGCTGCTTGGTGCATGAAGTCGCTAAAGGCGGGCCTGGGATGGGTGGCCCAGGACTGTGCTGGAGTGCTTAAGGGGGCGGGCAGATCCGGCATTCTAAAATTCCACTCTGTTGCAGCTGCAGAGGCAGCTGCTATTAGGAGAGCCTTGGAATTTTATTTGATGCACGATTTTGTAAATGTTGTTGTTGAGTCTGATGCCGTGGCTATTGTCAAAATGATTAGGAAGGAGATTACTCAGGATTTTAGGATTGGATCTCTGCTTTTGGACATTGAGGATCTTGCACATAGGTTGCAGTCCGTGTCTTTTGTTTTTGTGGCAAGAGAGCACAATTATGCTGCGCACTCGCTAGCCAAGTTTGTGTTTAGAGAGGGTAGGGAGTTTACATGGGGTTGTATCGGGCTAAAATTTTTGTTTAATACCTTAGCCCGTGATATTAATCTTTCTCCGAGAATTTAATTACCTATACCTTTGACGGAAAAAAAAAAAAAAAAAAAACTTTTGTATGGAAAGCAAGTATAACACTGAAAAAAAGAGAGCAAATTTCTTTATATTTTCCAAACCTTTATGACAGGTCACTGACGTCACCATTCCGAGTGACTGAATTATGACCACGTATTACTATGTCAAATCAATAACTAGCATCAAGTCGTCTGTGTTGTGATTTATTTGCTAATGAATTGTGGATTTGGTTCAATTTTTATTTTTTTGTTTTCAATTTTATTTAGTTTTTTTTCCGACAATTTTATTTAGTTGGATTTTTTGGTTCTTGCCTAATTGTTATTTAATTAGTTTTCTTTTGTTTTTGTTTTTATTTGGATAGATGTTGTCAAATTTTGTGTAATAGCTTGTCCCTGAAAATTATAATTTTTATAATTTTAGTAAGTGAATTTACGAAATTACCCTTTGAGGCAAGTGCGTTGACCTTTGTGGACTGCCGTGTGGTGTCAAGTAAGATTTATTTTCTTGGAATATCCTAGTAGTACTTGCTGATTCGAACGCATAGGCATGAGTAAAAATGAAATTGGAGTTATGGTTAAAGTTTTACGGAGCTACGAACCTGAAAATATTTTGAAGAAGTCACTATTTAATTATATTATTTTATTCCTATCATTAGTTTTTTTTTTTATGCCACATGGTTGTGGTTGGGAAAGAGAAGGAAGGGACTCGGGCAGAATGAGAAAGAGAAGAGAAAGAAGAAAGGTGATGGGCTGCCCAACCAAGGAGAAAGGAGAAGGACCAATTAGAGCAAAGGGAGAGGTGATGGACGAATCAGAACTAGAAGAAGGGAGGGAAAGGAGAAAGGACGAGATGAAGGGGAACTAAACCAGTTTCCCCTTGACCTGCAAACCTGGTCACGACCCGTAAGTATCTCCGGCAAAATTCATTAATTTTTCCGATGGATCGAGCCGAACCATCACTCCCAATCCCTATATTGACCTTCCATCTGTCCATTCCATCCAAAATTTGGTAAGATTTAGCTCCCAAAATAGAGAAACCCAACGAGGAGGGTGTGGCGGTTTTGTGTTCGATTTGCCCAAATCCAAAACGTTTTCATCCAATTACCACTACCATTAGACTCCCCTTAAGGCCTAGAACATAGCCCAAGCAATGTTTGGAGCATCGAAGTTGAATTGAAGACGAATCAAGGGACACCCAATTCTAGGGTTCTTACGGGTTTTAGAGAAATTGGAGCTCTTATCGACCAAATTGGCCTTGGTCATAGGTATGAAAGTTGTTTTACTCATTAAGATCTTCAATTCTGAAAATTTTGAGAGTTTTTTGAGATAGTTGGATTTTTCGGCGAGCCAGGGCTACCGACCGCCATCTGTGGCGGCGCATGCGGTGGCGCATGGCCAGAGGGCCGCCAATGCTATTTTTAAGTGATATTAAATGCCTTGAGTTCACTTTTGAGAATGGATTGACATGGATTGATTGTTAGAACCTAAATTCGTTACGATACGTTAATAGGTCCTTGAATGAATCGACGATCCGACCGTTGGGTCGTCACCAAACCTTAGTAGGCTGTTATTCATAATATTTGAGGAATGTAGGAATTTATGGATCAGGAATCCATTGTACAGATCTTCCTGAATTGGACTTGTAAGATTGTAAAATAAAATGTTAATCGCCACTTGGTTTTGGCAATTGGCAGAAATCCGACCGTTGGATCGTTTCGAAATTTTAGTATGTTATTTTAGAAGCATAATGTGGATCCTTGGACGTTACGGATCATAAATCTGATATGTGGATCTTCCGAATCGAATTACGTAGACACATGTTCTATGTAAGTTACGTATATGAACGACAAGAATTCTGAGTTGTGATTTGATAATTGTTCTTGGTGCCGATCTTTGGTGACGCCTCAATGTTGTGCTAGGAAGTTGTAGCACAGACTCCAGGTGAGTGGATCTTTTCGTGCTTATCATATTTATATGTGATTGATAATTCCATAAATGCTTTTCAATTGAACTAAGAAATTTATGCCATGTCATATATATGTACACGTTATAAAATACTATGAGATGGTGGAATTTAGATTATATCATGATATATCCATATGCGTATTATCTATAAATAATTGTTGTGAACTACGAATGGCTTTATCCCTATTTAGGGTACGTAGGCAGTCTAACGAGATGTTAGATGCAGCCATACAATAATTGAGACAAAAGCCTTGTTTGGGAATTAAGTAATGTGAAGAACATTGGTAACAAGGTGAGTTTTAGTTTTATGATTTGGTGGTCTAATGTTGGTTATGAATCATTGTGTGAGGAAACAAGAAATTGTGGTTTTACGTTTTATATATGCCATGCCATAATTAGTTTACATTTTAGTATGTGATTTAGTACAACTTGCACAACATTATACAATAATGCAAATACCAAGGTAAGTTCAGGTGAGTATATAATGTTAGTAGGATCGAATCGTAATTAGTGATGAATGGATTTAAGTAGAATTCATTGTCATGCACCTCGGTGTTAGTGCTCCGCCCGAGGCTAGAGCCATCCTTCACGTGATCGTTCACCTCACGCACTTTACGCTTACCTTGGATTCCAAGGTAGGTGCCAGCCTGTCGTACAGACCACTATAGGTGGTTTCAACTCATAGGTGACTTGCGATACATTGCATAGCCTTCACGTGATCGTAGCACTGAGCGTATTTATATACACCCAGCCTGTCATACAGACCACTTTAGGTGGTTCCGACTCGTGTGCAGGACCTGATTGATGAGATATATGCTAGCATTGATTGATTGATGAGATATGATGAGATATATGCTAGCCTTGATTGATGAGATGTGGATGAGTCGTACAGGTCACTATAGGTGACTTCGACTCACGTGCTAGTACTTGACTGATGAGATATTAATTTATGAGATGTGGATGAGTGGTACAGGTCACTATAGGTGACTCCGATTCATGTGCTAGCACTTGACTGATGAGATATTGATTGATGAGATGTGGATGAGTCGTACAGGTCACTATAAGTGACTCCGACTGACATTCATTTTATATTAATTTATTTCATCTTGCTTATACGGTTGTTACTGAAATACTTAGACATGGTATGCCTTGGTTTTACCATTCTTTAGCAATATTTTCATATGCATATGTATTGGTATTTTCTAGGGAATTATACAGATTTTCATTAAGGAGTTATTGTATTTCTAAAAAAAAAAAAGTTGCTTCCGAAGTTTTGTTTTGTCTACTCACACTTTCTGTTTTGTGTCCCTCCAGGTTTTAGTTACTAAATGTTCGTCTCGACGAGGATTTTTGACAATTCTCAGGATTTGTGGCAACTTCTGAGGGTACAATTCTTACCCGTTTTACTGCACCTTACTTATACTTTAACGTCACGTGTGAGATAGGTTCGCTCCTGCTCACTAGCACACTCTGGCATTTAGGCACTTTTAGGTTTAAATTTATTCACTTTTTCCCACATCACTGTACTTCGTCACCTTCCAGGTGTCGGCTTGCACAGCTCGAATTTGGAGTCCTAGTGGACATTCGGGGTCGGGGTGTGCCATTTTGTGCATCTCTTTTTAGAAGCAACTTATAGGCGTGTTGTACAGGTTAGCTTTATACTCATTTTTCAAGAACTATGAATAGTAGTATTTAAGCATTGTAGCATTTTAACTTCCTTTCTTCCGTGATTGTGATATGGTACTGTGTATTTGCTTTATTTAATTACAATTAGGTGTAATGAAAAATTTTAAATTTGATTTATGCGTGTTTTATTTTTTCCTTCTCAAGTATCAATCTATTGGTTTTTGGCTATTGTTGACACACCCCGACCCAACTATCGAGGCGTGCTAGCCGTCACGTGAGGGTGACGTAGTTAAGTGCGCTATGCAAGAGAGCTGAAGTGAAAATGTGAGGAAGCGAAAAGCAAACTGAATAATTTACAATATAAAGATATGAGAGTAAGAGTGATGAAAATGAAAGAATTAAACATAACATCAGAGCTCAAGTAACCTAGGTGCAGTCCAGAATGAACAAGTACTAGTTATACAATACCAAAGGAAAGCCCTACATGGATGGTGATCTGTTAGAACTGTCGTTGAAGTCTCGTTAGCCACTAACAGTACCTTCACCTAAAACCTGGAGGGGTGCAAAACAGAAAATGTGAGTGGGCAAAAACAAAGCTTTTCAAAACCATTTCATATCAAAAGTACTAACCCCTCGCTGTAAAACCTGTATATTTTCCCAGAAAATATAATACGTAATCATATACCAAATCATGTTGGAAAAATGATAAATCTCGAATATGCCATGTCAGAAAATGGCATGTCAAAATATCTAACCAAACAATATATGCATCAATCAAGTGAGATAAATCAATAACCACAATATGCCGGCAATATCAACAAGTTAGTCGGAGTCACCTAACGTGACCTGTACGGCTGAATCTATAACTCCTCAACCAATATCCTGCACACGAGTCGGAACCACCTATAGTGGTCTGTATGACAGGCTGGGTGTATATAAATACGCTCAGTGCTACGATCACGTGAAGGATGTGCGACGTATCGCAAGTCACCTACGAGTCAGAACCACCTATAGTGGTCTGTATGACAGGCTGACACCTGCCTTGGATCCAAGGTGAGCGTGTGGTGTAGGAGGTAAACGATCACGTGAAGGCTAAGCCCTAACCTCTGGCGGAGCACAAACACCAGGGTGCAGGAATACGAGCTATATACCAATCTCATCATCATCATCATCATCATCATCACTATCAAACATATACTCACCTGACTTACCTGAGCGTCCATAACGCCAAGCAATAATCATCACAAAATCATAATAAATATAAATGGTATTTGACATGGCATTCAAATTCATAAAACCATTTAAACGTAAATTTCTGGGAAAATACCAAGCATATATATATATATATATATATATATATATATATATATATATATACTGAAAACAAAAGCCCACTCACTGATATGGGAATAATCGTAGCCTCCGAGTCTCGCTTGACTGCACTCATCATCAGGGTATGTCTCACCTACATGTGAAACAACTATAAAACCGTCAATTTAAAGCACATAACCAAAATTAGATAATAACTTCTCATACATTGCTCAATTAGGGTGTTTGAATATACCAAGATACTCTACTCAATATCACGAACACCCCCATATTTTTAGAAAATTTTCTGAAGTCTCACGCGCCGCCCAAGGCACGGCCATATGCGCCGCCCACACGCAGGCACGTGACTGGCACAAAGACGGAATCCCTAACACCATTAAGGAATATTCCGTAAAAAACTAGAATGTTCCATTAAATTTAACCTGACGCCGTTAGTTTCTATTAGGAATATTCTGTCAACTTTGACAGAATATTTCCTTTTCCCATTTCTCCAGTCACTGGAATCCGGCGCCGGCCGCCGCTACGTCGCTGAATTCTGGAAAAACTTTAAAACCTTATTTGTCACTCATTTCTTAACCAAACTTCACGATTTTAAGCCAAAATGAAGCTTAAGACAAGGGAAAGAAGTTTATACCACTTTGAAGCTCAAAACTTGACAGAATCTTGCCGGAGAAATTTCATGAAAACCGGCTAACTTCAGCACTCGCTATCTCGATGTCCAAAACATGTTAACGTTGTTTCCCGAGCTTCGTGAAGATGTCTAGAAGCTCCATATGATCTTAAAATCCACTAAAACATCATTGATCATGAGCACGTGAACAATACCATCATTAGAGTCTTCGGGTTTCTAGGGTTTTCGAAGGTTTTCCATCCAACCAAGGGTACCACTGAACTCACAAAGTTGCAAGCTTTGTCCGTACGTTGAAGGGAACATGGGAAGAAGGCTCGAGAAGGAGAGAGAGAGACAGACAGACAGAAATGGAAAGATGGTGCACATGTGCATGTGAGTGTGTGTGTGCTTTCCATTTTAACCAACCAATCACCACAATCCAAACCAAAAACAAACTTAGTTTCCATTTGGGTCCAAAAATGTGGGAAGCAACCCAATTGGCCCAAAAACGTAGCTCAATCACATGCACACAATCACTAACGCTTAAGGGCAAAAACGCCATTTCCACGTTATCGATAAAATATTCCGGGACAGGCTGTCACAATTGTAGCTAGCAATTTGTTCTTTGGATTTTACATTTTTTTCACATGATGCCAAAAAGAACTAGGAATAGCAAAAGGAATAAATGCTACAAAACGATAATTATTTTGGGACTCCAAATGGAATTGAAATGTTCAATGAAAATGTTTGTCATACTGATGATGAGCATATGTTACCTGAAAGCCTTATATTTGCTTAACAAAGTTTTGTGATCAGTTTTCCTTTGTGTTAGGCCCTTTTTTGTTTGTTTATTGGTGTATGTTGGGCCTATGTTCTATTTGTACATTTGGCTTTGGTGTTTAATAAACTTTTCGACTTTCCAAAAAAAAAAAGAACTTAATAATCTTAACTCTAACATACATATTTATTGAAATCCTTATGTTTTGCAAAAATATATAACACAAGGTGGGCAATAATTTTTCTGCATTGTGAACTTTCAAGTAAATTTAACACTCACAACATTACAGTCTTGACTTATGTATTCGAAGCTAATTTAGTGCTAACTTATTTTCTTTCCAACATCAGGTTTGGGTGCCAGTTTAAATGTAATAAAACCGAAAGAGAATCACCAATTGCTCTTTTTTGACTTGGCTCCGTTGGCCTCGCTTTGTTTAGACTGCTGAAATTGCTAGAATTTTCTAGGGCTCACGAATGACTCAGCTTGATTTGAATCCTAAGAGGTTTAAAAAATGTATTTATAATTTCTTCCATTTAATTCACTATGATTTAACAGGTAGAACTTAGAAATTAAACAAGCACATTCTCAAATTAGGATTTAGTTTTGAATTTCTGTGGTGGTGCATTTTGCCACATCACCAACATCTACTACTACACATTAGGGAAAATGTCGAATCCATATGAAAAAAATCATGTAAATTGTATACAGTTAGAACTTAGAAATGAGTTATTTTGATGGTACATAGGCTCTTAATGCAAATCCAGTAGAATCTAGATAGAACTGAAAGACGTATTATACCATGTGAATTAAGTTGTTTTGGTTGATTTCTGAATTACTTAAAAGTGGCTATGATAGAATGTGGGTTAATATTCTAAAACCCGCAGCGAAGCGCATACATTTTTACTAGTATAGAGCTAAAATTCAACATTATACATATACTAAAATTGGGTTCTCCATAACATTGTTTTTCGCTGTTTGTGAACAGTGAAATGGTGGAAATATCCTTTGCTTCTTCTTTTTGTTTTTTTTTTTGTTCTTTGCTTGCATGTACAGCAAAATTTCGGTTTTGCCCATCTTGGCCATGCGTCACTCATCGTTTAACCCTATGTTTTTTTTTTGGCCTTTTCTCGATCTTTCTTTCGACTTCTGGATCTTTCTCTCAACCATGGCCTCCATTCCAATATCCGCATACATATACACAGGTCAAAGCAAAGCGAACCAATCGTTCCCTTCCATCCTTCGATTCATTTCCTTCGCTTCCATTTCGTTTCGCAGAGTCTGCGATTTCGTAATTCGGTTGCGTACCGTGATCGCGACGCTCTAATGGCGGAATGAGTGGTGGTAGATGCGCAGTACCTCAAGGAAGTTGAGAAGGCTCGCCGCGACCTTCGCGCGCTCATCGCCTACAGGAAATGATCATGCTTCGTTTGACGTAAGCGCTCGATTTTTCGCTTTCGTGTTTATCGTTTCATTTGTCTATGTAGTGGTCTGTTTGGTTGCCGAGAAAATCTAGGGAGAAAGAAGGAAAATGAAATTCGTTTATGATATAGTGATATGCAGTTCTAAATTTGTGTATAAGTATCAATTCGTCAGTTATTTTTTAGAATTTTCTGTTTGACCAAACAGAGCCTTAGCTATGGAGTGTGCATTTTCTACTACTGAAATATTGAAAGAGAAATTTTATTTACTAATCTTTATTAATATTGCTACTCCAAAGTTAAATACAATCAATTGATGAAGGTGGCATGATGCTGGAAGCCTGGAACATACAACGCCGAAACGAAAACAGGAGGAGCTAATGGCTTGATCAGGAACGAGCATTTAGGCCTCGAGTTCACAAAATCTGGAGAGGTTTCTTTGTCGCCTGCAAACGAAGGTGGCCTAGGACGAGAGCCCGTGGTGGACCGCCGCCAAAATACTCGACGAATCCGCTCTGAGTCAGCTTATAGCAGCCGAGAACGACTCGCGACCGCCACCGGCTCATCGGCTCCACGCATTCTCAGGTATTCAAGTTCTTTTTACCTTTATGGGTTTTTTTTTAGAGATTTTTTACCTTTTTTTTTTTCTGATGAGAATGCAAGTTTTGGATTTATCATTTGATTTTCTCTGATGGAATTTTGAATTATTGTGTGGAAATTCGATTTGAAGTTGTATTTTTTTGGGTCAATTTTGAATTACAATTTGATAGATTTTTTCTAGGTTAATGTGAATAAGGACGATGAGCCTAGAACTGCATTAGTTGCTTTATTCAATGGAACATACAGTTAGTGGAGAGTAATTCATATGATAAATTTATGTATCTAGATAATTGATGTTTCCTTTTTTTCAGTTGTAGTTTTGGTTTAATTTCTAATTTTTATGGTGCATAAGAATCCATAGCTTCTGAGGTTTGATTATTTTCTATTTTTAACTTATCATTCGGTAAGCAATTTTGATGAAATTATGTCTTTGCTCCGTTTTTCGGTATTTTCAAGCAATTGAAGTTGAATATGGAGAAGGTTTTGACACATTTAGACCTGTTGGACTCTCAAGTTTGATGTGGTAATGAATTTAATGAGTTATGTGTATATTAGTTAAATTGTGTTTTATGTTATGTCGAATTTAATGTACTAATTATACTTTCTGCTGCTATAACTTACTATTGTTAATTTTTACTTCGAGTAGGATTTTTTGAACGACAAACTGCAAGAAGAGAAAAACAATATGACAGGAAGCTTGATGATCTAATTGCGCATTGAGTTTTTTGGGTGAGGGATTTTGAGTTTTCCACCAAGTCTCTCTTATTTTTAGTTTTTGAGTTGCAGGTAATACTTTATGGTCAATGTGATCCTCTATCTATTTAATTAATTATATTCTTAGATCATGTAGGAAGACTGGCAAGTAGCAATGCTACTGCTTTTTAAGTAGTTTATTCCTCTTATTTGGATTTGATGTCGGATATCCATGACTGGTTGTTCAACCCAAAATCTGGGATTGTTGTTTTTATGGTTATAAAAGGTGAAGGTTAGAGGAATTTAAATGCTTTAGTTGAAGAAGGAAAATCTGTACATATTCATGCATTATCCATAATGTTTCCTCTCTCTTTTACCTTTTTGATCCATTGGGAGTTTGATCTCCACCATTACTAATATCCGTGTTTGCTGCCATTGTACACACACATATATATATAGTTTCTTATTCTTCTTAATTAATAGTTATTTAAAGTAATAATATTAGTATGTGTGTGAATATATATGTATTTGTATGTATGTATAGAACTTAGAATCTAGAGTGAGACTGAGCACATGTTGTGCATTAACCACAAAATTCATTTATAAATCTTTATTATTGGTTTTTGCATTATTTGTTGGGAAATATCCATTCCCCTCTGTGCTTATAATTTTTAATGCAAGGAAAACAAGCAAGTTGGGAAATATTTTTGAGTTCCTTAAAAAAATTAAGATTACTGATTTATTTCCCTTATTTCAATGTCAATTTAGCTACGTAAAATCTACTTAACTAATGGAAAGGACCTAGCGTTTAGTTGCGGTAAAGTTTTGGTTGGTTAGTTCCTACTACGACTCATGTGAATTTGTTGCAGAGTGGTTTTAGTGTGTGAATTTGATCTTTCAAGCCTTATCTAAATTGCTTGAGTGCTTCAATGTTTGAATTTGATTTTTTAAATTGTATTTGAATTGCAGTCCATTAGGGAAATTTTTTATTAAAATGTAATGGATGCCTTAGGTTAATAATGCAAATCAAGACCTTTGAATTTGTTGATTTAGAAGTTTGAACAATAATGCATATCAAGACCTTTGAATCTGTTGATTCAGATGTTTAAACACAATTGAACCTCACTATGTTGTTTTTGCAGTTTGATTACCAATTAATTAGAGTTGCCTAATTTTTTACTAAGAGTTTAAGGCCAACTAACAAATCTATTGAGTGATGTAAGAGTCTAGAAGCAAACCTTTTGGAGTAAACTAATAAAAATTGATTATCACGTGACGGCCAGCACGCTTCGACCCCTGGGTCGGGGTGTGTCAGTTATCCTGACTAGCATATTTTTTTACTATTGACAACTTCTCAACCATATTAACTGATTGCAAGAACTGGTTACATTTGAAACTCGCAGTATCGCGCGCGGACAATTTTTGCTAGTCTCAACTAGAGGTGGCATTTTCAACCCGACCCGTTAATCCGACCCGACCCGACCCGACCCGTTAAAATTAGTTTTTGGGTGGATGATAAACGGGTCGGGTGATTAACGGGTCAACCCGTTAAATAATGGGTTATTTTGGGTGAACCCGCGAAACCCGTTAGTCACCCGTTTATTGAGGGCTTTTGTGTAATATCAGTACTCCTAAAAGAAAACCCTCAGTCCAGTTCTCCACTCTCTCTAGTCTCTGCGTTGCGCATGCTGTTGCTCTGAGAGACCAAAACACTGGACCTCCGATTATCTCCAGTTCTCCACTATTTCTGAGAGACCATCAATCAATCAGACATTCAGAAATCCTCGTCCATCTTGAACTCATGGGACCCACCGTTGCCATTGATGCTGTTCATCACCGACGCCTTCTGATACTCGCCGACGCGCTTCTCGAAGAAGTTGGTCTTCCCTTGCAGGCTGATCAGCTCCATCTAATCGAACGGGTTCTGGACATTGTACATCTTGCTGTATCCTAACGAGCCCAACAGCCGATCCGCCACGAACTCGATGTACGTGCCCATCAGATGGCCGTTCATCCCAGCGCACATGACAGCGCGTCGCACACGAACTCCCTTTCGATCTCCACCGCATTCCGCACGATCGACTTCAACCGATCCTCGCTTAGCTTCTTCCTCACCAGTGAATACAGCAAACACGCGAAGTCGCAGTGCAAGCCCTCGTCTCGCGATATCAGCTCGTTGGAGAAAGAAAAAAAGAAAAAAAAAGTTAACGGGTGAAATGGGTGAAACGGGTGACTTATTAAGCTTAACGGGTTGGGTTCGGGTGACCTGTTAGCTTAACGGGTTGGGTTAGGGTGATCCGTTAACTTAACGGGTCAGATTAAACCCGACCAAAACTCAATAAATCTGACCCGTTTACAGGTCTAGTCTCAACTATATATCGGACTAGCAAACAAAGGTGAGGCCCGACATGAAATTGCATGCTGCTTTGGGTTTTGATCAATGGGGCCTCAACATTTACCAACTCAAAAAATCCTTCGCAAATTTAACACCGCATAGACAAGAAATTGAATTTTTTTTGCAATAGAAGGGCTTAGGATGGGAGAGAAGTGGGTTGCCAAATTCTAAAATTTAGGTTTTGGAATCTTCCATTTGGAGATGATGGTATGCGTGAGAGAGAACGGATTTGTGAAATTCATTTCCCACTTTATCCCCGGTCAGATTGGCCTTTTCATACCAAGTCGGATCTCATATCAAGTTACCAAAATGCAGGTGAGCCACCTGAAAATTAGCAACTAAGATCAAGTGGACTCATGAACTCCATGTGGATACTGTTGAGAATAAGTCTCATGTGTGAAGTCAAATGGTCAAATGCGTTCCATGTCTCCTCGTTGTGTTGTCCACATATTACACTTGAAAATTAATCACACGTGAAGATGAGTGTTTAAAATAAATCTCACACTGATGAAAGAAGAGATCTTAAGCATCGGAGGCCCTTATATCTCTTCCATATTTATGTGCTGTAGAGGACAACCTTCCCGGTCACGAAGCTGGTTTAGAGGTATTGCATGACTCAATCTCAAGCAATTATAGGCTTATAGCCATCACCGAGAGAAAAACATTGTTAACCAAAATAGTCAGTATTTTTCAGAGAAACTTTGAACACTAGCTTAGTAAATTTTCAGTAGGCCCCTTAAATGAGCTTTTAGCTAAAAAAATTATGTGGGAGTTGAAAAATCATCTACAACATAGTAGCAACAATTTTTTATAAACAAATAATATTATCTACACTAAAGGATAAAGTTCAAAAAAATGCTAAGCGCTAGTCGGGCAGAGGCAGTGGCCTAGATAAATTTATTATATATCTTGTCAATAAGTGTTTATTTACACTTGAAAAAAAAAACTATACTTGTATTGATAATAAAGGAATGATAAAATGCAAAAATAGAAGTAGATCAATCCAAGAAATTCAATATTTAAAAAACAGTAAGCATGTATTCATAATGAGGAGTATTCTTGGATGATAGACTAAATTATTCTTGTTTATGATTCTTGTATTGGATTTGACATAGATGAAATTATTTAACCTTGTTGTATCTAGTTTATTTTTTTTCTTTGTATGTATCCCCTAAAATGTGCTCCAATTCATTTCACCATTGGATGAACTTGTAGTCAATCCATCATTTACAAATTAAGTTTACATCTGCTGCTAGAATATTGAAAATAAAATGAGGCCCTATACAATCCCATTCCTAGTCTCCATGATTTTGAAAATAGGAAGCTAAAGCGTCCGCAGCACGATTCCCACCCCTAGGCAAGAATAGGAACTTCACTGAATCCAACTTCCGCACCAAGCACCAAATATCATGAACAATGCATTCAACAACCGCATCACAACATGTTTTAAGATTAATCATATCAATGGTAACCTTCGCATCCGATTCAATCTCGATTTTCTACAACCCCTTCTCCACACCAACTTCCAGAGCATCCCGTATAGCAGTAGCTTCTGCCACCGCAGCCGACTGAAACCTCCCACCGTGCCCTCCAGCTACTAGGAGCAGCCGAGCAAAATCCTGTAGTGGGCTAAAACCGCCTTCTACTACTTGATTTCCACAGTGGACACGTTCTCCTCGGTCATTCCAGCGCCCCTTGGCCATGACCGTCACGAATCCATATGGATGTCGCAATTTTGCAGACTCACGGCGAACCCATGGCCTAATCTGTGGCTTGGTGCCTTTCATGGCTAAATTAGTGAGGATTCTCCTTGCTTGGGTCATGATTGTTGTTGATCTATATGGCGATGTTGCAGATGTCATGACTTTCGTGACCTTTTTCACTGTGGATCAAGTAGATGGTGGTTTCCTTCTTAGCTTAATTGTAATTTGTGTCTGTGCCGCCTAGCAGTTTGTGTGTCTCACTTTTAAACGATTTGGATTTGTGTGTTCCCTGGTTTCGGATTTGTCACAATTGATTTATCTTGGCAGATACGCACTCTTATGTGTTCTTGTGTCTTCTTGTGGTGGCCGTGTAGGGATTTATTATTGTTCTGTTCTTGTGCTTTATCTCACCAAATCAAGTATTTAGTCATTAGAGAAGATGCACCGAATTGGCACTCATCTTGTAACCGTGTTGTAATTGTGTTCTTGTTCCATGAAATATGTCCATTGCTTCGATTAAAATAAAATTGGGTAATTAATGTTAACGATGTCGTTAAATTTTAAGTCAAGCTGGAACAAAATTTGTTTCACTACATTACATTTGGCAATATTGAGTTATTGACAATGAAAAGAACATGCATGTGGTCCAATTTTAAGTACAAGATTCAGTTACCCGGAATGCATGGGTAACTGAACCTTGTACTTATTATTAACAATTTAAATTGGAATTCAATTAAATCTTAATTAAGTTGGTAATCATGCTTATGCAGGGATAACCATTAACCAGAAATATCACCAAGAAGAACAAAGCTTCCATTAAATCTCCAATTCTAAGCATAAAAAAGTTCATAACATATATTATTTTTCAGATGATGAGAGATTTAAAAGAACTAAACTAAAATTTTGTTAATCAATGCTCGGTGCAATCAGCCGGCTTAAACGACACAGTTCTTTCTTCAAGGTCATATCCCACCAGGAAGTTGATTTGAGCCAAGTTACCAAATATCGCCACGTCACTCGACGGTATCATTGTCAAGCAAACCAAATCGTCCTCGATTCTGGCAAATGTGTTCACTGCCTGCAACTTCACATCCGCACCCTTGAAATGGGCAGTTATGACTGGAACACCAATGTCATCGCTTTTGCTTCGGAAGCAAAGGCTCAGAATCCCCTTCGGATCACTAACCCTCTCTTCATTAATGGCAACCTCCAACGCCGATTCCAAATCCTCGTAAAATCCAGGTGGAAGGAGCGTCAAAGTAGTCCCCGAGTCGATGATAATGTTGCCCTCATTGGCAGCAACAGCGGCGTCATCCTTGCAGTTCGGTGATGATTTGGTTTTGTAGGCCAACCGCTTCTCTCCAACGCTAATGGCCTCGAGCGTGAGGTAATAGAAAGTAACGGGCTGTTTAGCAACTATAGGTGTTGAAACAGCACCGGCACCTGAAACAATGCCAGCACTGCCAAAACTTATCTTGCTCGCCAAGTTATTGTTTGGATTCTTACTATTCGATGCTAGAGGCACCAAACAATAGGAAAATTTCCCTCCGTTGGTCGATTTAGTCAGCTGAGAAACGAGGGAAAGAGGGCCGCCTCCGAGGCCAATCAAGCCAGAACCGGACTCATCAAATGTTCCACCATTTTGATGTCCACAACCGAAGAGAATTTTCGGGAGTGAAACTGGACGGCCAGAAGTTGATCCAACGGTGAAGGTCTCAACAGCTAGAGTCCCTCTAGTGAAAGAGCGGTCTCCGTAACGATAGCTGTAGTCACACGTTTCATGACCTTCGTTGTCCTGGGTGCTGCAGGAGGCTTCTTCGAGATAAGTACATGAATTGGACTGACAAGGGATGGAGCGGTAGGTTGACGATTTCTTGGGATCGAAGAGAGGAGGGTTTTGGTTGAAGCATTGCTTGCATGGCTTGCATTGAGTCCAGATGAGATCACTGCCTGTGTCAGCTATTCCGAGAACTTCAACTGGTGGGGTCCCAATTGATACGTTCATTAGGTATTCTCCAGCACTTGATATTATTCTGGACTGGATATTTGCTGATGAAGACGATGATAATGAGGTGATTATTGGCTTGACGAAGTGATCGGCACGAGTGACAGAACGGCGAAAGGCATTATGCAAGCGATCGTAATGAGAGACGGATGAATTGTACCAGGGAGAGAGCGGAGAATCACGGTGTATGAGATCGGCAGTGAAACCGTGGCTATTGGCTAGCGTGAGCAAACTGAAATATGCTAGTAGGGCAAGTGAAAAATGAATCATATTGCAAGCAGAAAGAGCGAATGTCGCCATATCAGATTGTTTTGGTTTGGTTCAGTGATTTATGAAGGATCGATTGAAGTTGGAATGACGAAAGCGTTGGAGTTGCAAGAAGTATTTATAAACATTGTGATGGTTAAAATTCAATTATGACATTATAATTGGAAGATCAACATGCAGAGCGGTTTTAGAAATGTAAAACGACTGAAGGTCGATGAACAGGTTGTGAAAAGATAAGATTCCAATTATTATATAGTATTGAATAATGTTATTAGTCGACGATACATTTTCTTGATCGGCATGTAACAAAATCAATTAAGGCTAAATCGTGTGATTACTTATTACATAACAGATTTGTTCATTTCGTAGAACCTCGATAATTTAATACTCGATAAATTAATAATTAATCTCGGTTAAATAATATATATTTTTAACCCGTGCATGTGATGACTTAGAAATAATGTACTAAATTAATAATTCGCTAAATTATAAGATAATATCTTATAAAAAATTGAGAGCTTTACATATAGACACAAAACTTTTCACTATATTTTAAGGAATTTCACTAGTTTTTAAACATGTCAAAGATAGGCAAAAACATAAAAACAACTAAAGCTCAACCCAAAAACATGGAAACAATGTTTTAAAATACCAACCATACCCCTAAGGCTTTAGGGCTGTTAATAAAACTCAGCTCTCACCCACTCCAGCAAAATTAATATATATCATAAGCTCAACTCATCCTTGACTATTTATATAGAATCAGTTTTGAAATTCTATGTAGAATCAGTTTTGTATCCTTTATTACTAGAATCAATTCAACCAGTCATTGACCATTTTTGCAGAATCAGTTTAACTAGGGGTGGGCACGGGCCGGGCCGGGCCCAATTTTGAAGGGACTGGACCGGACCCGGGTTCAAAGGAGACGGGCCGGGCCGGGCCGGGGATAACATTTTCAAAGATAGGAACCGGACCTTACCCGGCCCGGTTCAAACGGGCCGGTTCGGGCCGGGTCTACGGGCCTTTTTTTTTTTTTTTTTTTTGTGGATACAATTCAATCAGTTTGATCCAAATACAATGTCCACATAAACAAAACAAAATAATGGACCTCATAAGTAACCTAAAAGCCCAAACAAAGTTTTGAGCCCAATCAGACATCTAACCCTAAAACTAAAGTTTTTCTTCCAGCACCTTCTTCAATATCGCCGCAGCACCTCCGACGATCTCGAAACACCACCACCGTTTTTTATTCATTTTATTATTTTTTTTTTTGTGGCGAAACCACCACCTTCCTCGACGTCTCCGCCTCCCTCCGCCAAGGCCATGCCATCGCCGTCCTCTCCTTTGACCCTGAATCCCTTAAGCCCTTGGAGTCCCAATCCCAGGAGTCCCGACACCCTCAACTCCTCTAGCCTGCAAATAAGCCTCAGTACAACCAACCTGCTACCAAAACAAACTGAAATAACTCAATCCACGCATATGAACAAACCCATCACTGAATACAATCATAAATGCCTAGAATGCAAAAACAACGAAAGAATACAACCCAATAGATATTTTCTCCAAAACAGAAAGAAACCATCCAAAGCTCTAAACTTTGTGAATAAAATTAAGTACCCAAAAAAAATGGGTGGATGGAATGGTAGATATATATGATGCATGGATCTAAATTCACAAAATAAATTGAAAATCGGACAGATGAAGCAGATCAGAGAAACTCGAGAAGAACAAACAAAATCTAAATTTAAATTTAAAAAGACTTGAGATCGTTGGTTCAACAGAGGAAAGGGGTTCTTCTACAAATGAGTGGCTAGCCGAAAACAATAAAGAAAACATCAACCCACTCACACTCTACTTCTACCCAGTCTTCTCTCTCTGACTGCCTCCCTCCCACGCACAGCCGTGGAGAGACTGTGGGAGACTGTGCGAGAGAGAGATCGAGAAGAAGGAGATCAAGAGGGAAGAGATCGAGAGAGAGGAGATCGAGAGAACGGAGAGATCGAAGGAGGAGACAATAGAATAGAGGGTGAGGGTTGAATTAGGTCTGAGAATAAGAGAGATTGAGATAGAGGTTAATAACTTAATAGACACCAGAGGGTAATCACAGATTCACAATAGGCAATGAACGGTCCGGGCCGGGGGCCCGTTTTCTCCAATCTTTAGAACCGGCCCGCCCCGTTATTTATCAGGAACCGACCCGCCCCGCCCCGTTTTGTATTTGTAATTTTTGGACCCGCCCTGTACCCGCCCCGACCCGCGGGTCCAGGACCCGTTTGCCCACCCCTAAGTTTAACTAATTATTGACCATTTTTGTAGAATTAGTGCAACCTGTCATCGACAATTTTTGCAAAATTAGTTTAACCCGTCTTCGATCATTTTTACAAGATCAGTTCAATTATTTTTCGACTATTTTTGCAGAAACAGTTCAACCAGTCCTCGACAATTTTTTTTTTCAGAATTAGTTTAACCCGTCTTTGACCATTTTTACAAAATCAGTTCAAATAGTCCTCGACCATTTTTGCAAAATTAATTTAACCCATCTTTGAACATTTTTGCAGAATCAGTTCAATCAGTCCTTGATCATTTTTTGCAGAATCAGTTCAACCCGTTTTCGACCATTTTACAAAATCAATTCAACATGTCGTCTACCGTTTTCGCAGAATTAGTTCAATCAATCATGGACCATTTTTACAGAATCAGTTCAACCAGTCATTGACCATTTTTGCATAATTAGTTCAATTAGTCCTCAATTATTTTTTGCACAATCAGGTTAACCCATCTTCGACTATTGTGCATAATTAGTTCAACCCATCTTCGATTATTTTGTAGAATTCGTTCAATCAATCCTCAATCGTTTCAGTCATCGACCATTTTTGCAAAATCAATTTAACTAGTCATCGACTATTTTGCAGAATCAATTCAACCCGTATTCGATCATTTTTGCAAGGCGATAAATAGACTTTTGGGTGAAAATGAGAAAATTACCCTTAAAACACACTGGGATTCCCACGTGCAAACAGCAGACAATAACGACTCAATTGAGGTCAAATGTGATCAAAATAGTATTCTTTTAAACCTTCTCATCTCTCCTCATAAAATCTTCACCTACAAGATAACTCCAAATTATTCTTTTCAAATTGGGAATAATTACCTAAATTAATTATCTAATTAATTGATTAATTGCCTAAAGTAAATGCAAGATATTATTTCCATAATATCTTGCAATCAATCCCACCAATCAACCAAATGTGGCGGGTCCCAATTCTCTTAATAGGGCCGGCCACACCCCTATATAGCCACTCATTTTCTCCAAAACCTAAGTCCAATTCTTCTCCTAAAATTGTCTAAATACTTTCACCCTCAAATTCTAACTTTGGCATCAGAGTTTTTTCGGTCAAAGCCCACCCCCTCCCACCCTCCACTATTCATTGTGGGAGCGTGAGGCTCTTGGCCTTAAACTTACGTGTTAATTGTTTTGCAGGTGCATTTTGTTCAAGAAAACGAAGGTGGAAATTTGCATCCACAAATTGGTGCTTTCATTGAGAGTCTTGATTCACACGCTTGTAAAAAAACTCCCGCATTCAAGATTTTTTTGTTTTCTTATTCATTTGTAGATTTTTCATACGTTCATATTCTTGGAATTTTTATTTATAAAAATTCTTTGATAAAATGTAAAAGAAAAGTACAATGACTAGAAACTTGGAAACCACACCGAACAAAACTTCCTATGTTCAAGGATTTCGACCACGGCGATCCATGAGGCTCAACGAGACGGCAAGTGGAGCAGCACCACCCCCACGGGGCACCACCGTAGCAATCACCACCGTGACAATCCTCGACGCAGCCCCAAGCCCATAGTGAAGGAGTCGTCTTGCAGCCGCAAGCCCAGACCCATGCCACTTTGCAGCAGCAAGCCCAGGCTCGCGCCACAAGAGAGTCCAGCTTGGCCCAGCACAAAGAAGCATAAGTTGCAGCTGCAGTTGCCAAGGCAGCATCCCAGGCTTTGCGAGCCCAATGCGCCCTAATTCCAAGCTATGTCACTTCAATCTTCACGGGCCCAAGCCCAGGACGAGCTGGCCCGAGCCACGACTCGGCGCAAACATAGCGCTTTCCCTAGCCGAGCCCATGCCTAACATGAACGCATGCCATAGCTCACTCCCGTGGCCCAGCCTACTCATGTGGTATCCTAAGCAGCCCAAACTGATCCAAGACTAGTTCAACTGTCCTGGCTCCAAATTTCTGGGCCGACAATTGAACCAGGGGCATTTTCACCCTATTTCTCCACAAATTTGACATTTTCCAACTCAAATCTTATGCTCGAAGTCTATTACACTTCCACCATTCAAAGAGACGCATCCTGTCCAAGCTTTTCCAACCCAAATGGTAAACAAAACTTGTCTCGAAAAGTCATAGAGTTGACAAGTCCCCTAGCACAGCAAATGACTTTGGTGAATTAGTTCTTGTAGCGCACGAAGATGCAACGTGCTCCTGATGAGGTGTCCCGAAGTAGGACAAGGGTAGACGAAGAACCTCTCTAGCAGAATCCCGGTAAACAGCCACTCGACTAGGCACGAACCTATCATTTTGATAGGGTACACTCTCGACTGGGCCCCCGAGATAGTGTATACTTTTGTCTTAGTGCATGGAGAAGCGTGCACTCTTGGTTAGACCCACGGGCTAGCATACACTCACGGTTGGGGTTACACTTCGGTTATCAACATGAGCAACCTTACAAGCGAAGTGTTCATTCGTGGCTAGGCTCATAAGAAACATCATTCACTTCACATCGGAGTAGGTAGCACGATGGAAGGAGAAAAACAGTTACCCAATTTGGCTCAAGTTCAACCAGTAGCTTGCAAGAAATTCGCTCGCATGCTAAAAATGTATTGCATGTATTGTAGCCGCGACATAGACGAACCGAACATATAGAATAGTAGCCTAGACTAGCAGGTTAAGACCAGGGGCAGCTGAGAGCTCCGCCACCCCTAACAAAGGCAAATTCAAGAGGAAGTAGAAAAGCTCTTGACCGAACGATTTTGTGATTTCCAGCGTAACGAGGCTACTGACGAGGTGCTCCGATGAGACATGACCAACATAAATGGGTCACCTTTCTTGACAAGATCGAGCAGATGGACTATCCCACATAGATTGTCGAATACAAAGATTACTTATGTTCTGACAAATGTAGCAGCTCAGCCTAATAGCGCGCCGAGGGCAAACCTTGTTCTTAACACTCTAGACGATTCAATACTGAAGCAATACATCAGTAGTAGCCGAGCATAACAAACCTAGTAGTCCAATTGCTGCGCACAACCTGACCTAAGCCAACCCTAACTTTGCGCTCACAGCCATGCCTATATGCTCAATGGCTCCCGGTAACCCTTGATCCTTCACCAAGGCTTCTAACCATGCCTACTTACTTCATGGCTCTCGGTAACCCTTGATTCGTCACCATGGCTCCTAATCATACCGATCTTGCACCATGGCTCCCAACCTTACCAATCTCGCCCTATGGCTCATAATCGCGCCGACCAAGCCCATGACACTCCAAACTTCAAAGCATCAAACGACGGAGCAGGAGACAAGGCTTTATTAACAGCCTCTGCTGGCGAAAGACTTAGGGGTGAAGAAGTTTGCAATCCACACGACGAAACATCTAACGATGACGCAATACTTGAAGAAAGTCTAGGAACAGCTCAATGTGCTTCCCACGTACACCTTTATGAGGGTTTCACAAACAGTTCAAAGTCTTAAGCAGATTGCCAAACAAGACCTCACATGCTGAAGATTATTTAAGTTATCTAGTAGTCTAGTTTTCCTCAACTACACTCACAATGACGACTTTCATGTTCTCCAATGCGAAAGGGTAAACCAATTCCCCGATACCTATATGGGTCTACTCTCCAGTGCGAGAGGCTAAACTAATTGCTCTTTAGTGTGATAGGGTAAACTAATTCCTCGACACCCATATGGGTCTGTTTTCCACTACGAGAGGATAAACTAATTACTCTCTAGTGCGAAAGGGTGAACTAATTCACCCATCTGGGTCTGTTCTCCAATACGAGAGGATAAACTAATTGCTCTCCAGTACGAGAGGGTAAACTAATTTCTCGACACCTATTTGGGTAAGCTCTCTAGTGTGAGATGGTAAACTAATTGCTCTCCAGTGCGAGAGGGTAAACTAATTTCCCGACACTTATTTGGGTAAGCTCTCTAGTGTGAAAGGGTAAACTAATTGCTCTCCAGTGCGAGAGAGTAAACTAATTCTCCAACACCTATATGGGTTTGCTCTCCAATGCGAGAGGTTAAACTAATTGGTCTCTGGTGCAAGAGGGTAAACTAATTGCTCCCTAGTGCGAGAGGGTAAACTAATTCCCCAACACCCATATGGGTTTGCTCTCCAGTGCGAGAGGTTAAACTAATTGCTCTCTAGTGCAAGAGGGTAAACTAATTGCTCTCCAGTGCGAGAAGGTAAACTAATTCCCCAACACCCATCTGAGTAAGCTATTCAGTGCAAGAAGGCCACACAGCTTAAAAAATTAGATACTTGAAGACCAGCTAAGTAGCAAAGGGTTAGGGATAGCAGCCACTTTGTACTTAAAAATTTGCTTATTCGACACTTTATCTTCAGCAGCTTCGATCTTGGAAGCTCCATCCTTGATTACTCCATCTACGGCGGCTAAGAAATCAAACTCAAGCAGTTTCCTCATTCTTGGCAAGCAACCAAGACATGGCAGCTCAAACCATGGCCCATGCCACGCCACTTCCTCGGCCCATGCCGAGCCAGCGTTGGGCTTCAGTCAAGCCGAGCAAAACAAGTTGTGACCCCTGCCACACCACCTTCTTGGCTTGTGCCAAGCCGACTCCTGGCCCATGCCAGTCGACGTGCCAAGTTGACTCTTGACCTCTGCTAGCCGACACACCCTGTGTCAGCACCACCTAAGAAGAAGACAAAGAAAATTAAATTTTTCTTACATCGGTGCGATGTGGAGAAGAACAAAAAAAATCAACGGTACACGATTCTTTGCACGGGCAAGCAAAGAAGAGAGCTTGGGGAGGGAGAACAAATATCCTCTAACTTTCTCTCGTTCTTACAGGGAAATAATTGTCATCTAAAGTTGATTTAATCTCTTACTTAAGGTAAGCTTAAATAGGCTTTGGAGGTGATTTATTTCCCTTTTTCTAGAAGAATCTAATTCCAAGTGGAAATATGCATCAAAGTTGGAGATCTCTACACCTGCTGCCTTTTCCTACGAGCAGCCCAGTAGGTGTGGGGGCATTTGTGGAGTAAAAAATAATCAAGAAAATTATGGAGGTGACAAGTGGACTTTTGGGTGAAAATGACAAAATTACCCTCGAGGCACAACGGGATTCTCACGCGCAAGCAACAAATAATAACATCTCAATCGAGGTTAAAGGTGTTCAAAATGGTATTGTTTTAAACCTTCTTATCACTCCTCATCAAATCTTCACTCACAAGGTAACTCCTAATTATTCTTTTCAAATTGGGAAAAATTACCTAAAGTAATTGCAAGATATTGTTTCTATAATATCTTGCAATCAATCTTACTAATCAACCAAATGTGGCTGGTCCTAATTCTCCTAATAGGGCCGGCCACACCCCCTATATATAGCTACTCATTTTCTCCAACACCTAAGTCCAATTCTTCTTCTAAAATTGTCTAAACACTTTCTCCGTCAATTTTTAACTATGGCATTAGAGGTTCTTCGGCCAAAGCTCCCCATTCATTGTGAGCGCGTGAGGCTCTTGGCCTTGACCTTAGTTGTTAATTGTTTTGCAGGTGCATTTTGGTCCAAGAAGAAGAAGGTGAAAATTTGCATCCACAGTCTTCAACTATTTTGCATAATCAGTTCAACCCATCTTCGACCATTTTGCAGAATTAGTTCAATCAATCATCAACCCTTTCTGTCATCGACCATTTTTGCAGAATCAGTTTCAAGTACGAGTAGAATCAATTTTGTATAGTTCTTAGTATACTTAGTTTGTATAATTTTAGACTTTAAGTAGAATTAGTTTGCATGTTTACAACAAAACTACATATGTGACAATATTCACAAATTTCATGGATTCATGTATTAGTTTATCAAGTCGTGGGTGCATCCAATAAATTTTCATTTACACTGGCTTGCTTTTACTAATTTACGACCAATTATGGACGAGCACACAAATTTGAACCCAGGGTCCCATAGATAAAGCCTAGCATTATAATTTCACTCGTTTTGGTGAGTTAATGACCAAGGCCGGTATCTTTCATCGCATCCAAACTCGGTTTTGTTCCCTACAAAAACAAAAAACACTTTTACTTTGAGTTCATTGCTACCTCTTAAGCATCTGAACCATTGATAATAGCCATAAAAATTGCCATGAACTCTCGTTGATGAGAATCTTTAAACAAAATGGAAATAGAGTCTAATTTGTAAAAGTACACTATGAACACTACAAAGGTTCACACCACGATAGAAAACTTCATTTACTTATACACTTAACTGTTCCGAGTAGAGTCTAATTTCAAATAACTAATTCTACATGCACAAAAAATACCCTTCGAAATAATAACATTAAGGTACATTAGCTAGGCTTCTACTTCTTGACCCAGAAAACTTAATGCAATTAGGATTCCGGTCAAATAAGGATATAAAAACAAATTAAAAAACTCAATCAAGTTCCAAATTTAAACACTTTGCATTGAAAACCCAACCCCACAACCCGTCTAGCAGCAACAATTTGTTAACCCATATATTAAACAAGACAAAATATAAATACACAGAAGCAAAAATACCAATAAGAAGGTTCTTTAGTAGTTTCATCAATATCCTAAGGAGACTCAACAATACCCATTAAGAAAATTATCTTACAAACCTGTAAAATATAAGATGGTACAAAATCAGAAGCAATTTACTTCCATCATGCATATCATCCTTCTGGTTAGTGCATAACTTTTACATAATTACTTTCAATAATTATTTAAAAAATATTTCAACAATTTTGCATTATTAACTTTTACATTAAAACCGCTATTATTCGTAGCCATTAGCGTACAATGATGAGGAGCGAATCAAGCTGTTCAACAGCGAAGCTCTCGCGGCAAAGAGAAAGGAAAATGGAGGGAAATGAAGAGCTTTGTAAGTGCCACAATGGACCGGCGGCGGAGAGATATGGTTTATTTTGATTCGGAGGATGATAATGACGAGAAGCTTGAAAGCGGCGGCAGTGATCTTAGGGACAGAGCCGGCCTTGAGGGTGTGCAAAAGGTGCCACCGCACAGGGCCCCCGATTCGGAAGGGCCCCAAATTTTCATTACATGTATACAGATACATATAAAATAGATTAGATGCAAAAGGCGATCACATCTGTGGTTCTAACACTAGCAGTTTAGTTCTTCTACCTTATAGCCCATGAGCTGGGTTGCAAATAAAAACGCATCCAAGTGTATCGAACTCAGGACCTTTGAAGGTACGGAAAAAAACCTGGCCAATCAAACAACTTATTTTTTGTTGCAGTAACTTGTAATATTTTACTTTTGATGAAAAAATTGAATATATATATAACATTAAAAAAATGAAGGGCCTTCATCTAAGTTTTGCACAGGGCCCCAATACCTCTAAATACTCAGGGCCGACCCTGCTTAGGGATCGCAAGGTTCTGAATTTTTTTCTTTCAATTAATCTATGAGAGAATAGAGAAAGGAGAAAGAAAGAAAGTGGGCCAAAATGAGAGAGAGAGAGAGAGAGAGAGAGAGAGAGAGAGAGAGAGTAACAAAAAGGGTGTCAAAATATTTCATCTTTTAAGCATTTTAACACAATTATCATTCTAAAGGGTAATTTTGTAACTTACTTTCCAAAGAAAATAAGTTAACGATGTCTTTATTAATTTGTCATTTTTTGAAATGTTTAAAATGTGTTGTCTCAATATATAATTAAGTATTATAAGTATACTCTATGTGTAATTTTCTCTAAAAAATTATACAAATCCCACATAATATATAAATTAATATATATAAAAAATTCATATAGATCCCACATAATATGTAAATTAATAATTTCCTTTTACTATGGTTTTTGTTATGTTTTGTTAAAAAAGTAGAGTTTTGCTTGGTTAAATATTCATAAAATTGAATAATGTTGTACATTAAATTGAACGAGTATAATTAATTTTTAAAAACGTAAGTAGATTTATGAATTTTACTTCGCTAAATAAATAAATAAAATTGTTAGTTTGTAAAATGAAAAACTAAACACAATATCGAAGAAAATACGGAATACTTGATAAATTAATAAGTTATTAATTAGATGATAAGATAGTAATTTATTAATTATTTAATATTCCGCAAAATTAATACATATTCTTAGTCCCAAACTATTAATTTATAGAGATTTAACTTTATTTTTCTTCTGGGCATCCAGATCTCCTTGGCTTTCGTATGTGACGGCTCTCTATCTATTTTATTGTGTCGTTGATGTTTTTAATTTTTTTAATTTTTTTTAACGGATGAAATTTAATATTCACGATCCAGAGCAAAAGACGATTACATAATAAATTTAAAATTGTAAACCATGGTGTCCTGTAAATTTATTTGGAAAGTTAATGCCAAGTTTCTTGTCTAAATAAAATTTAGGTTAAAATGCCGAAATTCCTTTCGAATTTATACTTAACTTCAAATTCATACATTTGCTTTGTCGAGAATTAGTCCCACATTGATGGGAGAAAAAATCTTGCATGAGCTTATAATTAAGTTAAGTTACTCTCTATATTGTCAATTGGTTTTATGGTGGAACATCAACTTTTTTTATGATATCAGAGCAGGTTGTCTCACTTCTAAAGCCAAATGGCCACAGACGCTCTATGTTACCCCGTCGTGCCGTCCACAAGTTAGGCTTGAAAATTCACCACACATGAGGGGGCGTGTTGAGAATTAGTCCCACATTGACGGAGGAGGGATCTTACATGAGTTTATAAGTAGTAAGTTGAGCTATTCCTCATATTACTAATTGGTTTTATGGTGTAACCTCTACTTTCTTCACGGTTCTCCTCTTAGCATAAATTAATGTAGAATATTATTTGTATTTATAAAAAATCTTCCAATCTCTCCTATGATTTTTCAACCTTTAGAAAATTGAGTATTCATACTAATTACTTTAGTCTAAAGAAAGGTTTTCAATTGGCACTGTAGAAATGAATAGTGTTCCAATTCAAATTTCAATTTAATTACAACAATGCCATTGCTTTTTGTGGTGGCTTTGGGCTTGCAGCTAGGCCCAAGTGTATTGGTTTTAGTTGAGAAGCCCGACCCTCAGTCGGGCCCAAAATTTTAAATGATAGTTTTGCCCATAAAAAATAACAATCCAATGGTGGGGATGGAAAGACAATTTTGTCCTTTTGGTTTTGGGCGAGATGGGGGGTAACCGGGTAGGTTTCATTTGCTGTCGTTGAATGAGGGTTTTTGGGGATGAAGGGTCTGAGAGAGAGAGAGAGAGAGAGAGAGAGAGAGAGAGAGAGAGAGAGATGGTGATGGAAGGAGAGCGAGGGGGAGGGGAAAGGTTCTCGGCATTGTTGTTGCATATGGATTTCACAAGTGGGAGAGTGGGTATGGTCAGAGAAGACGATATGGGTTGTCGGGATTTTCAGAAAACAGAGTATGGGTCATGAACGAACCCTGCTGAGAGTGGGTGCCGGATCTTGCGCTGTATGCCTCAGATCAAAGATAAGTTCATTTTTTTTAAATTGTATTCTTTAATGGTAGCTTAGCTTTTGGAATTGTTTAGTATGTTAGGTCCGGTTTTGGGGGATTTATCATTTTAGAGAGAGAGAGATGGGCATGGAGATAGAAATGGATAGAGAAAGAGGAGAAAGCATGTCTGTGTGCATTTTTTGGTGTTAATTAATGGGTTGGTGCACAGGGTGAGTGACAGAGGGATGTGTGGGAAGGTATGGGTTTTCAGTTCTTTCTTATGATTGAACAGGTTATGTACTGTTTGAAAAACCTTTTTTTATTGTTTTGTTCTCGTTTGCTTTGTTAAAACCATCATTTGAATTTTTTGGTTTCACTGTGCTCATTTCTGTGCTTCTTCATAATTTCCTAGTGTTTGCTTCTCATCCCTTTTGTTGGGGCTTAAAAGGACTTCATTACTTTGGAGATGTTTATCTCACAAAGAAGATTGTGACGCAGTGGAATTTGATAGGTAAGAGAAAGAAAGAACACTCAAGTTAATTCACAAAATTCTTGATTTACTCACACAAACTTAATACAAGAGGAAACACTCAAATACTTTTAGAAGCTTTGTTGCTTCTTCTCACTACTTGCTATCTTGTTTTTATTCTTGCATCACAACACACACACATACCTATATTTATAGGCATGCTTTGGCATCACTAGAATTTTCTAGTGTATGATCATGCACACACACTACACAAGTTTACAATCAACTAGACCTTTGTAGCATACACACCAACAATATTTTGCTAGAAATTTCTAGTGTATACACACACTCCAATCAGCTAGAATTTTCTAGCATTTGCACACATCTGTTTTGGGTTGGATCACTTGTATTTGGGCCGAAGACAAGATTACATTTTAACATCCCCCCTTAATCTTGTCTTGTGATGCCGATTGAGTTCCTCAATCTAACAAAGTCTTCTTGTTTGAGTGGCTTGGTGAATATGTCGGGACTTGATCTTTAGACTTCACGTATTCCACTTGCACATCCTTTCTTGCAATACACTCTCTTATGTAGTGATAACAGGTATCTATGTGCTTGCAGACTTGTTGTCGACATAGATCTCTGTTGAAACTCTCTCATTTGAACTCCCACTTGATGATGTTGATGATGTTGAATTACCATGATTGGTTGATTTTGGTGAAGCAAGTGGAGTAGTGGATTGTTGTTGAACATCTCTTGCTTCCTCCATTATTGTTCGTTCATTATCTTCTTCAAACTGAGGAAAGAAGTGAAGATCACCTGCATGCGGGCCAAAATCCCATTCTTCTTCTTCATCGAACATCACGTCTTGACTGATCACCATCTTCCCATTTTTCGAATTATACAGCTTATAGCCTTTTGAATTTGTGTCATAGCCGATGAAGATGAACTTTTCACTTTTGTCGTCAAGTTTGGTTCTCCTCTCATCTGGTACATGTACATGGGCTATGCTTCCAAAAACTCTTAGATGGGAGATACCTGGCTTTCTTCCACTCCATGCTTCTTGCAGAGTTTTTCCCAACACACTTCTTGTTGGAGACCGATTAGATAGATAGACAGCACATGCTACAGCTTTTGCCCATAACTCCTTAGGCAGTTTCTTTCTTTTGAGCATGCTTCGAGCCATGTCGAGGATAGTTCGATTTTTTCTTTCTGCCACACCATTTTGTTAAGGGGATCTTGGAACTGTCAAAGGTCGATGAATTCCATTGGCTTCACAAAATTCTTGAAATTCATTTGAAGTGAATTCTCCTCCTCGATCAGATCTCATGGCTTTGATCTTGCAACCACTCTCATTTTCTACAGCGGCTTTGAACTTCTTGAATGCTCCAAAGACTTCTGATTTCTGCTTCAAGAAATATACCCAGGTTTTCCTTGAAAAATCATCAATAAAGAGAAGGAAATAATTATTTTTACCCAAATAGCTTGGCTTTATTGGACCGCACACATTGGTATGAATGAGCTCGAGTGGCTTCTGGGCTCTTGTGGTCGACTCCTTTGGAAAGCTTTTCCTGAACTGTTTCCCAAGTAAACATCCTTCGCAAACTTGATCAGGATGACTGATGCACGGTAGGCCTCTCACCATTTCCTTCTTGGATAATAACTCCAGTCCTCCAAAGTTAAGATGCCCAAAACGAAGATGCCAAAGCTAGGATGTTTCTTTGTAAGATATCTTGAGACACTTTGCAACATCGTTTTGAATATTCATAGGAAACATCCTATTCTTTGACATTTTCGCCTTAGCAATTAATCTTCCTTTGTCATCTCTAAGAAAAAGGATATAATTTTTCGTATGAAAATCATAACCTTTTTCTAAGAGTTGACCTAAACTCAAAATGTTGCTGTTTATATTAGGCACGTAGTAGACACTTGAAATTAATTGGTGGCCGCCATTTTTCAGGGGAATAAGGATGTTACCTTTTCCTTTTACGGGTATTTTGGATTCGTCTCCAAAAGAAACATTGCCATTCACCGATTCATTGAGCTCTACAAACATGTTTCTTCTTCCGCACATGTGGTTGTTGGCGCCGGTGTCAAGGTACCATGTACAGTCTTGGTCTCCATCATTATTTTTACATGCCAGTAGCACAACGCCATTCTCTTCCTTCTCTTCTTTCACATAATTGACCTTCTCATCAGGTCTGTTGCTTTGGCTCTACATTCCCAAGCATAATGCCCATACTTTTGACAATTGTAGCATTGAACTTGAGATTTTTCATACCACGAGTTTGAGCGTCCTCCTCCACGACCTTTAGTTGAGCTTTCTTCTCTTTCGTAGTTGTTATGGTTGTTGAAGTTCCAACCACGTCCACGTCCATGCCCACGTCCGCGACCTCGGCCACGACCTCTTTCGTATTGGCTTCCCTCGTTGTTGAAGCTTTCTTATTTCTTCTTTGGCTGAACATGCGTCTTGAGGAGCTGCTCATCATTCCCTTGCCTTTTCTTATGTTTCTCTTCATATGCTTGCAGTGAACCCATTAATTGCTCTATAGTAATTTCCTCCAAGTTTTTGGTTTCTTCAATCGTCACAACAATGTACTCGAATTTGGGGTCCAACGAGCGTAGTATCTTCTCCATAATTCTAACATCTTCCAATTTTTCACCGTTTCTTTTTAATTGATTAGAAACGGCTAAGACTCTTGAGAAATAATCAGAGATTGATTCAGACCCTTTCATTTGTAGAGATTCGAACTCACCTCTTAATACTTGAAGACGAACCTTTTTCACTTGTTCGGCTCATTTGTAAGAGGTTTGAAGCTTATCCTATGCTTGCTTGGTGGAGGTTGCAATCGAGACCTTCTCAAAGCCATTGTCATCTAATGCTTGGTAGATGAGGTAGAGAGCCTTCTTGTCTCTCTTTCTTGAATCTTTCAAACTCTCCTTCTGGGGTTGGGACAAAGTAGTTTCATCTTCTGGCTCAGTGTAGCCTTTCTCCACGACTTCCCAGACATCATGTGCTCCCAAAAAGGCCTTCATTTTGATACTCCAATTGTCGAAGTTGTTGTTGAGCATTGGAACTTGGAAGGATGCCATTGCGTTGCTAGCCATGGCTCTGGTACCACTTTGTTGGGGCTTAAAAGGACTTCACTACTTTGGAGATGTTTATCTCACAAAGAAGATTGTGACGCAGCGGAATTTGATAGGCAAGAGAAAGAAAGAACACTCAAGTTAATTCACAAAATTCTTGATTTACTCACACAAACTTAATACAAGAGGAAACACTCAAATACTCTTAGAAGCTTTGTTACTTCTTCTCACTTCTCACTACTTGCTCTCTTGTTTTTATTCTTGCATCACAACACACACACATACCTATATTTATAGGCATGCTTTGGCATCACTAGAATTTTCTAGTGTATGATCATGCACACACACTACACAAGTTTACAATCAACTAGACCTTTGTAGCATACACACCAACAATCTTTTGCTAGAAATTTCTAGTGCATACACACACTCCAATCGGCTAGAATTTTCTAGCATTTGCACACATCTGTTTTGGGTTGGATCACTTGTATTTGGGCCGAAGACAAGATTACATTTTAACACCTTTGTTGGTAGATCTTTTTCTCATTTCTTGGTTCCTTATGTATTTCTTGGTACAAATCTGTTTACTTTTGGGCTGTGTGATAATCTTAGCAGGTGAACTATATGAACGTTTTATTGAAACGAGTTAAGAAGATCTAGCCGAAAAGAGCATACAAGATGGAGAACTGGTATGCTGCTTGGTCTTTTGTAACAGCAGGGTTTTACATTTGTTTAAATTTTTATGTCAAATTGTATTGGCAGTGGCACACCGAGTGATATGGGAACTTTATTGGCTAATGAATCATAACCAACCTATCAAAACAATTAAACACAACTTAACGATTGACTGGCTAAGAATAATGTATTTTGCTTCATCACGGGATTCTGTTTGATCTATTTTAGCAGAAATATCTGGAAGTCCCGACCTCAGACACAGGGATTGCAAAAGTATCTCTTTACTGATTTTCTTCTTGCTCTAATGTGTTGTGTTGCTTTCTTTATTATTGTTCTTTCAGAGAGATATGCCTACCGGTGCTTTCCAGTACTTCGAATTGTTCCTATATTTTCAACAGAATTTGTTTCTTACCAAAAGAGGGAAAATAAAATCTGATCTTACCCCATCATAACATTGTACCTCGCAGTCTTTTATTGCATGCAAGTAATCTGAAAATCACAAGTAGGACCTTCTTAGATTTTCTGTTATAATAAAGCAGCACCATAACAAGAGATTAAGATGTTACTTAAACAAAAAGACACAAACCTGAGTATGCTTTGTCTTTACAGATTAGGATCAATTCTCCGTGATTAAAGTCTGGAAAAATACAGTGAAAAAAATACAACTTTTTAATGGGATTGACAATTTTTGGTTAAGAAAGAATTAGAGTGTTACTTATTAAGTTGAGTTAACAAATTTGTAGGATGCAACAGAACATATGATAAGCCCCCTGAATGATCTAATAATCTTATTTTGATTATGTTAAGGGTGTATAAAAGAGAGAACTACAAACAATTATACTTGCAGAATGTGAAAGTGGAAGTACAAGGGAAAAGATGCACTATTACTTTTTATCATTGTCGGCTAGGCTGAAATGTACTACTTGCTTGAAGAGTCCTGATTGGTGGGAAGGAATTGACAGAAGTCAATTTTGAACAAAATTATTTGTTGTTTTAAAATCCATGATTTCCTTATTTGTATTATGTCTGCTCAACTTCGGTTTAGCCAAAATAGTGTGTTTATCGTGCATTAGATGTTAAAAAATGTAATATTATGTTTTCCTACTGAGTTATCCTTATATGTATTCTATCTACTTGATCTAGCTTTCGCATAGAGAGTACGTTTGGGGTCCTACAATTCCTGTGTTGAGCTTCCAGTGCACAGTTGAGAGACAAGGGAGTGTGAAAATATCAAAGTTTAGGATTTTTGTTTGGCCACCATTGGCGAAGTGAAAGGTAAGTCTTCCCAAATTTTATTATTTTGGGTTTGAAAGGAATGAGAAATTAAGTTGGTCATGGTATGTTGTAGTAGGTATACTAAATTATATCGTTATCAAAGTTTAGTGTGTGTTGGATTCAAAATATTTTTAAATGTTTTTATTTATTTTTTATTTTTGGTATTTTCAATGAGGCTAAAAGAGAAGAGTTGGTTGAGAGAAAAAGAAGTCTCACGGTGAGAGGCCAGTTTCATTTGTGATATATCTCGAATAGAAGATAGAGAACTGATATGCTACTTTGTCTTTCTGTTGGATTTTGATGTTTATGTTCTGTTACTAATAGGATTTTATAGTCTTCTACATATGTTTTGTAAATGTGCTTAAACACTGGACATGCTCTTGAATATTAGCCGTGTTGTTTGAATTGGATATGTGATTGAATTTTAGGTATTTAGTTTGATTTGGATATGTGGTTTATTGAACTGGAATTTCGATATGTGCTGATATAAATTGGATATGTTGAATTAGAAATGTGCTACTTTGAATTGGATATGTTGAAAAATGACAAGCCATGGTATATTGACCCTTTTTTTTTTTGCACCAAGTTTACATAAGTTCCAAAGGTTGAATTCGTTGCAATTTGGATGATCAGCCATTGATCGAAATCATTAGAAAACATGACTCAGGAGAGAAATAACAAGTCCATCACATATTAGAAAATCAATTTTGCCCTATTGATCTAAATCATTACAGGATTAAAAACTAGAATCTGACTTTGGAAGAACTTCCTTTCTCTTCTAAAACAGCTTCCTCCAACAAAAAACGTTCTTGCAGATGTTTAATTGCACATAGCAATGGAAAAAGATTATAGGTCAAAAGTTAATAGTTTACACCCATTTTTCATACACGGTGATTGTTTGTTTTGAACATACACCAGGTTCACCTTATATTAGCAATTTCCCAGTCACACCACCAGCATAAACATTAGATATGAGTTTGATAAAAAAAAATATTGGTAGATTTGTGTATGCCCCCTTGGGAACTAATTCTGTGTGAAATTTTGTTGTATGGGCTATGGAGTAAATACATGTTGCATGACGTGACTTATTCGAGTTCATTAAAGGGTCGTGGCGATGCCCATGGAAAGGTGCATATCATGCTTCTTATGAAAACTTTCCCTTCATCTTTAGATTAGCAAACAAAAGAATGAATTCATAATAGTAGGATTTCGATTGCTTTTTCTTTGCTCATTTGATTTGTTGGGTTTACAGATTTTAAAGGTTCAACATCGACTCGATGTTCATTTTTGAAATACATGAATTTTCCTATTTTTTTAGTATACATTATCTGTGAAACTCTGGTTTGATTTGACTTTTGAAAGAAGAAAAGAAAATGATAATTAAGAGATTGGTTTTTGAAGAAAACCCATCAGGATATGGAATAAGATCCTTTGACTAGGCCTAAGAGTCATACGTCAAGACTTTGAGTTGTTTATTTGGGCCATGAGACCCATTGGTACCTAAAATGTGTACTCCATTGACAGACACCTTTGAAAATTTAAATTCAACCAAAGGAATTTGTTAATCTACAAGTGCCGATCTAAAAGTAGTGGTTATCAAATAGATTAAAGTTTTGGATTTCAAAAGATGAATTGACTCCATAAGCTATTAATAAATTGATTCCATAGACACCAAAGGGTCCTAAGAAAGCCACTCAATCTGCAAATGTCAAATAAAGCAACTTATAAGTCTTATATATCACTCACCCAACACATATTCCTTTCCTTCTATCACTTATGCAGATTTCTGTTCTGTTTTGGTTTATTTTGCTGTTTTGTTTTGGTGAGTGGATTGGGTTTGCTTTAGGTGATTTTGTGTAGGGGTTTTGGTTTTCATACGAGGAACTGCTAAAAGGAATAGAGTATGGCTGTGTAGTGTATAGTTTTATACGTTTCGCTCGGTTGACAATTTGATAATGGCTGAAGTGCATTCTTTAATGAAATGTTTTTTCTTTCCTCTCCATTGCCACCCTTAGGACTAAAACTCAGCAAAAAAAAAAAAAAAAACAAAACAAAGATAGCTAAATTACAATTTGTTTTTTTGTATGCATGCTTGATTAGCATTCATAATGGTTGCTTTTGTTACATTATCATTGATGTTTTTTCCTATAGTGTTGAAGATGTTTGGTCCCAGAAAAAGTGAACAGCCATGCTCTCCATGATCGAATGCTGCACACCATGTTGCATATTTTTTTGTTTTAACTTCTATGGTTGATGACTTACTTGCTCAAACACCACTTTTCCTGTGTTTTGCTAACTGCTCAGTGAGGTATGTAGGTTGCAAAGCATATATTTTTCCGTCTTAATTGTAGGGGCAAAATATATGTAAACTCAAGCTTGCTTCTGTTTCATATGAAAGCAGACCTTTTTGTTTTTTTGCTTTCGAACAGTTGTGGTTCCAAAATTAGCTACTTGAACAAGTCCTCAACATTTTATGTTTTAAATTTGATGTTGAACTAGCTGCCTACATTGCAAGACACATGTTATATGTGTGAACTAAATGTTTCTTATGTTTCTTAAGCAAACAAATATTTTTTGGAAACCATCTCTTTCTAATCAAACACGTACAGTTTCTTCCCACTTATTGTGCAATATGTTTATATGCCAACTCACTTAAATATGTATAAAAGCAAAACTGTTTATCTAACCGCCCTCATTCACTTATGTATTCCTTTGTTTGTTTATAATTGTCTTGAATTTATTCAACTTAAATGTCTTTTATCCATTCGATTACATCTGAAACAGCTGGTTTCCGCAGCAACGCGCAGCCTAATTTCTAGTATATACTAATATTGGCTCCATTCCCCTAACCGTCAAATATGATCATGCACATATATAACATGTAAATGCTTTTTCTTTTTTTTCATTTTTCTTTTTCAAAAAATTTAAGTACTCAAACAATTTTAGCCAATTTGTCCCTTACCATCCGTCTTCCTGAAATGTAAGTTATACATGAAATCACCATATTAAATCAAAATAAAAAAGCAAGATGAACAACATACCAATACAACTTTTTCATTAAAGAAAAGAAAAACAATATAACGATAAATTAGATTACGAAAACTAAACATGTGTTGTAGTTGTTGTACCTGAAGATACCAACTAAACCATGGAGACAACGAAAAAACAATGCACAACCACGCCACAGCATCACAAGCCACAATGGGAAGATAATTGAGACGACATGAATAAGAATTTGATACACAATATAAAACATGACTTCGAAGTATTCATTTTAGATTTAATTGAAGCTCTGATCTTCTTAAAACATATGAGAGGAATTAGTATGCATAAAATTAAAAGCTACAACCACTTTCCACTTTGCCTCTAAGCCATGCAAGCATTCAAAAATCTGCATGAACAAGCTACTTAGTACTACAGTTTAGCGATATTCATCTTCACTTGTAAGTGAGAGGTCTTAGGTTGACAATTGATTTTCCCTAAATTCACCAATATATATATATATGCTTTCAGAATATACTAATTGTATTCCTAATTATCAATCGATGCTATGTCTATCCACAGATTTAGGTAACTGAAACTCATTAAGTACTATAGAAAATCCCAACAAAAAAAAAAAAACTGCACGAATCATGTTAGTCCATGTCTGACACTTAGTTAAAACATGGCATTTGTTTCAAGAAGCTATATATTAGAAATATATCTTCTTTTGGTCTCATCCTAATACTTCTAATCAAACAATTAATGAGCAATTAATTGCAAGCATTAATAAAAACAGCAGCGAACAATCAACATGAAAGAATAATAACTTAATATTATAAACTTCAATTATTCATGGCTAGGCTACATCTTAGCCTTAGCAAAAGGAATTTAGTTTATGGTAACTTTAAATAATAACATAGTATACTTCGAAAGCATAGAAAGAAAAGAAAAACAACCTGAATTTCAATCTTGGTCCACATGAATATCAATCTCAGATCCACAGCAAAGCTTGACGTCCCAATTCTCCCTCCTTGCTTTCGGCTTCTCCCTTAACTTTCTTATGTTCTTAACTAATACCATAGCACGTATATTTGAATGGTGAGTTTAACTGCAGTGCACACTTCTGGATTCGCCTATATGAGTGCGAAAGTGGGGTTGCTTTGTATGAGAGCTTAGGCATAGCCCGTATGTGTTTTTTTCTCCAATCATATTTTTCTATGAATCTGATATAATGTTTTCCTTTGGCTGAAATAGAATTACTTATCCCTCAGTCTATTAGTGAACTATCTCTCCAGGAACTATTGTGAACATTCATGTTTTGGATGTAAATGCATCGAATTACTTATCCCTCGGTCTATTAGTGAACTCTCTCTCTAGAGATTGTGAAAGATGTTCCACTAGAAATATTCTTGTTATTGCTTCAACTCATATTCCCCAAAAAGTGGATCCCGCTCTAATAGCTCCGAATAAATTAAGAGAGATTATATTCACACACCCCAAATTACTTCTCTCACACCCTTTTAATTTTTTAATATTTTCTACACAACACTAATACTTGATAGAAAAATATTAAAAAATTAAAAGAGTGTGGGAGAAGTAATTTGAGGTGTGTGAATATAATCTCCCATAAATTAAATACATGTATTAAGATGCGAAGACTTCTTAATTAGTGCAGTTTCATAATGTTATTTACCGACAATACAAGGTTGGAGCATAGTTGATGTTGAATCTAAAGGATCTACTACTGGATAGATACCCTTGGCAGCATTCGACTAAGTGTTTCGTAACTAAGTTAAACTTCCTTGTCTAATGATACTTCTCTCAACTTTTAATTTTAAATTTACTAGATTAAAAATTGTTGTAGCATTTTCTCATCGTGGGCAACATCGCAACGAGTTTGTAGTATCTTTTGGAATTCTAAGATAAATCAAAAGAAAATATATGAAAAAAATGAGGGCTAGTTTGGATTGTTGTGCATTTTAAAAAATCATTCTTACTGTGCTATGAGAATAAACAGTTGTGAAAAAAGTAAGGGTAAATTGCAAAAAACTACCTCAACTATTGGTTGAAAACAGTTTCATACCTCATCTTTAAAAAAATTCAATGTCATGTGTTGCTTACGAATTTGTTTCAATGTCATACCTCACGTCAGTTGACTGTCAATTCCTCAGTTAAATGCTGACATGACATACTTTTTATTAAAAAATTATTAAAAACTTAAAAAATATTTAAAATATTAATTAAATATATATATTAAAAAAAAACTGTAGCCTGCAACCTGAAGAAGAAGAAGAACAAGAAAAAGAATAAGAAAAAGAAGAAGAAGAAGAAGAAGAAGAAGAAGAAGAAGAAGAAGAAGAAGAAGAAGAAGGAAAAAAAACTGTAGCATACAACCTGAAGAAGAAGGAGGAGGAGAAGAAGAAGAAGAAGAAGAAAAAAAAAAAGAAAAAAAAAGAGGGTAGCGCCTGCTACCCGAGAAGAAGAAGAAGAAGAAAAAGAAGAAGAAGAAGAAGAAGAAGAAGAAAAAAAAAGAAAAAGAAAAAAGAGGGTAGCACCTGATACCCGAGAAGAAGAAGAAGAAGGAAAAAATAAAAAAAACTGGAGCATGCAACCCGAAGAAGGAGGATGAGGAGGAGGAGGAGGAGGAGAGAAGAAGAGGAGGAGGAGGAGGAGGAGGAGAAGAAGAAGAAGAAGAACCCGAGAGGAAGAAGAAGAAGAAGAAGAAGAAGAATGAGGAGGAAGAAGGAAAAAAAGAAGGTGGCGCCGAAGAAGAAGAAAAAAAAGAAAAAAAACTTAAAAAAAAATATTTAATTAATATTTTAAATATTTTTTTTAAGTTTTTAATAATTTTTTGATAAAAAGTATGCCACGTCAGCATTTAACTGAGAAATTGACAGTCAACTGACGGGAGGTATGACATTGAAACAAATTCGTAAGCAAATGCATGACATTGAAATTTTTTAAAGATGAGGTATGAAACTGTTTTCGACCCAATAGTTGAGGTAGTTTTTTGTAATTTACCCGAAAAGTAAGTATTTGGTGAGTTATAGTGCTAAAAGTGCTTTTAGCAAAAAAGGAGGCATTAGTAGTAGACTCGGCAGTTTCTGACATTACACGAAAATAACGGGTTTTGGGTCAACACAATAATTAATCGGGTCATTATCGGGTGACTCGTTAAGAAAAAAATTATTTTGATAATTTAAAGTTTAATTACCAAAAGATTTATTATAAAATACAATAGCCATATTAATATATACAATATATTCTATATTAAATATATAGTTTTGTATTATTATTCTGTATAAGTTAAAAAAAATGTTTTAGTCATTATTTATTTTTATTATGAGAGTTCTTTATTATCATTACTAGGATAAATTTTACTTAACATGTCCAAAATTAAAATAAATTAGTATAGTATTTGTATAGGCAAGAACTAAGAAAACATACATACAAGTATGAAAAATGTAAAAGAATATATAAACACTCGTGATTCATAATTATTCCTCCATGAGTAGATAATGGTTACACTTACATTATCGTTTAGATTTTTAAAATCCCCCAAACCCCCATAAATAATGTTTTTTATTTGAGGGCAAAATTAATAATAATTATGGTAGAAGTGTAAAAAATGTATATAAAAAAATAATATAATCACTCATAGTGACAAGCTTTACAATTTTTATGAAGGTGTCAGCTTCAAAATCCAATGCTATAATCCATAAACCTTAAATTTATATTTAACCATTGATTGTCATTTATGCTTTATTCTTCTTACTGAATTTCATTTTTCAAGTTTTCTTTTTTTGAAAACATGATCATCTGGCGAATATAAGAAGATAAACGGTTCAGATCTTTGATATTACATTTCGATATTTACGGTTAACTGAAATATGAGTCGATATCAAATAGTTTGTAGAAACTTTAAAATCATCAAGCAATATTTCCACTACCTGTAAAACTCTGAATATAATATCAACGATCTAAACCGTTCATCTTCCTGCATCCTTTAATAGATCATGTTTTCAAACAAGAAAATCTGAAGAAAAAAAAATTGATGAGAACAATGAAGCGTAAATGTAAACAACAATCAACAGTTAAATTTTGATTTATGATTTATATGATTATAGTGGCGAATTTTGAAGTTAAGCTCTTCATGAAAGTTGTAAAACTTGTCATTACGAGCATTAATTTTTTTTCTATATTTTTTTACACTTCTAGATTAATTAAAAAACTATTAAAGACTTTACTTAATTAATTAAGCTATTAATTAATTTATACCCATTTTGTTTCAGAAGCAATGGATGCTAGAGATTCAAATTCAGTCAACCTTAGTTATGAGGAGTCCGTGAAGATTATAATGGGAACAGAACGAGATATTGGAAGTGAAAGTATAGACAATACAAATACGAGTCTTGCAAAGAATAAGGCTAGAGCAATCAATTTAGGTAAACGAAAATATACTTAAAAGAAAAATGCGTTTTTATGTTTTGAATATGATAATATAGTATGTATATACTTATTTAGTATTATGTTTTTCATTTGATTATTTATTAGTTTAAAATATATTTTCCTTAACAGGTAACGGGTCGGGTCATATTACCTGTTAATATTATTAGGTCAGGTCATTTTACCCTGTTTATTTTAACAGATATTACACAACACGACCCGTTAAGGTATCGATATGACACGAAAATGACACAAACACGAAAAACACGACACGAATGCTAGGTCTAAATAGGATTGTTAATATGAAAGTTTTATTAATTGGTATTGTTCACCCGCCTTCTATAAAAAAAAATATTTTTTAGAAACATGGGTAAAACTGCTTCTCATGTTTACTGTTTTACACCCCATAATTTTGAATTTTTTTTTCCTTTACCAAACAAAATTTTAATTCCAACATTTTTTAACAGTTGCTTTTAAAACATTTAAGCAACCTCAAACTAGCTCTTGACCTACAAATTTGACTGGATAATGGATCCGTTGGTTAAATTTGGGGAGCTAATAAGTTTTTCTGGAGTGAGTTACCTTAAAATATATATAAGTCTCATATAAGTATATTAGCTTTTTAAAAAAAGGTAATTTAGCCAAAAGTCAATAAAAACTTTACTATCAAGTCATATATCAATGACATATTTTTGTTTTGGACTTAATCAATGATATATTTTTACTAATTAGGCATGAGTCAATGATGAATGTCACATAAGCTTTAATTCATTATAAATAGTTAGAATTTGACTATTTTATCACTCTCTCTTTCTCTCTCTATGAATGTCATATGGGCTTAAGCTATTATAAATAAGGATTTAGATCCTCTCCGGATGAATTTTGTGGGGACCCTTCAGACTGATGGATCTCATCCATGATACAAATTGAATGGCAAAAAATCTCTTCATATTTATCTCTTCCCTTCAACTATTCTCTTTCTCCATCACTTTGAAGCTTTCAACCTCGAACCACCAGCCCCTCAAATTCCAGATCAAATTCAACCCTACCTCAAAATCAACACTAGCACTGCCACAACCCACCTAGCCCACAACCCCCAACTGTAGGCACCTCACATTACCCTCTCCAAAATCAGCCCTAGCACCCCTACATCCCTCTATTGCAGGTCTCTTAACCCTAAAATCTTAGGCGATGTTAATAAACAATAAAGAGAGAGGTCGTGCAACCCGGTGTCTTCTAGTTGCAGAGATCTTTTTCATAATTATGAAAAAATTATAGATAGGAACAAAGTTACAGTAGAGAGAGAAATCTCAAAGGTGAAGAAGAAGAAGAAAGAAAGGACAAATAAATATCTAAAACAATAAGAGAGAGGCAAAAAATAAATCAGACTTAGAGCCCAGATGACCTGCAATAGAACTTGGGGATTGTTAATAGCTATGAGGTGTAGCGGTGCAAGAGAGAAAGAGGAGTTGAGGGGGAAGAGAAAAAGGGAAAGATGTTTTAGCTGTTAGATTTTTATCCTTATGGAACTGATCTGAAGATGATTTGAACCTTATAAATAGTTGGAACATGTATATTTATCACTCTCTCTATATCGCCCTTCATTTACATGGAGTGGTTTGCTCAACTAAAAAACACGGAACCAGGAAACGACCACTGCATTATTGACACACTTCGACCTGAAAAGTTCACTTAGACTTCGAATCGAGTTGTGCTGACCAACACCTGGAGGGTGACAAAGCCATAAAGTGTAGTGTAGTGGAAGAAGAATGTTCATAAATTTAAACCTAAAAGTGCCTGATCAAAAGAGTGTGTGGGTGAGCGAGATTGAACCATTTTCACACGTGATGTCAGAGCATAAGACAATATAGTAAATAGGATGAGGATTATACCACTGAAGGTAATCATCTCCTGAGATTTGCCAGAATCCTCATATACACGTAAACACAACTACTAAACCTGGAGAGGCAAAAAACAAAGTTGAGTGGGTCAGCAAAACAACGCTTATAAGAAAATCTTTATTTTTGAATATACTAACCCCCTCGCCGTAAAACAAGTATAGTTTTCTTAAAACATACTACATAAGTATGTAAACAATAATACAATAGCAATAAAAGCAAAAATATGCCAAGTTATGATATATCAAATGCCACTATAATATAATCATGTGATAATCAAGTATAAACAGTTTGCTCCTCATCTAAGCTAGCACACGAGTTGGAGTTGCCTAAGGCAACCTGTATGACAAGACTGGGTGTAATAATGTGTTCTGGTACTACAATCACGTGAAGACCGGTGTTGAGGCACAGTCACATACGAGTCGAAATTGCCTAATGTGATATGTACGACAAGACTGACACCTAAACTTGGATCCAGGGTGAGCGAACGGTGTAGATGTGAACATACATGTCAAAGACTGGCCCTGGGTGGAGTACTAGCATCGGGGTGTAGTAAGATGAGCATATACAATATGTATGAATGTCATGACAGTAATATCCCAACCATATAACAACATTTATTACATTTCATATCACAATATCAAATACTTGGCAATATAAGCGTAAAAATGAAGTAAATACGCATTTATGGAAAATATAAATATGAATAGATTATAAAATAAACTACTCACTCACAAATACACAGTCGAAACGAAGCCTCCTAACCTGCCTTAACCCCATACGTCCTTGAGATACGTTCCCCTATACGTGAAATTACTAATTAACTTAGTTTAATAACATATAAACGGAAACTTAAATAAAACCTTCATAGATTGCTCAAACATAGGTTTTGAATATATGCAATCGATCTACTCGACGTCACGGACCCATATATGTCGACCACACGCTTGCCGGAGGCCGGACGCGCTGCCACAAATGGTTGCACATGCAACCACGCACCCACGCGCCGAGCACAGAGAAGCTACCCACGTGCGCCCACGCACCGCAAGTACAAACGTACTTGCCTTCTTCATAAGCTGTTGTGTTTTGTAGGTTGAAGGTCCAACTTCTCGAGCTCATATCGAGCTCGATTCTCAACCAATTTCAATGCCACAAAAACTAATTTGAAGCTAGGAATGTAGTGCACTGATCTACACCTATTGAAAGTTCAATTGTGGTTCGTGTTGTCCAGAAGTTAGGTTTGAAAGTGGCCAAATGGCCATGGTTAAACTTCTCCATAAATTTGGGAATTTCTTCTGAACTTTTAGAGTTGATTTCTAACTTGATAGTTAACCAAAATCAATGATTTAAAAGCCAACTTGAAGTTAGGAATATAGAGAACATGTCTATACCTAATGGGAGTCCAGTTGTGGTCGAGGTTGACCGAAAAAATGGGCTGAAAGTGACGAAATGGTCACGGTTCCTTGGCTGGAAAACTGAGCAATCTCTCACCTCTCAAGCATTCTGTTCTAAAAAGTTTGTTCAAAACATATACAGGAGATTAATATCAACCCAAAGGAATGAAATGATGGTTCTTAGGATTTTCCCGAGGCTTACCTAAGCCGTGAATGGTGAGAACTCGCCAGAATAGCTTAGAAAATAATGGTGGTTCCACCGTGCAGAGAAAGAGAAATAAAGAGGGGCCTCTGCCAGGTCTAGTTTCTAGATGAAGGGGTCTCGAGGGTAGTGAGGCTACCGGAGAATGAACTATGGTTGTGGAGCTCGCGGTGATGGTGGTTCGGTGTGCATGTGTGTGTGTATGTTGTAGAGAATGAAAGAGATGTCTCAGGTTACAAAGAGAAAAGAAGAAAGAGAGATTGGAGAGTTCTCATTGGGTGGGTAGAAAATGGGAGTGGATTTTTTTATTTTTGATTGGTTGCCAATATTGAGGGAAAAGATGTGAGTGGTGGAGAGGAAAAGAAGGAAGAAAATTTGATTTGTTGGTGAAGAAGGAACACGGATCCACCAATCAAGCGAATGATTTGATTTTGAATTTCAGATTTTGTACAATTTTTAATGTAATGTACAAAATCTGATTTCTTATCGTGTTTTCAACACTATTAATTTGTGCATGCGTGTACAAAAATACCTATAGTTAACATACTTTAACGGAGCATAACTCTTTCGTTACAAATTTGATTCAAGTCTAACTCGCGCTCATGCGTTCGTGACGACGAGTACTAATTTAGTATGAAATCAAGAAAACAAAACTGAAAGCCAAAAACCACGTCCACATCAAACTCCACTTTTGTCCAAAAAGGGCAAAATCGTCAAAACACACCCATGAAAAAGAAATTCTAGTGAAAAGTAGGGATGGGTCGTCATAATTACAATGTCTAAATCCAATTGTAAAAAATAGAACTAGGAAACAGACACTGCATTATAATATCTAAATCCAAATGTAAAAAGTAGAGTCAAGAAACAGACACTGCATTACATTGTCTGAATCTAAATGTAAAAATCAAGAGTCAGGCTTGGTGTGAAGCGTAAGAGATGAGTGAGTGATGAAAAAAAAATAGAATCAGGAAACGGACAATGCAATGCAGTGTCTGAATCCAAATGTATGAAGAAACATGTAGCAAGCGCGTGAGTGATGGAAAAAACAAAACCAGTAAATGGACATTGCAATGTCCAAATGTAAAACACATAATCAGAAAACAGACATTGCGTTGCAGTATCTGATATGCATTGACTTATTTCAAAATATAAAACTATGAGAAAATGAGTGTTAGTTGAAGTGGGTGCCACTTGTAATGGCGGATTATGTATAATTTTTGTTTATTTTAAATGCATTAAGTATCACAATACATGATTTATCTATTTATAATTACCATAAATATTGTTGATATTTTGTTGATATTGTAACTTTTAATTGATCTTACACAAATCACTCTTTCAAAAATATTGTTCCGCCAGTGGAAGGCTAAACTTCATGAATCGTGTTAGTTTGGACGATTCTTGGAGAAGAGCCATAAAATGTGTACTAGTTTCTTGTCACAAGTGGTTTTGTATGCTAAATTAAATTTTTTATTTATGATTTTGTACACAAAAATTAGAAAATTTAAGTAATTTTTGAAATTCCTGATTGCTGAACCGTTACATAATTTTCAGTTTGTCACTACTGAAATCATGAAGTTCTGCTCCCTGGTTAGCTCATTAAAGCTATTTGAATTTTAACAATATTTAATTGTATTTTAATAAGATAAAACGTATGATTTTCATTTTCAAATTTAAGCACAATGCTGAGGACATGCTCCGCTGGGGAAGTTGCAACATGCAATCTGAATCCATGAGCACTCCAAGCTTCCCCCTATGCAGACGAGCTGTGCGTTGGATAATTAGTTGAGGGTTAGAACTTAAGTTGATAAGAGAGAAGGTGAGATCGACGGAGTAAGGGACGGGGTGATTAAACTATTGGAATAAGTCAATGTTTAGAAGAAGAAGAATGCAAATATTCTGTAATTATTAGAATCTTGTTTAGGAAGGTTAATATGTCCTTTATTTGTTTCCTTTTGTAACAAGGGTTGTATGTACCTATTTATTCAGTTTTTATGAAATATATGAAATTAAGCCGTAAATTTCAATTTCGCACCAGAGCCAAACCGTAACCCTAATCCCACCTTGCTGCGTGTGTCGTGAGGAAGGAGACTGGTTGGTTGTTTTTTGCTGCATTCTTGCCGCAAGAAAATCCAACTAGAGTGCAGTGGGCTGTGATTGCTGCTGCTGTGTGTGCTGTGATTGCTGCTGCTGTGTGTGTTGTGACCGTGACTAATGGCAGGCGACAAAGGTGAGTCGGTGCTGAAATTGGAGGGTGGGGCTCCTGGCTCTACCAATGGTTCCGTCATGAATCCGGTTGTTATTCAGAGTGATGCTTCGGCCGTACCAAATACTGTAAAACTTAATGGATCAAACTACCCTCTTTGGTCCAAGGTGTTGGAGATGCATATTGCTGGGCGTGGTAAAAAATGGTTCGTGACAGGGAGCATCAAAGAGCCCAAGGAGAACACTGTTGAATATGAAGCTTAAGAGACTGAGAATGCAATTGTGAAAGGGTGGCTGATTAATTCCATGGATCCTACCATCATGGGATTTTTTATTCACCTTCGTACTGCTAAGGAAGTTTGGGAAAAAGTTGCTCGAACGTATTATGATGGGTCTGATATTTCTCAGATTTATGAGTTGAAGGTGAAGTCATTCCGGCTTCGCTAGGAAGGAAGACCTATCGGTGTATACTACGCTGATCTCAAAGCTGTATGGCAGGAATTGGATCAACGAAGACCGATCAAGATGGAGTGTGCTTTTGACTTGAAAACACTTCGAGAGGAGATTCAACTGGACCGTGTGTATGCCTTCCTAGCAAGGCTTGATGATATTTTTGACAAAGTGCGTAGTGATATTTTGAGAACTCAACCTTTACCATCTGTAGAGGAGGTGTTCTCTATTGTGAGGCGGGAGGCACAACGTCATGCAACTATGATGGGAGGTAGTGGCGTTGGGAACCTAGGAGGAGTTCCTCCCGCAGCTATGGTGTCTCGGTCACCTTCGGGTAGCCGGCCTTTTAATCCCTCACCAATGGTCAATTCTCGACCATTCACTCGGGAAAACAAGGATGATTTGAAGTGCACTTTTTGTGGCCAAACCCATCATACAGAAGATACGTGTTTTCAAAAACACGGAGTGCCTGAATAGTTTCCTGAATTGAAGAAAAAATTACGTGCCAAGGAACGCACCGCTAATGGAGCAAGTGGAAGCCGTGCATCCGTAGCCACTACTACCAAGGATGCCGTGTCCTCTTCTAGTGATCAGAGTCAAAGCTTGTTGACCATGACCACTTCCAGTGAAACCTCGGCCACTCCAGGTAGTATGGGGCCTGTTCTTTTAGCCTCTGATATGGAACATCATACAGGTTGGATTCTAGACTAGGGTGTAACCGATCATATGACTTTTGATAAGAATTTATTTACTAGTATGACAGTGAGTTCCTGGAAGTGTATTGCAACTGCTAACGGAACAACAACACCGGTTTTGGGGGCTAGCACGGTGAACCTTACACCGGCTCTTCCCCTTCACCACTGCCTACTTGTCCCCTTGTTGTCTCATAATTTGTTATCTATTCCTCAAGTTACTGAGCAATTAGATTGTGTTGTGCTTATGTATCCGATGTTTTGTTTGCTTCAGGATATTCGGACCAAGGAGATAATTGGGCGAGGTACTAAGAGAGAGGGGTTGTATTATGTGGATGACGTCGTTCCTGGCAGAGCTAATGCAGTTCGAGCATCCCGTACTAATAATCTGCAAGAAGTTTGGTTATTCCATCGTCGGTTAGGACATGCTTCGTTTGGTTATTTAAGGCGTATGTTGCCTAGTTTATTTTCTGAAATAAAAGAATCAGACTTACACTGTGAAGTCTGTATTCTCACAAAAAGTCATCGCGCTTCGTTTCCTCTTAGTATGAATAAAAGCTTATTACCTTTTGATCTTGTGCACTCTGATGTTTGGGGTCCATCTCCTGTTAGTACCGTGTCTGGAATAAAATGGTTTGTTACTTTCGTTGATGATTGCACTCGTATGACTTGGATTTATGTGGTGAAGAATAAAAGTGATGTTGGTATGGTGTTTCGGTTATTCTCTCAAATGATTGCAACACAATATTCCTCTGTTATTAAGGTTCTTCGTTCTGATAATGGAGGTGAGTATCTTGGTTCCGAGTTGTCAGGCTTTCTTCGGGATCAAGGAATTTTACATGAAACTACTTGTCCTTATACCCCACAACAAAATGAGGTCGCTGAGAGGAAGAACCGTCATATTCTAGAAACTGCCCGTGCTTTGCTTATTGGTGCATCTGTACCTCAACGGTTCTGGCCTGAAGCAGTCACCTATGCAGTGTATGTGATTAACCGTATGCCATCTCGGGTTATGAACTTTCGTACACCTATCCAAGTGTTGACAGAATCTGTTCCTGTAGTCTCCACCAACACTCTTACTCCTCGTGTCTTTGGGTGTATAGTCTATGTTCACATTCATAAGATTCATCGTAGTAAGTTAGATCCATGTGCTCACAGGTGTGTTTTCCTTGGATTTGCTCCTCAACAGAAAGGCTATAAGTGCTACCACCCTGAAACTCGCCATATGTATGTAACCATGGATGTTACTTTTTCTGAATCCGAGTTCTTTTATGCTTGACTTCCATCACCCTTCGATCATCTGGGGGAAAATAATACTAGTGGTGATCTTGGGTAGTTGGAAATTTGTAGCCCAAGGGGAGCACGTGTAGAAGAAGGAGAAAGTGAAAGTTCTCCTTCTAGTAGCAATGAAAGCTCTCGGCAAGAAGAGTAGGGACACAGTGGTTCTCGGCAAGAATGTGCCAAGGATGAAGGCAGGGGTTCTCACCAAGAGACTGCCGCAGATGATAGAGGCGGTGGTTCAGAGTGTCGGCAGGGAGCTGTCGAACCCACAACACCCTCTCTCTCAAGCTCGATAGTGCCACCCAATATGTCTTCTCCAAATATCCCTGAGGTAAGTACTACTGATGCTCATGTAACTAATCCAGATAATATTATGAGTACATATAAGTTGCCACCAAGGCAAAATCGTGGTGTTCCTCCAGACAGGTTTTCTCCTGAAGGAAAAGTGAAGTATCCAATAGCTAATTATGTGTCATGCTCAAACCTTGCACCGGAACATCAAGCCTGGGTAAGTAATGTGGAAGCAATCCCAACACCAACCCGAGTTGAGGAGGCCGTAAAAGATCCTAAATGGGCTGCTGCAATGGATGAGGAAATGATGGCACTACATAAGAATGATACATGAGAGGTAGTGAAGCTACCTGAAGGAAAGAAACTAGTTGGGTGTAGATGGGTCTTTACGATCAAATACAAGGCAGACGGTACGGTAGACAGGTATAAAGCAAAGTTAGTAGCAAAAGGTTATACTCAGACTTATGGTGTTGATTATCAGGAGACATTTTCTCCAGTAGCAAAGATGAACACAGTACGAGTTCTGATTTCTTTAGTTGCAAATTTGAATTGGCCACTGAAGCAGTTTGATGTAAAAAATGCTTTTCTTCATGGGCACTTGGAAGAAGAGGTATATATGGATTTTCCTCCGGGGTACAATGCCGGAGGGAAAACCGGAGTATGTAGATTGTTAAAGTCACTTTACGGACTTAAGCAATCACCTCGTGCATGGTTTGGAAAATTTACTCAAGTAATGAGAAGAATTGGGTATTACCAGAGTCACTCTGATCATACTTTATTTGTGAAACGGAGAAGTGGAAAAGTGACGGCCTTGATTATTTATGTGGATGACATGATAATAACGGGTGATGATACAGAAGAAATGATGAGACTGGAGCGAAACCTGGCTTCTGAATTCGAGATGAAGAATTTGGGAGATTTGAAATATTTTCTTGGCGTGGAGGTTGCTCGGTCATCTAGAGGTATTTTCTTGTCTCAACGTAAATATGTTCTGGATTTATTAAAAGAAACAGGGATGCTGGGATGTAAACCGGTGACACTCCCATTGTGGAAAAACATTATTTGGGGATTTATCCAGATCAAGAACCAGTTGACAAGGGTAGGTATCAAAGACTGGTGGGAAGGCTGATTTATTTGTCTCACACTCGTCCGGATATTGCCTATGCTGTAAGTGTGGTGAGTCAATTCATGCATTCACCAAGTGTGGATCATATGGCGGCAGTAATGAGAATCTTGGCTTATTTGAAGTCTGCACCTGGTAAAGGGATCTTGTACGCATGTCATGGACATATGAGGATTGAGGGTTTTACTGATGCTGATTGGGCAGGTGATGTGACTGATAGAAGGTCTACATCTGGGTATTTCACATTTGTTGGAGGTAATTTAGTCACTTGGCGAAGCAAGAAACAGAATGTAGTATCACGATCCTCCACTGAAGCCGAGTATAGGGGAATGGCACAGGGTGTGTGTGAGATTCTTTGGCTATAGAAGTTACTTTGGAGTCTCGGTTTTAAACAGACAGAAGCAATGGAGTTGTATTGTGATAATAAGTCCGCTAGAGAAATAGCTGAGAATCCGGTACAACATGACATGACTAAACATGTGGAGGTTGACAGACATTTTATCAAAGAAAAGCTAGAAAAGAAGATTGTGTCAATACCTTTTGTGAACTCAGAAAAAACAACTTGCAGACATTCTTACCCATGCTGTGTGTAGTAGGCGTTTTGATGATTCACTAATCAAATTGGGCATGAGTAATATCTATGCTCCAACTTGAGGGGGAGTATTGGAATAAGTCAATGTTTAGAAGAAGAGGAATGTAAATATTCTTTAATTATTAGAATCTTGTTTAGGAAGGTTAATATGTCCTTTATTTGTTGGGAGCTTTAATAAAACACCACTGGCACTGTTTACTTTTAACGAAAAACCACTTTTTTACCTTTAACTGTCACTATTCATTATACCTTCAAAAAGGACTTTTCATTAAAACTGTCACTATTCAGGGACTTTTCGTTAGTTTTCCATTATTTGTTTCCTTTTGTAACAAGGGTTGTACCTATTTATTCAGTTTTTATGAAATATATGAAATTAAGCCGTAAATTTCAATTTTCCTTCCAAACATTCCTTTTGCATGATTAAACTTTTTTTAATTTGCTCGCTTTCTCTCCATGCCCACTGCACTTTGCTAAACTCTTCACTCTCATTATACTCCAAACTCGTTGCTTCAACTCGCTTCGCTTTCTCAATTAATTATTCCAGAACTTTTTTCTGCTCAATCGATTTTCTTTTACCATCACAAGAAATCAACAACTGCAAGTACGTAGTGCGTTTTGACTTGCATTTGGCGTTGGATTTTTCTATTTCAGCTTGTTCTTGCTAATTTATTGTTCCTTTCTTTTCATGATGACGTGTTTACCAAGTTTTTGGGCATTTTCTGGAGAAAATTGCATAATCTCCTAAGAAAATTGCTACGTACTGCATTTTGATTTGAATCAGTTTTCTCTTGTTAATTTTTGTTGGAAGTTACTCTGCTACGTACTTAGTTTTGACTTGAATTGGCGTCAATTTCAGTTTTTTCTTGCTCATTTCTTCTGTTCAGTTCTTAAATATTCATTAATTCGTTAAGTGTGTGCTTAATTGAGCTTCTCCAATCTATTACGTTATTAATTTATATTCTAATTCTCGTTTATTTCATTCATGATCGTGTGTTTACCAAGTGTTTGTGCATTTTCCTGAGAAAATTGCGCAAGTTTTTTCTCCATTTCTTCTAGAATTTGGATATTACGATGTATCAAATCTTTGATCGATTACTATAGTTAACTAATTACAAAATGCGTCTCTCCGCTGATTTTTCAGTGAAGGCGATCGTTGTGCTGATATTCTTTCACTGCGCAAGCGCCACCGCTTACACCAACCACACCGTTGGCGGAGCTTCCGGCTGGGATCTCAGCTCCGACATCCAAGCATGGGCTAATCGCACCACTTTCCGTGTGGGGGACTCTCTTGGTATGATTATCCTTTGTATTTAATTAGCTGCATTTCATCCATGGACGATTACTTCAATTTTGTATTCGGTATTTGGTAGCGATTAGTTGAAATCCTTGAATAAGGCTGCAGGGCTTAACGGTGGCTGTTTGTTCATAAATTTATTTTGTTAATTGGGTGTATTGATAGATATTGGGATTAATGAAGTTGTGACTTAATTGAAGGCTTTGTTGCTGATACCGCGTCTTGTTGTTAGAACCATTGTGGCTGCTCTGCTGCTGTGTTTATTTTCTTCACTACTCTGGGATTGTTCGGATCTTAAGTACTTCGCCTCCGCCTGGGACTTGTGCTCCAAGGTTTCGGGTTAATGGTTTATGTTCGCATCTTATAATTTCTGTCGTCTTCACACTCTTCTTAGCTCTCTTTTGATTTGTTCAATTAAGTGATTACACAAGTTTGGTGTTTTTGTGTCAAAGGCATCATCATTCATCATACAGAAATAGATAGTGCCTGTTGGCGCTTTCAACCAGCTCATTGCACAACATTGCCCCTATAGCCATTTAATCTTAAGATCAAAGAAGGGTGAGGATTCTAATTTCTAGAGAAGAAACGACAAAAATGTGAAACAAATTTAGAGCTCACTAGTATAAGTACCCGCGTTGCTGCGGGTTTTTAAAGCGTATAAAATATGTAAAAAGTTCTATACACATGTATAACCAAATTAGGGGTTCAATCATAGATTTGTATTCCTGTTTACACTTATATTTGCGCACACATACACTAATCAACACTTTTAAATTCTTCGATCGTCACTTCATAACTTTTTTATTTTATTTTTCATGATATACATGCTTCTCGGTTACAATGTGAAAAAATAAAAGCTACTAATGTAAATTGGTAAAATAATTAAGTAATATCACAGCTCTCAAATACATTTAATAGGATACATTAAAATAAATTGCAAGCTACTTATTATCGTTGATCAGCAACATTTTACTTACATTATTTTGGTGGCAGCAAAGGTCGATTAGCAACCTTCTACAAACTTTATTCCTTGCATAACATTCAAAATCGTAATATCCCATGACAGTTTTATGATCACAAAAATTTCTACTGGGCCAGCACAAACTGTCACAACCTTTGAAAATAACAATTGACAAAAACATGTTCAGACCTCTAATGTGAAGGTTAAATTGTCAAATATCACATACTAAGTTTTGCACAGAACATGATGATGTATCAGTGAAGCGGTGGTCATGTTTATGATAGGCACACGCTGATACCATATTGTACTGTAACTTGAATACTTATAGATTGGTATTAACATAGCAAAAAAGATAGTGATATATGTGAGTTTTTGTAAGTTTTGACCCGATTTTAGGTATTATAAGTCTAGAGCAGAGTAACAGTGGGTAAGAATCAACTAAAAAATAAAGGAAAATCTAAAGTATCAAACAGAAAATATTACATGCCAATGAGAATATATAAACACAGCCCAATTCCTAAACCACACAAAATATTACCTTTAAACCATTCACCTCTCAGAAACACCTCGAAATCCCCACAAAGTTGTCCAATTTCCACCAGAATTCAGCTTCTTCCAGTGTTGAGAAACTATCCAAAAAAACAGAAACCAGAGGAACAAACACTAAGTCTGCACAAACTATTCAGATTAACAAAACCCAGAATTAGATTCCTTCTGGGTAAACCACACAAACCAAATACACACGAATCAAATGAAGTAGCTTTCATATCCAAAAAGCAAAAAATAAAACAACCCAGAAACATGGATAACAAAAAAAATAAAAAGAAAATTACAATATTCAGAAAGTAAAATGGAACATAACCCTAACCCAATTTAAGCCCCTTTTCGAAATCCCTCGTACCTAAAATTTGAGTTTCGAAACTGAGATACGAAGGCAAGATGACAACGTGGTACGGTTCATCGGCGTTCATACGAAAACAGCTCGCTGTAATTCTGAGACCCAGACCCAAGCCGCTTAACACTTTGAAATCGATTTGTTGGTTTCAGAGTTCGATTAAGTTTGGATTTTAGGAAAAAAAAGGGATTAGTTTTATGGGTTCTGAAAATCCAAGAAAAAAAATTGGAAACGCATGACCAAAAAGCAAACAAATTTATTAAAAAAATTTGAAAGAAATTCAAATCACCTTCAAAAAAGAAAAGAAAAATCAGAGAGCAAATTTATGATATTAATCTCCATGAACACAGAAAGCTGAGAGGAGGATTTCATACCTTGCTGCGTCGAGTTGTAAACTGTAATTGTAATTGGTTTCAAGTTTCGATTTTTTTTCCGATCATTGTGAGTGAGAGAGAGATGGAAGGGGAGACAAAGTTATGCAGATAAGGCGAGGACTGCAGAGGGAAAACGATGTTTTGCCAGATGAGGTGAAGAAGCAGAGGGGAAGAAACGTGAAGATCCACGCGTCACCATTCTGCTCTCCATTTGATAGCAAAACAACAGTGGTAAAGTTGGAGTAACAGCAAAAAATGAGGGTAAAACCGAAAATCCATTGTAGCTAAGCTGCAGTGATTCTCCCACCGGTTTTAGTATATATAGATTTAGTTGATTTGCAATGACATATTGGCATCGGCTACTATCCCAATCCCATTAAGCAAATGAAACTCTGCGCACGTGACTTACAAGTGTCATCATGAATGACTTTACAAATACAATCAAATTATCAACACATGGATAAGCCTAAGCCATGCCCATATGTAACTATGGGCAACCTTCCATGTTTTAAAACGACATACCTTATCCGGCTAGCCCTAGCTATTGACTAGCAAGAGATGCCCGCGCAATGTTGCGAAATTGAAAATTGTACGAATTTTTTTTATATAGCACCATTACATACAAGGGATAAAATTTATGCTTTTTATTTGTTTACATAAATTTTCAATAAGTTGAGCCAAACAAAAAGCTCGAGTTCAGTTTGCAAATGAGCCGAGCACGAACTTGAATATATCATTAGAGCTGAGCTTGAGCTGTACTTGAGCAAGAACAATTTTAACTGAGTGGAGCTTGTACTCGACTATATAATATGTACCTTGCAAGCCTCTATCTTCTGAAAACAAGTTAGTGATATTTGTTGAGATTTTGTTACAACTTCATTTAATTATTCATATTGGGGTTTAATCATATAGTTAAATTCGATATCTATATAAATATTATTTGTTATATATATATATATATAAAGCCAAGCCTAAAGTGAATACTATTTTTGGGATCACAAGCTTCACAAAAAATAAGTTGACAAAAATGCATCAAATATGGTAGGGGTATTTTTTTCATTTTAGCAGTGTTTTTTAATAATTAATTTTTTTGTATAGTTTTTTTTTCTTCAAATAATTAGTACCTCACAATAGGCTAGCAATAATGTGATTTAATCAGTTGTCCATTAAATATTATTTTCTCTATTTTAAACACGTTCAAAACATCTTAAGAAGTTGTAATGCTAGTTATAAAAAAATTCGTTCGCACGCGGATAATAATGTGATTAAATTAGTTGTCAAATGATTTTGTTTTTGTTTTTGAACAAACGATATTATCTACACTAAGATGGAGTGAGGTGGGCTTAGCCTTACAATGGGTTAGCAATAATGTGATTCAATCAATTGTTTATTAAATGTTATTTTCTCTATTCTTTATAATTAGTACCTCACAATAGGCTAGTAATAATGTGATTCAATCAATTGTTCATTAAATATTATTTTCTCTATTTTTAAACACGTTCAAAAACTTTTTAAAGGCTATAATGCCGGTTATAAAAATAAAATTAAAAAAAAATCTTTCGCACATGGATAATATTGTGATTAAATTAGTTGTCAAATGTTTTTTTTTTAATAAACGATATTATCTACACTAAAGGGTTGGGGGTGGGCTATGGGCTAACAATAAAGTGATTCAATTAGTTGTTTATTTGTTTATTTATTTATTTAAACAAACGATATTATCTACACTAAGGGGGAGGAGAGTGGGCTTAGCCTCAATGGGCTAGCAATAATGTGATTCAATTAGTTGTTTATTAAATATTATTTTCTCTATTCTTAATATAAATTCAATATAGACTAATTTTATTATGTGGATTCAGCTGCTTTAATTGATTTATGAGAGGTTTCTTCTAGCATGATTTAAGATTATTCATTTATTTCAAACTAATATTTGACTTTTCTTTTGTCAATATATGCATATAAATACATTTATAGAAAATGTGATTTTAATCCTTGGTTAAGATTATAGTTAGAAAAATGTCTTATGCAAGATTAATTATTGATGATAGTCCTTTGACTATACATCCATGCCAATATATATTATCCATGTCAGCTTTTATTTTTTTTGGTGGTTTTATTGATTCTATTTTTCCAACATTGCCCATATGTGATTATTGTTCGTTTCTTTGTCTAGGAAGTTTAGCATTTCCACTAAAATCGTGTACATGAGTTTTTGTTAGGATTTGTTGTTTGTTTGTGGAATACTTGATATATTAGTTCAATATTAGTATATGATCTGCATATTTGTGATGCACATGGTTTCAAATAGTTTTCATGTTTCCTCTATATTTTGGTGCACTATAGAAATGAGGTATACTAATCCAACATAGGTACCATGGTTGAGGTATATTAAAATTCTAATAATGTCTTTTTAATTTGCAGGTACTATGTATTAGATAGATACCATAACATAGGGTAGATACTGTGGTATAGGTACCATGGTTTGGGTACATTATTTACTTATTTGGTATGATGTATTCATTAAAATTTGATTTCTAGAGATTTGTTTTATTGTGATATGAAACTTTTTGAATTCTAATTAATAATTTCGTTTTCTTATTTGGTATGTAACTAAATTTCTTACTTTATAGGAGGAATGAAGCACTCAAATTAAATATTAATTGTGGGGGTATTTTAGGAACTAAAATACACATAAAGACATTAAATCCAATGAAATATGAGTTTGAATGTTAATTCTGAGGTGGACATCCAATCAAGGGCCTAATTTAAATTTTTTATCTTGTACCAAGTTTTTATGAAATGTTGATCTATGCCAAGGATTAAACTCCACTTACCCATACATTTAAAATGTGTAAGTCACATGTAGCATGCTGTGATTCAAAAAATACCTTTTGTACCCGCATGAGCGTGTGCATGAAGACTAATATATATTAAATGGCGTGCGCATGAAGGCTAGTATATATTGGTTCTAACATATGCAAAATTTGGTTTTATTTTGTACGTCCCTAAAGAAAAAAAGATTAAGATTTACTCAATTGCAGAATATCTTCTAACTTCGACATGAAGACATTAAGTAACAGACAAATGACAAGTACGGATAATGTTAAAGAAGTAGACTGCAAACGAAATACAATTCCCCCATTTAGTAGAGTGGTTAGAGCAGTTGAAGAAAGAAGTACACATCCTTCTCTGTTAAATTAGCTCACTTTTAGAACAAGAAACCATGGTTCAGGTGGTATTCTTTGCATCAAATGCATATCTCTTTCCACTAACTATTCTCTTCTCATCCAATAATGACGAGGCGGCAGCAGCAGCACTCAAAGCCTTGGAGACCATTCACAGCAAACTGCTGTTCAGCTGAAGACCAAACAATCTTTCGCAACTTCAGCAGGTGCAGGCCATCAAGGTCTGATCTCTCCAAGGATGTTGCTCATCAACTGCCGTCCTTCCGGCGGTTGTCTTTTTCTGATCTCAGCCGTTCTTCGTCCATACGGATCAACGAGGATCTTGCAGAGTCTTTTGGGTCGGACTTGTATGATTTTCAACTGAGTGAGCTGCGTGCTGTGACTCAGAATTTTTCGGTTAATTTTTTGCTTGGAGAAGGTGGGTTTGGAACCGTGCATAAGGGTTATGTTGACGAGAATTTCAGGCCGGGTTTGAAGGCTCAGGCCGTTGCCGTTAAGCTCCTCGACATTGAAGGCCTACAAGGACACCGTGAATGGCTCGTAAGGATTTTTTTTATTTTACTATATATTTTCTGCCATGATAAAGACATGTGAAGGAAAATAGAGTATGCTACACTTACCATTTCATTTCTATTAGAGATATGTTATAAATGATGATACAAATACTTCGTTAGAATACAATTTTAAGAAAAATAATATTACTATGTACCATATAAGACCGAGTAGAAAAAGGTGGGATTAATTTAATAAATAACGATAACGGTTACTATTTTTGATAATGATCATTTTTGAATTGTTCGAATAATTTTTTTTTCAGAAATGATCTTTATAAAAAGTTTTAACTTTTATAATATAAGAAGGATTGTCTGACAACTTAGGTTAACCCAACAATTTCTTATTAGTCATAGCCCTTTTCGATTGTGTTTTTTCTTTGTTCAAGGTTCCTGTAATTATTTTAAAGGGTGTGATATTCACACACCATTTTTTACTTCTCTCACACCTTTTTGAATTTCGGCCGTCGGATCGGATGAATTGAAGAAGATCTAACGGATAGAAATTAATAGGATGTGTGAGAAGTAAAAAGGGGTGTGTGGATAGCACACCCCGATCAATCATGTTTTTTATTTTTGTTTAATTTAATTTAGATTGAATACCCTAAATAAAGAGACGTATGAAAAGTTAAAATTAATGTGTAAAAATCACCTCAATTATTTTATCTAGGTCTTGACCAAAAGCAAAAGAGAAAGGAAAGAACCTAACTAGGCCGAAAGCAAGCAAACCACATCAACTTTTAGAAGATATTGACTAAAGCGTCCTCATATAAATAAATAAAGTGTCGTATGTGGACTAATCGCCAAATCTCAATAGGATGCACATCTCTAATAAAATGATTTGATTTGAAAAAATGAAAAAGAGACTTTTCCAGTTAAGTTTTGCTAAGTTTTGACAAATATATTCATAACTCATTAATTTGTTGCAGGCAGAAGTGATATTTCTTGGGCAGCTGAGGCACCAGAATTTGGTGAAATTGATTGGCTACTGTTGCGAGAACGAAGAAAGACTCCTTGTTTATGAGTTTATGCCTCGAGGCAGCTTAGAGAATCACTTATTCAAAAGTGCGTTTGCATAATATCTCCAAGTCCAACAATTATAATTATTTTTAATTACAGTTTTAGGGTTTATATAATTATTATCTCTGTGAGTGCAGGGCTTTCAGTATCATTGCCTTGGGCCACAAGACTAAAAATTGCAATAGGAGCAGCCAAAGGCCTTGCTTTCTTGCATGGGGCTGAGACACCTGTTATATACCGGGATTTCAAAACTTCAAATGTCTTGCTAGATTCTGTAAGTGTAGCACTCGAGACATAGAGAGAGTTGTTATTGACAATCTCATAAAGTTATTTTACGAAATGAATATTTGACGATAAGTGCAATATTTTTTATTTATTTATAGTTTTTATATACAGCTATAGTAAAAATGACAAAAACAAAACCTACTTTTAATTCCAGGGTATTTAAGTATTATACAAGCTGCATTTTTCTCTGTATTTGGTAGGATTTCACAGCAAAGCTGTCAGATTTTGGACTTGCAAAGATGGGGCCTGAAGGATCAGAAACGCATGTCACAACAAGAGTAATGGGTACCTATGGATACGCTGCCCCTGAATATGTCTCGACAGGTGAACTTGAAAATGCTATATGTATATACTTCCCAACTTTTTTCTTTAGTACATATAGTCCCGTTTAGAATTGCTTTTTTAGTGCAATGAAGTGTGCATATTAGGAGTTTCGTACTCAGAGAAAGAAATTGCGTTAGGTTATATTAAGAATTTCCATCCAGAGTTACTGTTTAACTTTACGAATTAATGAAACTAGTTGAAGATTTAATATTGATAGAAAAGTAGATTTCAATCCAGTTCCATTACAATATTTTAGAAAAATGGGAACTTCCTTTGACTATCGTCTTAGATTAAAAACTTATCATAGTGTGATGATAATTAATAACTAGATGGGTCGACTGAGTCTAATTCAAAAGACCCATTTCATTAATCAAATGCATTGACATTTGGATGAATTTCAAATTTTCAGGGCAATTGACAACAAAATGTGACATCTACAGCTTTGGAGTGGTGCTGCTAGAATTGCTAACAGGAAAAAGAGCAATGGATAAATTGAGACCAAAGAGCGAGCAAAATCTGATTGATTGGGCAAAACCTTACCTGACTAGTAGTAGTCGGAGGTTGCGACATATTATGGACCCGAGACTTGCTGGCCAGTATTCTGTCAAGGGAGCAAAGGAGATTGCCCATCTGGCATTACAATGCATAAGTATGAACCCTAAAGACAGGCCTAAAATGCCAACTATTATCGAGACTCTTGAAATCCTTCAAAACTTGAAGGACATGGCCGTTGCTTGTGGACATTGGCCGGCATCAACCAAATCTGCTAGAAATGGGGTTTTTGGTAAAGCTAGAATGGATGGTCATAGAGTCGGGAATATCAGGAAATCGTCTCCAACTGCAACTGCAAATCAGAAATAATCTCAAAGCTGAGCAGTCTCGATGACTCAGGGCTATATGTCAAGTTTAATATAGAAAGTGTGTAATATTGTAAGTTAAAAAGACGCATTTGAAACCCGAGGATTGTTTAGTTGCCTATGTAAATATATAATGGCTTTTTTGTACAACTCAATCTGTACTTAATCATGTATCATAACAAGGCACGAACGATATACACAACTTATAGCAGAAATACCAGTATATGAAGAACAATTCAATATTAACACAATAGGTTTTCTGACCGAAAAAATCCTATGTGCGTTAAAAAACGGGCGACTCCAGGGACTTCGGTCTACTAGTGAAAATAAGGTCCATACAATGTATACCACACAAGCTCAAATTGCTAAAACTAATTTAAAGAGCAGCTTGTACCTTTGTGTAACCTTCAATCATGCCTAGAAGCTTTAAGCTCAGTCTTCATAAGCATGGTATCTCCATCTTCTGAGCTCATCTCATGTGGCACTGGTGTGAGACACGAAACTGTGAAAATGATATGGAAATATAATATGCAAATTTAGATTCAAAACCACAAAGTTAGCTTCTTCAAACAAAATATTTAGAATGAAGAAATCAACTGAGAATACCATATAGAGATCTATCAGAAGATTTTGAAATATGCTTGATACTACACTTTAACCAAACATTCTCATGGAAGATTTTGGTGAGTTAGACTAACTCCAACCCTGACCTAAAACCTAAAATTTACCCAAAATTCCCTCCCCCAAATCCACTCCAACCCATGACTTTAAAAAATTCTAAAACCTAAAATCCAAATGAATGTCAAATTTCGGCCCAATTTTAGGCCACAAATCAAAATGGGCCCCACCATTTGAGAGTGAAACCAGGGTTGTGTTGCCCACTTCCCAATCTCCACCCGCCCACGCGCCACACGCGCTGGGCAATTGATTGCAGCCGACAGCCCCCATGTGGGGGTGTTCCCTGTGTGTCAGCACACAAAAGCAGCCCAACGGCTACTTCTTGTCATCCAAAAGTTGTGTTTAAATGGGTTGTTGGTTAATCCAACGACCCAGTTTCAAATTATTATTTTTTTGTTTTATATTTATATATTTATTGAATCCAACGGCTTAGATCAAATATAATCAAATCTAACGGTAAAAAAAAAAGATCTAACGGTCCAAATTTAAATCTAACGCCTAAAAAAAAATTAAAAAATTATTTAACTTAAAATTCAACAAAAAACTCTATAAATACCTATGTATTTGTTCAAACATCCACACAAAACTCACTTTTATCCTACAATTCTTCCAATTTTTCTTTCTACCGTTTCTTCTCATTTCCAAAATTTTCAAGATGGCAAAAGAGCATGTTAGAGGTCGTAATTGGACCTTTGACGAAGATATTGCTTTATGTTTGGCATGGATTTCTGTTAGTGAAGATGGTGCCGTCGGCACCAATCAAAATAGAAAGGATTTGTGGGGTAAAATCGTTGATAAGTTCCATGAAAACTCCAACGCCGGTCGAAGGGAAGTTGGTGGTGTTTATGATCGGTGGAAGATTATCAACAAAGCGTGCACTTTGTGGAAGGGAAGCCTGGAGAGAGCCATGGTTGATATGCCTAGTGGAAGGGGCGCCTCAGAAATTATGAGTTTCTTTGTTGATATTTTAGTTGTCATGTACATAATAGTATTTTGAAACTAATTATTTTTATGTATTTGTTGCATAGGATGACAAAGCAATGGCAATTTACAAGACAAGAACTACACCAAAAAATCAAGCTTTTAAGTTGCATCATGCTTGGAACATCCTCAAGGATTGTCCGAGGTGGGGAACTGATGCGAATCAACAATGTGGAAGATTATTTCATAATGAAGCCCCACCCCAAAGTGATGTCAATGAAGGTGTCGACCAAATGACCCCAACTTATTCTTTGCCAAGGCCATCGGGTAGAGATAAGCAAAAGGAAGCAAAGAGAAAAGAGAAGTCCCAAGATCCGAGTTATGCACAATTTGCTAGTGAAATGGCAAGAATGAACGAAAATCATTGCCGTCGGCAAGAACAATCGGCCCAAAGGTTTTTGGCCATGAAGCAAGAAGCGGATAGGGAGCAAGAAAGGTACGAAACTAATTTGATAATGCAGGACCTCGACAAATACACTCCAGAGAGGAAGAGATACTTACGTGGTAAGCAAAAAGAAATTATACGAAGGAATGCCACAAGGAGTATATTTCAAGATGATGATTCGTCTCAAGACTATCACCCAAGTCCATCACCAAGTCAAGATGGTGGATATCATTATTAAGTTTATGTAGTCCATGAGTTTTCGATTGTATTAAGTTTATGTGGTTTATTAATTGTTTTTTTTTAAAGTTTATGTGGTTTATTATGATTTTCATGTATTGATTTAGTGATTTTTCAAAATTTATCGGAATTTAAATATTTTTAGGTAAAAATGTTCATAAAATTAATTTAGGATAGTGTACATAATTTTTTTTTTTTAAAAAAAAGTTAATTTAAAAAAAAAAGCCTTAATTCATTCTTTGATAATTTGGGGCTAAAATTTTAGGCCATAAGGGTTAGAGTAGAAAAGCTGTTTCTGGGCTAAAACCTAAGGGCCTGTTTGGTAGTGTACTTGAATCCAATTTTTTAAACTCAAAAACAGTTTTCAAGTTTTAGGTCTTAAAAACTTGTTTGGTATGACTATTTTTAAAAATTGAACTCAAGACTAACTCAAAAATATAGTATATTCCGTAAAAACATAAAAAGTGAGTTTTTAGAGTTTTTAAACTTAAACTTACTCATTTCTTTTCTTTCCCTCCTTCCCTCTCACTCCAAATATATCTCTCTCCTTTTTTTTTTTTACTTTTTTCGTCTCTACTCCAATCCAATCAAGTTTAAGTCGTAAGATTTAAAATTTTTAAATCACAAACCAATCAAGTTTTTGAGTCTTAAAGAAAATTATTTTCAAAAAATGTTCTTAAAAAATGTTTTGAGAAATGATAAAAAATTTCAAATAAGATACCAAACAGGCCCTAAATTTTCTGGGCTAAATATTTTTAGGTTTTAGGTCAAGGTTGGAGATGGTCTTAGCACCCAATTTTAAGCAAGAGAAAATCATTTGCAATTAAGGTTTTCAAATAAGAACGAAGAAAGGAGAATAGCTAGAAAACAAAGAACACTCTCAAAGATGATCCTTTTCAACAAAAAAAAAATCTTGAAAAGAAAGAATTAAGCAAGAATTTTCACGGATAATTTTAAGATTTTCAATGACGAACTTTATCCATGAAAATGCTCTATGATTCTAGAGTTTCTAAGCAAAATCAAAACACCCTCACTGTTGGATATGTATCAACAATCAATGATAAATTTAATTATGCTAATAAACAATAGATGCGAATATATGAACAAACAGTGTCAAACAACAAAATAAAATTATGGGTAAATTACAAAAAACTACCTCAACTATTGGTGTCACGACACTTTCATACCTCATTTTTTAAAGTTGACAATGTCATACCTCATCTTACGAATTTGTGCCAATGTTATACCTTCCGTTAATTGGCCGTGAATTTTTCAGTTAAATGCTGACGTGGCTTGATCTGAGACCCACTTTTTATTAAAAAGTTAATAAAAAATCATATAATATTTTTTAAATATTAAAATAGAGTAAATGACAAAAAACTATCTCAAGTATTGGTGTTACGACACTTTCATACCTTATCTTTTAAAGTTGACAATGTCATACCTCATCTTACGAATTTGTGCCAATGTTATACCTTCCGTTAATTGGCCGTGAATTTTTCAGTTAAATGTTGACGTGGCTTGATCCGGGACCCACTTTTTATTAAAAAATTAATAAATAAAATATTATTAAAAACTAAAAAATCATATAATTTTTTTTAAATATTAAAATAATAAAGAAAAGTAAAAAAAAAAAAAACTGATTATCCCATTCCCCCCTTTCTTTCTTCTCTCTCTTCTCCCCCATTTCTTCTTCCCCTTTTTGGAAACCCAGAAAACAGAAGAACAAAAAAAAAAAAAAAAAAAAAAAAAAAAAAATTCGTCCCGTCCCCCCTTCTTTCTTCTCTCTTCTCCCCCATTTCTTCTTCCTCTTTCTAGAAACCCAGAAAACAGAAGAACAAAAAAAAAACAAAAAAAAACAAATGCATTTTGTCTTCCCCCCTCCCCACCTCCTCCACCCCCTCTTCTCCCCGTACCCACACTTTTCCCTCGACACCCATTCCCCCTTTCTCCGCGCCCAGTTCTCCACTCTCGGAATCGGGGATCTGGGTGTTTTTTTTTTTTTTTTTGTTCTTTTTTCTCGGTTGCAGAAGGGGGAAGAAGAGGGGGAGAAGATGAAATGGGGGAGAAGAAGGGGAGGGGGGAAGACAAAATGCATTTGTTTTTTTTTTTTTTTTTGTTCTTCTGTTTTCTGGGTTTCTAGAAAGGGGAAGAAGAAATGGGGGAGAAGAGAGAGAAGAAAGAAAGGGGGGAACGGGATGAATCAGTTTGTTTTTTGTTTTTTTTTTTACTTTTCTTTATTATTTTAATATTTAAAAAATATTATATGATTTTTTTTAGTTTTTAATAAAAAGTTGGTCCGGATCAAGCCACGTCAGCATTTAACTGAAAAATTCACGGCCAATTAACGGAAGGTATAACATTGGCACAAATTCGTAAGATGAGGTATGACATTGTCAACTTTAAAAGATGAGGTATGAAAGTGTCGTGACACCAATACTTGAGGTAGTTTTTTGTCATTTACTCTATTTTAATATTTAAAAAATCTTATATGATTTTTTTTAGTTTTTAATAATTTTTTAATAAAAAGTGGGCCCCGGATCAAGCCACGTCAGCATTTAACTAAAAAATTCACGGCCAATTAACGGAAGGTATAACATTGGCACAAATTTGTAAGATGAGGTATGACATTGTCAACTTTAAAAGATGAGGTACGAAAGTGTCGTGACACCAATACTTGAGGTAGTTTTTTGTCATTTACTCTAAAATTATACAGAAACAGTAAGATCGAGGCTTGCGTACCGCAATGTCCTTGAAATAGAAATTTCGTCCCTACTCTGTGCTTGTAGTTCTACGGACGTCTGCTTCACCAGGATTCAACGATCAAGTTAAGATTCCAGCATCGGAAAAACTTTAACTTCTGGCGAATTTATTTGTGGTTCTCTCAGAATGCTTGATATGATTTTCAGTGAATTGAATGACATGCAGATGCATATATTTATAGAGTGTGAATGCCTGTTTGCAACAGGTATGAGAATTGGGTGTGACTGTTGGGAGACACTTTTTCAGAGGGGTGTTGTGCTCTCTGCATTTTTCCAACAGTGCAGACTTCATCTGAAAAGATGAGTCTGTTCAAAAATAATTTAATTAAATTAAATTCGAAATTAATTAAAAATAATTAATTAAATCTAAAAATAATTTAATTATTAGAGCTCGAGCCCCAAGGCCCATCTTTTGATAATTAATTATATATTAATTAGCACACCCCAAAGCCCAACCCCAAAGGTGAGCCCAATTTTCTTCTCCAAGACCTATTCTCCAATCACTTTCTATAAGGGATAAAGCCTTATAAAGTGAAGACATCTTTTGGGAATGACCAATGTGGGACAAAGGAATTTCAACTCAAAATTTCCAACAATATCCCACATTTGAGTTGAAATTTCATTCAAACTCCAACAACGACCCCACATTTGAATGCAAATGGAAATAAAAATGTATGATTAGGCTACCTAAAACTGAGAGAGAATAGACATGATATGCATCAGGTGAAGTGTCTTTTGGACTTGAACTTACCCTAGTGAAAGCATATCGGATTTACTTGGTGACGCAGTGGATGTGGAAGATCTTGAACTGTTCACCTCAGTAGTAAACCGAGACAATATGCTACACACATATCATGTCTTCCACACGTCAATTCATACGATTGTGTTCATTTTGGCCCTGAACAGATCTCGAATTTCGTAAGAGCTTTAGAGAATTTAACCATTTCAATTCTCATAAATGTGGCCCCATTTACTCCTATATAGGTGACATTAATTAAGAATAGTCTGCCATATTCCTCTTGATAACAAGATATTAATGTCATTAAATGTATAAAACATAACCCCTCAAACTCAACAGATAACACACATTTGATCATAAGAATGGGTAAGTTGTGTGTTCAACTTGTGAATCAAACTCAACCAGTTTGCCTATTGAACCTAGACCATGGGATCTCCAATGAGCTAGGTTAGGTTTCCGCAGTCCGATTCATTGAATTGGCTTGAGACCCATTCCCCTCGATGTAAATAATATTTGCTCTCTCAGTAGGCCTTTTGTCAAAGGATCAGCTATATTTTCCTTTGACTTCACATAATCAATGGATATTATTCCATTGGAGAGCAACTTCTTAAGAGTATTATGCCGACGCCTGATGTGTCGCGACTTTCCATTGTATACATGATTTTTGGCCCTTGATTGCGCGGCCATACTATCACAATGTATACATATCGCAGTTACAGGCTTTGGCCACATTGGAATATCCTCCAAAAAATGTTTAAGCCACTCGGCTTCTTCTCCAGCCAAGTCTAAAGCTATAAACTTTGACTCCATGGTGGAACGAGCTATACATTTTTGTTTAGAGGATTTCCAAGATATTGCTGCACCTCATAAGGTAAAAACATATCCACTTGTCGATTTGGATTCCGTAGTGTCAAAAATCCAATTAGTATCACTAGAGCCTTCTACAACAGGTGGATACTTTGTGTAGTGTAATCCGTAGTCAAGTGTATTTTTCAAATACCTTAACACTCTTACTAAAGCATCCCAATGCTCTTGTGCCGGATTACTTGTATATCTACTAAGCCTACTTACCGCATAAGCTAAGTCAGGCCTAGTCGAATTCATCAAGTACATTAGACTTCCAATTACTTGAGAATATTCAAGTTGAGATATGGCATTGCCTTTATTTTTCTCCAACTTGCATCCAGCATCAAAAGGAGTTGCAACAGGTTTGCAGTCAAATTGACTAAACCTTCGTAATATTTTTTCTGCATAATGAGACTGTGTAAGGACATACCCTTCACCATTTCTCATAAATTTGAATTCCTAAACTGACATCGGCTTGACCTAAGTCTTTCATGTAAAAAATTGAATTCAACATTTTCTTTGTTTTGTTGATGACATCTTTATTGCTTCCCATGATGAGCATATCATCCACATATAAACAAACAATAACACAAGTTTTATCACTACTCTTAATGTAGACACATTTATCAGAGTCATTTATTTTGAACCCATGTGTCAACAAAGTATGATCAAATTTCTCATGCCATTGTTTTGGTGCTTGTTTAAGTCCATATAATGACTTAAGTAGTTTGCACACTTTGCTTTCTTGTCCTTTAAGCACGAACCCTTCAGGTTGTTCCATGTATATTTCTTCATCTAGTTCTCCATTTAAAAATGTTGTTTTTACATCCATTTTTTGATAATTAATTATATATTAATTATAATTAATTATCAATTAATTAGCACACCCCAAAGCCCAACCCCAAGGGTGAGCCCAATTTTCTTCTCCAAGGTCTATTCTCCAATCACTTTCTATAAGGGATAAAGCCTTATAAAGTGAAGCCATCTTTTGGGAATGACCAATGTGGGACAAAGGAATTTCAACTCAAAATTTCCAACACTATGAAGATGAATTTCGAACCACCAAAAAAAAACAACCACCACCCCAAGGTTTTATCAAGAAGCTTTTTTTTTCTTTCCTGGTTTAGCAGAAAAACAACACACAAGGACTTAATCTGAAGAAATCAAGGGTGAGAAACTCACTCTCTGAGTGTAGGAAGTCATACAAGCCCACATGGATTTTCTTAAAAGTGTGCTAGATTCACTTGCAAATCAGATGACTAGACAACTTCACAAGTCAAAATACATAAGAAACTCATGAAATGCATATGCATGAACAAACCTTCCAATGAAGCCACGACTTGAGATCTTCACACGATCAACTTGAACTTCTTGGATTGCAAGATCCCTAAGAACTAAATCATCTAACATAATTGAGGTTTGAACTTGTGTGATTTAGAAATACAAGGAAAGACTTAATCATTGAGCCAAAAACAAATAAACCTAGACTTAATAAAGCTATATTCAGATCTTATCGTGTCAGTTAGCATTCAACAAGGGAAAAAAAGGTTAGTTTCCTATTTAGATTCTAATAGAAAAATCGGGGGAACTATTTCATAGTATAATTAATAGACCTCTGCTCTCATAAAAACCACGTCTGATCTTGAACTAAGACCTATTGTTAATGCATGTATTAAAGAGATTCTACTATAGATATATTAGGACATTTTACAGCATTATCTTCATCGATCTCTACATGTTAGTTTTGTTCTTTCATGTTCTTGATTCAGTCAAGATTTTGGCTTTTGGTTAACATAATCTTGATCTATTTGAGGCTTTTATTATTCTTACAAAGTTAATCTAGAATCTTTTATAAACCTATTTAACCATTATTGTGTTCAAATTTGGTTGATACGATATGGGAAGGTTTCGTCTTTCTCAACTTTAGATTCGAGAACAACAAAGATACATGACAGTAACAAGAAAGACCGCTTGTAGCCATATTGTCGACAATAGTCTCATACATACCTAAATTGAGACGAGTAATATAAGTTTTATAAAAGAAACGGCGCACCAATAGATGGTGTCATCACAAAATGAGCATAATACATGAATAAGGGTAAAAAAAATATAAAATTAATCTATTTCTTGTGATGCTTCACTAACTTTTCGGAAAAGGTACGACAGTTGTTATAATATTTTGCTTTAATATTGTTCATTTCACAAACATAAAATAAATATTTTACAAGTCAAAGCAACAAAGTAAAGTAGTATTGAGGCATCGAAGCAAATATACCGTACTCTAACTCATTGAAAAGATCTCACATTTAGATTTCTGCCTAAGAAGGAGAAGAAGTAGGTGGGGCGGAAGTTGCAATGAAACAATGATTAAAAACTCGGTCATTTCTTTTCAAAATTTCATCTTTGCTGCTATAGTGTTCATGTGCAAAAGTGTTATTCACAAGAATAAAATGGTAGTCTTTCCAACGCCACAAGAGCCCTGCAACTTTTGTTAGTAATCACCCGTCCTAAGAAAATATAGGTATACACGTCTCATGCATACTCTATATTGAAATATTTTTTGCACCCAACCACATTCGAAGATCCGTTGAAAATGCACTACCGCCAAAAGCAAAATAACCATAATTAAAAACATATTTAATCCGACCATAGTGCTTAAGGGAATGAGTAATTTTTTATTTCTCCAAGCATGATCTCTTGGATAGATTTGAAGTTTAAGGTAAGAAGCTCTACACTTATAAGAGCAACTCCAATGTAGGAGCCCTCCCCCCAGGCAATACACTATTCAATCCACCAAGTGAACAGTAATTGCCCTTAATGAACAGTGCATTCCCCTGGCAATTACCTTTTGCATCTCCACCCCTGCACTTGAATAGCTTTGGCAATTGGCAATAAAATATTAGTATTTTTTTATTTATAAAATAATACATAATAATTTTATTTGTAATTTCAGATAATATTTTTAATCGTTCTCGTTGTGCCACGTGTCATTATCCGAAAAGCCAATAGCAATAAAATATTTGGATTTTTTTATTTATAAAAAAAATTCAAAATAATTTTATTTATAATTTTATTTGTAATTTTGAATTTCCGACAAGGTATTTATAGAAAAGTAAAAAAAAAATTTATAGATTTTTTACAATTTTTTATTCAACTAATTAATCTCTGCCGTTGGATTTTTAAAAAATTGAATTCCAACACTCCAGATTGTGCCACGTGTCACAACAGTAACATTTCTGATTTTTTTAACTATTTTTTTTAATTTATAAAGCAGAATAATATCAACCGTTGATCTGAGATCCAACGGTTGATATTAAATAAGTTTTTTTTATTTTTATTACCATTGAAAATCGGACGGTGCAAATTAAAGATCCGTTGGGATCGAACGGACCGTGGGAAGCCACGTGGCTTCCCAACGGTAACAAACAAACCCTGAAAAGTTTTTTTTTTTTCTGAAAAGTTGTCGGGCGACGCGCCCCCACGCGCGCGTGGGGTGCACGCGCCTGACAGAAAAAAAAATAAAAAAAAGGCGTGACGTCAGGCTGACGTCATCATCCACTGGGTGGCTGGGTCAGTCAATTTTTCACGGGCCCGTCCCTCGGGCCGGACCACGCTGGAGCCAATCCACAGGGCCTCGGGCCCTTGTTTCTCCCCTGTCCACCGAGCAACACCCACTGGTGGAGTTACTCTAAAGGATGAGGTATAGGTTATTTGTGAAATAAAAAACGCATATTTTTAATAAATATGTTGCGTATTTAACTGATGTGAGGCATAAAAATGAGAATTTCTAAATATGGTATTCATTTGGATGATAGGTTATTTGTGAAATAAAAAACGCATATTTTTAATAAATATGCTACGTATTTAACTGATGTGAGGCATAAAAATGAGAATTTCTAAATATGGTATTCATTTGGATGATAGGTTATTTGTAAAATAAAAAACGCATATTTTTAATAAATATGCTACGTATTTAACTGATGTGAGGCATAAAAATGAGAATTTCTAAATATGGTATTCATTTGGATGATAGGTTATTTGTGAAATAAAAAACGCATATTTTTAATAAATATGTTGCGTATTTAACTGATGTGAGGCATAAAAATGAGAATTTCTAAATATGGTATTCATTTGGATGATAGGTTATTTGTGAAATAAAAAACGCATATTTTTAATAAATATGCTACGTATTTAACTGATGTGAGGCATAAAAATGAGAATTTCTAAATATGGTATTCATTTGGATGATAGGTTATTTGTGAAATAAAAAACGCATATTTTTAATAAATATGTTACGTATTTAACTGATGTGAGGCATAAAAATGAGAATTTCTAAATATGGTATTCATTTGGATGATAAAAACACTTACTAGTTGAAATAAATTATTCAAATTTCAACAATCACATGTAATGTGCCACAATTATTAATTATTTCCTATGTATTAATTATTTCCGTATCTTTAATAATCGAAAGCCAGAGTGAGAGTTTGGTTTCTCAATGCTTCACCAAAAAATTTTGGACTAAAAAGTCTCATAAAAAAACAAACCTCAAAACTGAATGAAAATAATGCAATCAAAATAGCAAGGGTACTTTTGTTTAAAAAAAAAACATAAATTGAAAAAAAAAACAACATTAAAAAAATAAGAAAAAGAATGTGGTATACCATCAAATAGAGGATGAAAACTAGAGATAGAAGCAGTTTTCTCCAATGATTCCATGTTCTGTAGAGGCGATTGGAAACCCCTGTACGTTTCCACAAATTTCTTTGAATTCATATCCCTTTTTAATCAGATTTCCTCGGTTTTCCAAAATCTCATCGTCTCTCAAGATTATGTTTTCAACTTCTATAAACAAAAAGGTAAACCATCGTCTCTGAATTATATGCCTGTCAGCCTTGCAAACGACTTGCAATTATTTTGTTTTTAATTAATTTTGAATGGGTGATAAGCTTCTTACTCAAGCCTTCAGTGTTGGTCCTCTTGCAGGATGCAAGGACAAGGTACATCACATGATTGATGATCCAGGTTCTTTTGAATCACTGTATGTGATTTTGTCATTGTTTGTTTTTGAAGATTATGTTTTTTTAAATCCTGAATATTTCATGTATATAGATTCTCCAATATTTCTTCTTATTTAACGTTTGCTTTTTTAGGTTTGTTGCCTGCTTCCTTTGTTTCGGATGGGAGTCGACTCAATTAGTAAGCCATTTGTTTCGATCTTCTGTCTTTATGATTTGTCCTCACGAATTTACATTATTCTCCCAATAGGTAAGACTAGAACTGTTACTCCTTGCATACTATAGAACTAACCTGACATGTTTAAGTGTACAATATTATTTGTTTAGGGAGCATATTGTTGAGAAATCGTATTTATGAGGAAGGTGTATTCATTGAGTTTGTAGTTTTTAGAGAGCATATGTGTGGGATGAAGGAAGAAATTAGGAAGAGACTGACTAATTGTAAGGATGGTTGAAGGGCTTAAACTAAGATTTCCTAGATGAGTCCAGAGGAATTGTAAAAGGCCAAGAACAAGCTCTTCTCCATTTGGAGAGCATTCAACTTCAAGGAAAAGATTTACTTATTCTGCTGTGAAATAGTAAGATTAGGTATATTATGTGTTTGAGTGTTCTATTGTGATGACAAAATTTCTTTGTAAGTTAACTGAGTTTTATTCCTCTTTTCTTTCCATAATTTTCAATTGGTCCTATTTTTTATGATACTTTTTTTCTTTTTCTCCTTACTGTTAAATGCATGCTTGACCTCTTTATTGAGACTAATTTCCATGATTTTTTATTCCTCTCAGTGAAACATATATCAAACCAACAAGGCTGTGGTGGTGGAAATAATCGTTCTAAGGTATGTATTGAGTTTGATAATATGCATTTCATTTACTCTTTGTCACCAATGCTTATTTGCTTTTTGCTAAATACTTTGTCAACAAACAAAGTACAACAGAAGATAAATTTCACTAGAGATGCAAATCTACACAACTGCCAAATGTAAAGGAGAAAGAGTTTGGGTTTTAGCAAAGGGAATATGATAAAAACCACACATGACGGATTGACTAAATGGATTCACTTATAAAATATTAGGGTATAAGATTAAAAATTAAATTGTCTTTTTTATGCAATTCACTTTTGAATTGTCCAAAATAGATTTATCAACAGCATATATTGTTTTCATCATTTTTCTCCCAATGAGGTGCTCATAGTTTAAATCAAAATTGGTGGACTGGTGCGTTGTTTTAGTTCCATAATCCATTTGAAAATCTTTTTCTTCTTTTGCAGAGAGTTGGACATCAATCACGACTGTGGAGCCAAAAATAATCAAGAGGCGACATGTGGATTTTTAGGCGAAGATGACAAAATTACACTCAAGGCACACCAGGTTTCCTACACACGAGCAGTGGAGAATCATCCATTAACTAAGTTAAAAGTGCCCAAAATAGGTAATAAGTTCTAATTTATCTCATCCATCCTCATTCCATATCCTTTACAAGGAAATTATTTCATAACCCTCAAAACCTTCCATATAAATTGGATAATTATGCTAATTAATGGATTAATTTCTAATTAATCCATTAATCACCAAATTCATCACCATTTTCATACAAAACCTCTTAAGGGCCAGCCACCTCCATTCCCTATATATATGACCCTATTTCTTCTAAAAAGCTAAGTCCACGCTCTTACAAAACTCCCTAAACACTTTTTCTCTCTAATTCTTTGGCATCAGAGGTTCTTCTGCCAAAGCCCCCCCAACAAATTCATCTTGGGCGCGTGAAGCTCTTGGCCTTGACCAAAGGTGTTGATTGTTTTGTAGGTACAATTTTGTCAAAGAAGGAGAAAATTTGCATCCAAAAATTAGTGCTTTCATTGAGAGTTGAAGATCCATACTCATAGAAGACTCTCGCATAAAAAAGTTTTTTCTCTATTTTCTAGTCCATTTGAATATTTTTCGTACGTTCTTATTATTAGAATTTTTTTTATTTGCAAAGATTCTTTGATAAAACATGAAAGAAAAATATAATGGCTAGAAATTTAGAAAATTCCACAAGTGAAAATTCTAATACTCCAGAAATGGGATCGTGGCGATCCACGAGGCTAAACGTGGTTATGGGTGGAGTGGCAGCACCACGAAGTTCCACCATGACAACCACCCGCGGCGAGATCCATGCCGCCACCACCATGGCCCAAGCCATGCCAACCAAACTAGCACGAGCACAGGCCCAAGCCTTACACTCGCATGCATCACGGGTTGAGCAACTTGCTCCTTTGATCCAGCCGGCTCCCATGATCCAGCCTGCTCCCTTGATCTAGTCTGCTCCCTTGACCCAGCCTGCTCCCTTGATCCAGTCTGCTCCCTTGACCTAGTCTGCTCCCACGGTCCAGCCTGCTCCTTTGGTTTTCTAAGCAGCCCAAGTTGCTCAAAAGTAGCACAACTGTCTCGACTCCAAGTTTCGAAACCCATAATTGAACCAGGAGTATTCTCACCATATTTCTATGCAGATTTGACGTTCCCAAACTCAAATCTCACCTCCGGAGTCCACCACCTTTCTATTGGCCAATGAGCTATTTTCCTTCCAAGCTCTTCCAATCCAAATGGCGAACAACACTTGTCTTGGCAAGTCATAGAGTTGACGAGCGCTCTTGCACAACAAACGATTTTGGTGAATCAACTCTTACAACGCACTAAGATTCAACGTTCCCCAGATGTAGAGTCTTGAAGCAAGACAAGGGCAGACAGACCATTCCAACAGCGTTTAGGCAAACAACAACTTGACTAACCACAAGCCTAACATTCAGGCAGTGTGCATTCCCAATTGGGCCCCTGAGATAGCGTTCACTCTCGTCTTAGCATGCAGAGAAGCGTGCATTCTCGGTTAGGCCCGAGGAAAAGTGTACACTCATAATTGAGGCCACACTCCGATAGTTAACATGAGCAGCTTTCTAGGTAGAGCATTCATTCGCGGCTTGGCCCGCAAGGAGTATCCTCTACATCATATCAAAACAGGCAGTATGACGAACGGCGAGAAGCAACCACTTAATTCGGATCGAGTTTAATCAATAGCTTACGAAGAATTCCCTCACCTGCCAGGAACAGACCACGTGCACCCTTGTCACGACATAGGCAAGTCTAGTGCGAAGAAGAGCAGACTAGACCGAAAGGTCAAGATTGAGGGCAGCCGAGAGATCCGCCACCCCAACAAAGGCAAATTCAGGAAGAAGTTTAAAGGCTTCTGAACGAGCGTTTGCGTAATTTCCAATGCAATGAAGTCCCTGACGAGGCATTACGGCAACATATGACCAACATAAGCAGGTTACCCTTCATAGACAAGATTAAGCAGGCAGAGCCTCCGCAAAATTTTAGCATGCCACACTTCACATCTTTCAAAGGAGATAGAGATTCGGAAAGGCACTTAAAACAGTACCGAAGCACAATGGTCATCTGTCAGAACAATGATGCTCTTATCTGCAAGATATTCACCACCACTTTGCAAGGCGAAACGCAAGATTGGTTTCACACCTTACCACCGCGATCCATTAGGAACTTTGATGATCTTTCCTTGGTTTTCAACAAAGAACATTCATCTCACTGCTCGATCAAGAAGAAGTTCGATCATTTGTTCAACATGAAGAAGAACCCAAAAGAGCGACTCCGTGACCACGTAAAAAGTTTCAAAGCAGAGAATGTGAGGATAGTTGGATGTGACGATTCAGTCTCGAAAAGAAGTAATAGTAAAGAAGGAGGATGGAAAGTAGCCGAACAACAAAAACAAGAAGGAGGCCAAGCGAAGGGACCGATCCTCTTATTAGAGGAGGCCCAACGACCAAGAACTACTCTAAGTTCTCGGTCCCGATCCACCAAATCTTTCGCGATGTCAAGAATGAGCCATGGTTCAAACTGCCCAAGCAATCAAAAAGGGATACTTCCAAGTTGGACCATACCAAATATTGCGTATTCCACCGAGGTCCTGGTTACACAATCGATAATTGTTACAATTGAAAGAATTATTCATAAAAGCTCGTGAAAGAAGGCAAGGTTGATAGATACTTAGACAAGCCGACTGCACAGCCTAGAAGGAACAATTATTCAAAAAAGAGAAAGATCCAGCAAACATTGCTAGTCTCACAAGTCCAAGCAGTCGCCACCCCACTTGGAACCATCATTGGCTTGATCGACCAGGATGCAGAATGATTTTGATTTCCTAAACGACGACACACCAGTAGTGTCTGTCCAACTAGTCCATGCTATAGTTGATAGAATGATGGTTGATAATGGAAGCGCGGTCAGCCTACTTCAACTCTCAATAATTCAGAAGATGGGCCTAGAAAGCACAATCATACACTGAGCAGAGGTACTCACCAGATTCAACGGGCACACCTCAACCCCTATCGGTTATATTACACTTGATGTGAAAACACTGCTAGTTGTCTCAAAGCAGACATTCACGATTTTAAGTGACCCATCTCCTTACAATGGGATTCTTGTGAGACCTTGGTTGATCAAGTTAGATGTTGTTACTTCCGTCAAGTACCAAAAATACGATTCCGTATCCCAGGAGGAGGGGTCGGAGAAATCAAGTCTAATCAGGCCACATCATGGCGATGCACTGTGCAAGTGTTGAGCGATGCACTGTGCAAGTGTTGAAGGAGTAAAAAAAGAAGATCTTTACTCCTGTAGAGGCAACCGAGGTCTAAAAGGACAAAGAAGCTACCAAATAGTAATTACAGCAGGTGGGTTAAGAAGATGGCGTCCAAACCAATGCATAAATAGACGAAAAAGGATGGAAACTCAAAGAGGACGCAAAGGACATCATTCTTAATCTCAGTAGCCGGAAAAGATGGCTAGAATTGGTTCACGCTTAAGCCCAGCCGAGAAGGAAGAACTCACAGTTTTCCTTAGGGAAAATCGTGACATCTTTACATGGTCACCTTCTGACATGCCTGGCATTGACCCCGAAATAGCTTGCCACAAGTTGTACGTTGATTCTACTACCAAACCAGTGATCCAAAAGAAAAGACACTTTGCACCGGAACGAGTTGCAAATATCAAAGCAGAAATTGACAAGTTACTGGAGGCTGGATTTATAGAAGAGGTATCACACTCAGCATGGCTCGCGAACGTCGTGCTAGACATGAAGAAAAAGAAGGGCAAATGGAGAGTTTGCGTAGACTATACTGACCTCAACAAAGCATGCCCAAAGGATCCTTATCCGGTTCCTCGAATCGACTTGCTTGTAGATCAACTTCCAGGAATCAGTTGCTCATTTTTTTAGATGCATACTCCGGCTATAACCAAATAGCCATGTATGAGCCCGACAAGGAGAAAACAGCGTTTGTGATTGAGCGAGGCACTTATTGCTACAAGGTCATGCCCTTCGGACTTAAGAATGCGGGAGGTACTTACCAAAAGTTAGTAAACATGATGTTTAAAAGGAAAATTGGGGTAACTATGGCGGTCTATGTCGATGACATCATGGTAAAAGGCAAGCAGTGGTCAAATCACATCAGTAATTTGGCAAAAACCTTTAGTATCCTCAGAAAGTATAAGATGAAGCTCAATCCCATTAAATGGACTTCCAAAGTGTCTTCAGGCAGATTCTTAGGGTACCTAGTAACTTAATGAGGAATCGAAGCACATCCCAAACAAATTTGAGCTATTCTAGAAATGAAGTCTCCTACTACTTTGAAGGAGATCTAAAGCTTGACCAGGCGAGCAGCTACCCTCAACCGCTTTCTCTCGCGGTCCACCGATCGATGCAAGCCCATTTTCAAGGCCATCAAGAGGGCAGAATGAGATAAATGGGATGAAGAATGTGAAAGTGCTTTCCAAGACTTGAAGAAATATCTCACATCACCTCCCTTATTATCAAAGCCGAAGGCAGCGGAGGACTTATATATCTACTTGACAGTCTCAGAAGTAGCAGTGAACTCAACCCTCATATGAGAAAAGCTAGGGGCCCAACTGTCAGTATTCTACACTTCTAAAGCTCTTCTCGATGCGGAAACTAGATATCTGAAAATCAAAAAAATAATTTTGGCATTAGTTATTGCTGCTCGAAAGCTCATACCATACTTTCAAGCTCATACAATCATTGTCATGACTCAATATCCTCTACGATCAGTCCTACATGGTCTGGATGTTTCTCAACGAGTGATGAAATGGGCATTGGAACTTGGCCAATACGGCTTAGTTTTCCAACCTTGCATAGTGATAAAGACCCAAGCCTTGGCAGATTTCATAGAAGAATTCATGCCTAGCCTAGGCGACGTAACAGAGCAGCCCAACGATACCCCAGAAGCAACCAAGCACACTTCAGTCGTACCTGCTCTCTCTAGTGGAGACTTTTGGCTCTTACATGTCAATGACACATCCAATTATAAAGGCTCGGGAGTAGGCGTGGTTCTGGTCACCCCAGATAGTTCAATGCTCAAGCAAGCAATCACTCTAGGCTTCAAAGCATCCAACAATGAGTTGAGCCAAATTCCAAATCTACAAAAGCAGCGGAAGGCGATTAGAAAAATAAAGAATAGTTTAGCACAAATACCAAGCAGCCGAAAGGTTGAGCAGCCCACTTACCGGAGATGAAGATCGTTGGCACGCGTAGCTTAGGAGAAGAATCAGATTCCCATTCTCCACTTGCCTCCAAAGTTTCCTTGACCCAGTCATGATCTCCCTTGCTTAAATTATCAAAAAGCCTATGGTGAGATTGCAGCTGCCCAACTCCCTCGATGTGGCCTATGTCGAAGAAATACCAGAATTCGTTGACGGTCAAATCTAAGTCAAAGAATTGGCTAAGATTGTGGAATCCCACCATCAAGCGGATCGCATTGGGAGAACATTGAGCAGGGTCACATTTCATGGAGCATAGCACTTCTTGGAAAAATTGCGGCATAGGAAAAGTAAATCCCAACACAAAATAGTAGGGATGGAACTTGATAGCTCTTTGAGCGCTGTCACATGGCTCACAGCTGCTACCATCCTTAACGCATTTTACACGCACTCCTGCCAGAATAGCATGCCAGTATGCTTCGAGGAAGTCTCCAAATGAGTAATTGGAGATAATCTTGAAGTGAGCAGTCTTGAAGTAACCAACCTTGCTCAAAGACCCCACTTAACGGTACAACGGAGGCACACCATCATCATTCTTGTGGCCCGAGGAAGACATGCTTGAAGAATTCTACAAAAGCACAAGTAGGATTTGTTAGAGAGTTGTTTTCCAAAAAAAAAAATTAAGTAAATAAATAAATAAAATAAATAAAAAATTGGTGAGAGAAGCTCTCGGCCATGCTCAGCTTAAAATATCAAAAAAAAGAAGGAGTAAAGAAGCAGGCCTTTCGGCCCAAAAAATAAAATAAAAAAATAAAAAAATAAATTTCAAATCGCATAATGGCCTAGCAAAATTGCCAAGCCTCACGGCTTGGCTTATTCCCCAGATTTGGTCAACATGGTATCCACGACAGCCCCTGTTGTAAGTTTTCCAAGCCACCTCGACCCCCGTTGAGCCAATTTCAAGTCCCGAAGTTTCAAGAAAAAAAAATATTATGGAGACAAGAAAATTAATTTTTTTTTCTTACCTAGAAGCAACGAGAAGATGAAGCAATCAACGAAAGACGATCTTTTGCACAGGCAAGATGTAGAAGATGGCTAGAGGAGGGGGAATAAATATCCTCTAAGCTTTCTTTTTCTCTTGTAAGGTAGAATAAAATTCTCTTCAAAGTTGATTTAATAATCCACTTAAGGTGGACTTAAATAGGCTTTGAGAGGGATTTATTTCCTTTTCCTAGAAGGATCTAATTTCCTATTAAAAGAGAGAATCTGCATCAAAGAAGGAAACAATTCACAGTTTCCTAAAGCAAGAAAATCTCTACACCTGTTACTCATTTCTAAGAGCAGCCCAACAAGTGTGGGGGCATTTGTGGAGCCAAAAATAATCAAGAGGCGACACGTGGATTTTTTGGTGAAGATGACAAATTACCCTCAAAGCACACCGGGTTTCCTACACGCGAGCAATGGAGAATCATCCATCAACCAAGTCAAAAGTGCCCAAAATAGGTAATAAGTTCAAATTTATCTCATCCATCCTCATTCCATATCCTCTACAAGGAAATTATTCTATAACCCTCAAAACCTTCCATATAAATTGGATTAATTAGGCTAATTAATGGATTAATTCCTAATTAATCCATTAATCACCAAATTAATCACCATTTTCACACAAAAACCTCTAAAGGCCGGCCACCTCCATTCCCTATATATATGACCCTATTTCTTCTAAAAAGCTAAGTCCACACTCTTGCAAAACTTCCAAAAATTCCCTAAACACTTTTTTTCTCTCTAATTCTAATTTTGGCATTGGAGGTTCCTTCCCCCCCCCCCCCCCCCCCCCCAAATTCATCTTGGGCACGTGAGGATCTTGGGCTTGATTAAATGTGTTGATTGTTTTGTAAGTGCAATTTTGTCTTTGTCAAAGAATGAGAATGAGAAAATTTGCATCCACAACAACAATATTTTGTGGAACTATATATGGGGTTTTGCTTGCAAATAGTTGAAAAACGATCACGCGCTAGGCCGCTAGCTTTTGGGGGTACAGACTACAGTGTAAATAAATAAACCAGTATCATGACTTCGGTGACTTATGCAGTGTAGTAGATGTGACTTCTATGACCAATTTGCGAAAACTTCCAACATACGTTCATGAAAAAAAAAATGCACAATTTGCATCTCTTAATGATATACAAAGTACAACGCGTATGTTAGTTCTAAACTTTCTAAGCAATTTTGTTACTTATTTTAATTAGGACCCTTATTTTATTTAATGTTTTCAATGATTATTTTGAACAACAATATACAAACCACGATGTCTACCTTAAAGGATTATTATTTCATTTTCTTCACACAAAATTACCAAAATTTTGGATGTACATATCGTGTCAATAAAACAAAAATAATTATTGCAGGCACGAAAGCTAACCCAAAACTTAATTGCTAAAAAAGATGTAATGTTAATCTTGCACACAATTTTTTGCTAAAGTGATAGCTACACATAAAAATAAGACAAAAAAAAAAATGGCACCATAATAATCAGCAAGAAAAAAAAAAGTGAAATGGTTAGTGTGCAATTCATAAATTTCATTTTTTCTGTACAATGGGCGGGTACAAAAAGACTAAGTTAGATAATTGAAAATAATAAGAAATTGTTGTGATGGACACACATTCATAGTTTATAAAATAATCACTTAAAAATGTAAGAATATATAAAACAACACATCTTTGGAGCGCATAGCGCCCATGATGCAAAAATGCCTCTCGTACGTGTGGAGAGGCTAGTGTGTGTGTCTATATATATATATATATATATAGATATTATAACTTGAACAGAACTTACGACAAATTTATGTTTATAAGATGCTTTGAAGTACTCTCATCACATGCTTTGTTATACCATTGCCAAAACTACGACTATAAATTAGTAAAATCATGCTACTTTTAATTGTTAATTTATTCTTTTCTGGCAAATAAAACGAAAGACTATATTATAATGATCCATCCAAATTAAGCTAAACAAAATTACAACTCACGTTCAAATTCCACAAAGAAAAGCAATCTGACCTAACAACCACAAGGAAACAAGGGATGCCAGAGACGACTAACACACACCGACGGGTGCACTAATTTGACTAGAACAAAAAAAAGTTGGACTCGTAACTTCTAATGATGCCACACCACAAGTCGGGCTCATATGATCAGTTTCCTCTAAAAATGAAGAAATATAGAGGAGAAAATACACTTAAAAAGGTAAGTGGTTGATAGGATTTTTTTTCTTCTAGAAATTGTTGTATCTCGGGTTCAAATTTTTCACCTATATTTAGAAAATAAGGACAAATTGACGTTTTCAAAATGCCAGTAACAGCTATATATGTATGTAATAAATTGGGAACCAATTAAGAAGCCGATCAAATTTTCCGTATATCGTGTAAAAACGATCCTAAGTTCCTATGGAAAATTAATTTGTAATACGAAATCTGCAGTCTAATTAATCACGGGTAAGTACAAAATGTTTCATTTTTTATACAAAGAAACAACCTCTCGTATGCTAATGCCATCTTTCTTGCCGTAAACATGGAATTTGCATATTCCCTGCAAGCTTTTCCTCTTTGAGCTGCCCTCCTTGGCCCTTCATTCACAGCCAACTCCAAAGCCTCCAACAATGATTCAACGTTCGGAGAGAACATGAAGCCAAACTCATCATCCACAACAATAGTACCTTTGATGCTCGGAAACCTTGACGCCATCACCGGCTTCCCACTCATCATTGCCTCCATTAAAGTAAGATCAAGACCTTGCGGTCGAAGCGTTGGATTCACAAAGATATCGATGCCATTATAGAATGCGTGTAATTTGGATGGACTCATAGACCCAAGAACAAGAACTTGAGGCCCCAGATCCTTGTACCTTCCTTCCCATGGTCCCGAACCAGCCACGATCAAATACACATTAGGATTGTTAGCTATGAGCTTTGAGAATGCTTCGTATAATATAGGATGGCCTTTGTCTTTCACTAATCTTCCGGCCACTCCGAATACCAAACTAGCATTTTTAGGTACGCCGATTGCATACCTAAACTCTTGGCCTAGGTTATCATCTACACCAAAGTCAGCTTCATTAACACCGTTGACAATCACATGCACTCTTTTGTTAGGTATTTGGTAGATATCCCTTAGCATCTCTCCACAACTATCACTTATAGCAACATGATGGGCATAGTTATGGAAGAATCGTATCTCATTTAAAACTTTTGGGACAACCCCTTGAATGCTTTGGTTGAAAGATGGGGAGATAGGCTCACTAGGCTTGCGCGTCAAGTCTTGGAAGATGCCGGAGTGTAAGCTTTCGAGGGCAATCCCATGCCATGACACTGCGAGGTTTGGGAGATTTCGTGCTAGCCAATGAGGTAGCGCCACGCTTTCGGAGTGAACCACATCGAAATTTTCACGTTGGTTTTCTTCCAAAAACTGCTCCCATGCTTTGTTGTAACGCCAGCGTCCGGGGTCTCCCTCGTGGAAGTGGATGTAGGGTGACGATGGGCTCTGACTTCCATGTTGGTTGTCGAGTTTGATCAGCTCCTTGGAAGGGACTGGGGAGGTGAACACATGGACTTGATGGCCGAGGAGGGAGAGAGCTGTGTGGAGAGTGTGGGCGTGGCGCTCCATGCCACCTGGGACGGTGCCAATAGGCCATTTTCTTGAGAAGACGGCGATTCTGAGGGCGGTGGGTCGAGGACGGTCTTGAAGAAAGGGAAGGCGGTTCCAGGCAAACTGAGCGGCGCGGAGATCGCCGGACCAGGTGGGGCCAGGGTGGGTGGAAAAAGTGGCGGTGCAAAGAGAAGTTGTGGTGGTGGTGCGGAGGAGGAAAAAGGCGGGGATGGTGAAGAGGACAATGAAGAAGAGGGTGGTGCAAAGGTTTGATTGGGAAGAAGAAACTGTGAGTTTCTTGGGTTTGTTGTTGGAGGCCATATTGGTTGGGAATTGAATGGGAAAAAAAGTGTGAAATATGATGTTTGGGTGTATTGTTGCTTTGAATTTTTATAAAATTGTATTGCTGAGTGGGTGGGAAAGTGGGGAGGTGCCCACGCACTGAAGCAAGTGCGACTCGTTTGGAATTTCTTTGAGTGCGTTTTTAACGACCTCTTTTTGAAAAAGAAAAAGAAAGAAGGAATTTTCATGTGCTATAGCATGAATACTGCGACTTGTTTAAGGATTGATTGATATATTTTCAATGATATGTAACGGCCTTGATGACCCATGTGTGTTGTCATATAGTTCATTTATAATTATCATAATATACACAATAAAAATATTATATCAATTTAAAATTTAACACAAACAGATATTAGTGAGAGAGAATCAAATTTAGAATCTTGCAAGACCCCTCACTTATTTCCAAGTTGATGGACTTAATTTGGTGCTATATGGGGTGTAGTTGAGTGAGAATATAGGAGCTTATTAAATTAATTAGGCCATGGAAGTTACACAAGGTTATATACTTTGGTAAGTCATCTAGTTGGGAGCAACTTATTATATGGAAATGGTTCACGACAACTGTAACCTTCCGATCTAATAATCAATGTCATCTAGAAAAATACTCACCCATGATATCATGTTATTGAGTCATAATGCTTTCTGGTGGTAAGTTTATTCCGTCTAAATCCTTCTTAACTTCATGGCCAAATCTTTGGGTTCATAAGGACCATAACACCATATATATGTGTGTGGTTCTCAGTGTTTGATTTATAAGACTTTAAGTAGACGCATCTGCATGTGGATTTTGCCTTCGACACTAAGCCATGTTTTTGGGTGATTTGCGAGGCACCTATTTGATTTGAAAAATCCATGCACATTGGATTTGCTTTTCCAATCTGTTAAATAATCATGTTAGTCAACCATGCATGTAACTCGCAAGGCTCTTACGCAATTGTTTGGTAGTTAATAAAGCAGTTAATTGGTACCTTTGCTTTCTCACTGTCAGCGCCACCACCCAATTCCTATTTGCAAATAAACAAACCTATACTGTGTGATTCATATCAATCACCATTAAAATGGACCAGACTTGAAGAATTAGTATTGGACTGTTGATTCATAAATATATAAAATTACGCTACCTTAGAGAGAAAATACATCTAAATATTGTAAGAAATAACACAAAAAATAAGTATATCACGTATAGGACTTACTTGCTAGGGCGGAAAAGTGTGTAGAATTTAAAGAAATGGATGTATTGATATCATAAAGTCAATGACTTGAGATACAAGTAAGGTTATTTGATTTACAACAATACAAAGATAACTAGGAGAAGTAAACCTGATCTAACCCTAAGGTAACAAAATTCTTAACGGATTTCACCTTCTTTAACATCTTCCCCCACAAACTTGGTGGCCTTGAGAAAAGTTTGGAGCTAAGAAGAAGATTCACTCACGGTTTGATGAACTGATGGGGCAAAACTTGTCCTAGCGAGTGCAAAGCTTGACTCGGCCATGAATAAAATGATTATCAAGCTCAATATGCTTAGTTCGAGCATGAAAGACGTGATTAGCAGTCATTTTAATAGTACTAAGGTTGTCATAAAATAAAGTCATGCATCATGTGCAATCCTTTATGCTGTTATTGATATTAATATCATTCTTTACTTCATCCAAACACAACCTAAATAGTTGTTTGTCAAAGACCAATAGACTGTATCTATCGAAAACCATTACTTGACGATGACAATTGACAATAAATGATGATAAATAAGGAGCCTAACCAAGGTAGATTAATTTTTAATAATGTAGTTTTCAAAGCGGCCCGGATCAAGATTAACATTTGAGCCGGTCTGGGATTTCAAACCCTTGGCCCAAGCCTTACCAAACCCAACAACAGGCCGGGCTCAGGCAGCCCCACTACGGGCCGAATTAAGAAAACAGATATAATGTAACCAAACTCTCATATCAAAAAGAGAAGTAAAAAAAAAAACCATAACCAATTTCTTGGTCAACCAACATGTAAAAATACGCTGTTGAAGTAAGAGACTATTGATTCCCCCAGATCAACTAGAGTATGAACTGACCCGTTAATTCAACCGACGATCAAACTTTTTGCCAGAAAGAATGCTCCTTCGCTCCTCCAAAATTTAGCAATAAACTAGGGAATGTGTTATCTTTTGCCTCCAACAACGTTCCATGTTAGAAGAGTTGTGTTGAACGATTATGTTCGAAATGATCATACGCATGGCGGGTTCTAAAGAATAACAGCACACTTGAACCTAACCCAATAACCGATATGCATGCCCACCACACAAAGGTAAAGAAGTAGCAGTCCCTCCCCATGCACACAATCGAATCAGTCCTTAAGATATTTAGGTTCGAGCTCACGTTGGAATCATAAACGATGGCTGCGAGATAGCCATAGACGAGCGAACCAATTGGTATGTTGGTAATAAGAATGTTGTGGTTAACACCTACGCTGTTAGGCCCGAACAACTCCGATGTGATTGAAACAGCTGCTGCGAAAATGAATCCAGAGCTCAATCCGATTAGTGCAGTGCCTGCGTGCAAAGCCAAGCTACTGCTTGATGAAGCTAGCACCAAGAAGGCAACTGGGGTTGGTAAAAGTGCAATTGTCAACCATCCGGTCCTTGCAAAATAAAATTTCCTGCAAAATATTGGTAAAATCATTTTGTTAGTCTTGCTAATCAAAGATGTAAAAAATTGCAAAAGTTTGCAAAACAAAATACTGAAGTGATCTGGCTTCGGTATATATCAGACCACACGATATGTCGTCACACACTAATTTCACAGGTACATTATGACCAACTTTTTTTTTTACACATATTATGTCATCAATTGATGTAATTTGAAAAAAAATAAGGCAAAGAAGTGCGCATTATCAATACTTACGCACGTATGTAGTCTGGTGCAGCTGAGAGCAATCTGCCAAAGAAGGAAAATGATGAATAAAGTGTGACAAGGGTTGAAGTCTTGGAGCTCTGTCCTAAAGATTGAGCTATCTGCCCCAGATTGTTGCTGTACACAAGACCAATAGTACCTCCACAAAAATAAGCGAAGTAGTATAGCCAAAAATCGAGTCTTCGTACAAGCGCTCTTGCTGTGTGGTCTTCCCCAAGCATTACCAACTGATCCTTGCCCACAATTGCCCCACAACACCCTTCGGTGCTCTGATATCCGCTCTTCTGTCTAAATGACAAAATTGAAGGTGGTCTTTCGTTATTGTTCAAGAGGTGACCAGCGGATCCATTCCCATAATTCGTACTGTTCTCACGCGAAAGAAGTTCTTTATGAAGCTCAAGATCATCAACATCAACAAGAACAAAGCCCCAGCCTTCAAAGCGGATGCTAGAATGGATGACACGATGTACCCACCTTCTAGCGTAGACAATGCCAGGTATACAGAGAGGGAAAATGAGTAGGAAAATGGCACCGCCTAAGAAGAGACGAGCTGTTGCTGTATCAAATGAGGTTGAACTAAAGAGAAGAAGGTAAACACCAGTTAGGACAGCTAAGATATTCAAAAGGAGAAATATGAGGGAGTCACGGCGAACTCCATCAGGTGGGAGAGGGTCTAGAGTGGGTTGGCGGAGAATCGGGATCAATGCCGCTACAGAGGTGAGAAGGGGAATGACAGCATTCAAAAAGAGAAATAAAGAAGTTGACGATGGGTCAATTGAATCGGCTACAAGGTTATATAAGGCTGCACTTACACCATTGAAGCTTACTGTGAGTGATATTGCTAAGGGTTGATTAGCAGGGAAGTTCCGAATGCAAAGAACGAAACATACGGTGTTGAACCAACAGATGCTACACCCAGCCAACAAACACAGAAGAAATATCTGCCACCCACAAGTTCCATAATAAGACCAGTTAGAGCTATACCCATGAAAAACACTCAGGCAAAATTACACCAACGCAATTGTCTACTATAATAGGCATGGTGCAAATTTTCAGTTGGAAAATTGCAGCAAGACCTACAATTCCATTCTTCTGATAAGTTGCACGTGATTCATGCGCAACCATTGAAATGGCCATGTTAGAATCACATGCAAATTTTTGAACGGCAAAATGAATGGTCAGTTATGGCACGTTACAACAATATTTTAATAAGATGGCAATGGTAGTCCATTATTTATTCAGTTGGAAAAATTGAAAATAAATCTATAACTATAGCTCATATGATATGAGATATAGGCAAAACAATTAAATTAAACAAAAAAATGATTAAATTAAAAAATCTAATCATCTATCACATGCAACGCGTACTCTTAGATTCATATGAGGTTGATTAACAATACAGCCATGAATCGATCACATGGAATGTTTGGAATAGTGGTCGGAGATTAATTAGTCGATAAAAAATGGAGCAACAAACAGTTTTATTGACACATCAAACTCTCGTACTCGATCAAAACGATAACAGCATCCATGCAAATGCAAGAAATTGTTGGTGTAGATTCTTGTTGTCAACCTAACAGTGTAAAAGCTGAACGCAAACTCTCACCAATCACTATAAATAAGTTAATAACTAAGGAAAAAACAGAATTCAATTAGGCTTGGCATTTCTTTATTCAGTAAGTTCGCAAGCGATGAACAAAAACTTTTATTGTGCTCCCGAGTATTTCATAGTAAAAAACAATAAGGACTTACATAGATTACTTGTTGAGACACATGCATCGATACTATCCACCATGATTCGTAGTCACGTGCCAAATGAACTGAAATTATATCTTTCTACTTTTTTCTTTTTAGATTTTTCATACAAGGCTATGAAACAATTTACTTTAGAGAAAACACTTAGAACTTAAATAGAGGTGTTTTTTTTTTCTTTTTCTAATTTACTATTTTCTTATTACCTTTTGAATAAAAAGGGGAAAACAGAAACTAATTTGTATGAAGATTTTTTGTTGTCTCAGAAGTAAAGATGACGAAGATTTTATTGGTACACTAACACCAAAAAACAATAAAAGAAACCAAACTAGAGATGGAAAAAGACAAGAAATGGTAAAGAAAGGTGAGAAAAAAGAAAGACAAAAGAAAAGTGAACAAAAACCAAATATTGACAACTCTTGGAAGTTACCAAGTAGCCTCGTTCCAAGAAATCTGCTCATCATATCATAGCCAATGCGGTACACTTTTTCTGCAAATATTATGGCACAAAATTGAAGCTAATATTGAAAGGAAGCTTACTCCAACAGACTTTTATTTCATCACTAAAAAAGTTTAAAAGAAAAGTTCACTTTTGTTCATAAAATTTGATGATGCTCGATTGTTTAAGTTAGGCTTGGCCACCGCGTCGTGTTTGTCATGTTCATGGCACACTCGATATTTTAACGGATCGTGTTATGTCAAACCCATTAATATAAACGGTTAATATGACTTGACTCGCAATCGACCCATTAAAATTAACGGATAATAGACCGGACTCATTTTACTCATTAAAGAAAATATATTTTACTTTAATAAATAATCAAATAAAAAACATCGTACTAAATTACTAAACATGCAGTATCTATGTACCATATTATCACATGAATATTACTTCAAAATATAAAAACATATTTGCCTTTCAAGTATTCCATACCTAAAATCAGAGTCTAATGAAAAAAAACATGAGTACATTATTACGAAATATCAAATGTACAATGAAATGAAAAATGCAAGGGAGTTTTTTTTTCAAGGTTGTGGAGCCTTTTTCAAAAGTCCCACCCACTGTTTAATGAAAACTTTATTACAGGTTTGCCTATTTGTAAAAGGAAAACTAACGAAAAGTTCCTGAATAGTGACAGTTTTAATGAAAAGTCCTTTTTGAAGGTATAATGAATAGTGACAGTTAAAGGTAAAAAAGTGGTTTTTCGTTAAAAGTAAACAGTGCCAGGGATGTTTTATTAAAGCTCCCATTTGTAAAATGAATGATAAAAACCTTAATAGATATATAATAATAATGTGTATTTTTATGCGGGTGTTTTTAAACTTGTATGATGTCTCGAAAAAGTATGCGATGTAAATTGGATGGGGATAGTCTACCCTCCCACTTTCCACTCCCTTCTATCTCTTTCTATTTGAGCGGTCACAGTTAAGCCACGTCAGCATTTTATATTGATTTTTTTTATAGAGATAATAAGACAAAAAAAATAATAGAAATGCTGACGTGGCTTAACCGTGATTGTTCAAATAAAAAAGAATGAAAAGTGAGAGAGCAGACAATTTCCATCCTTACATTAGGGTACCCCCTCCGTACCAGACCTATGGACCACTGAAAAGGTTGAAGGAATGAGACCATTAAAATGGATATTTCTAGAAGGCAAGCGACTGAGCTCTTGTGTTTTCCCGTCGAATCCAATTGAAAGATTTTCTTAATACGAAACAGTCATGTATTTCTTAGTTTTACACATTATTTGTTTATAATTTTTTTATAACTTCAGATATATATATTAGAAGTTATTTTAAAAATAATATTGAATGATAAAATAACATTTAACTTTTATAACAGATGAAATTTTAGACCATCTCCAACCCTTAGGCTAAAAGCCAAATTTTTTAGCCCGAAAAATTTAGCTTTTAGCCCAAAAACAGTTTTTCTGCTCCAACCCTTTCTAGCCTAAAATTTTAGTCCGAAATTATTAAAGAATAAACTTAGGCTATTTTTTTTCTTAAATTAAATTTAAAAAATAAATAAATATGTAGACTATCGTAAATTAATTTTATAAACATTTTAATAAAAAAAAATTTTAAATTTCGATAAATATTTTCATTCAGTTTGGTCGAGCCCACATCGATTTCTGTGCTAAATTCTGGGGGGAATCTGGCCTTGGTTTAGCATTTAGCATTTAGCCCGAATTTTCCCCTTGGGTTTGAGTGAGTTTGGGAGGAAATTTTGGGGAGTAATTTGACTTTTAGCCCAGGGTTGGAGATGGTCTTAATGTGAAAGTGAAAATAAAACGCTGAGCGGTCTAGCAGCTCCCTTAAAACTTTACCAAAAGTCTAATTTCAAACTATAGTCTTACGCAGACCCCCACTAACCATAAACAAAGAAAGAAAAAGGCAAGGTGATATTTTATAAAGGAGAGGAAGAACCTTTTTCTTTCATTCTAAATTTGAGAAAATGAAATGAAGAACTTTCGAGTAAAAAGGAAACAGAAAAAGCACTATGTGGGGAGAGCGGCGGTCTCCGGTGGTTGAACGAAGTCCATCCACCCTAAACAGGCAACACTCGTCCTTGAGTGGTAACATAAAACTACTTCTTCCACCCATAAGAAATGGATCAAATAGCTAGATTTTGCATCAAACAAACAAAAACAGAGAAAATCCTAAACACAAAATTAGGGATTGAAGAAAGATTGGAACAAAACAAATCAACACCAAATTGCAACAACAACACAAACACATGAACTCCGACCCATTCGTAATATTTGACTACACAAAATAATATGAAATACTCTGCGTCCGAGTTCGAATCTCTGTTCCATATTTTAGATTAGATTAAATCAACACTCGGATCAAATAAACAAAATACAAATATAGGAACCCAAATACCCAATTAATTAAAAATCACATAAAACATGGCAAATGGCATGGGAATTTTAATAAATTAGAGGTGGAAGGAGGGAATGAAAAACAAACAATTAATAAAAAAAGATTAAATTAAATTAAACGTACGTACCAGGAAATATGGCAAGGAAATGATTTGGCGAATGACAAGCCACTGCATGCCGTAACCGACGAGTCCCATGAAGGCGGACATGAACAGCACAACCCAGAGAGGAAGATACATGAGAGCCAGCCCCGACGACCACCCCAACACCTTCCCCAGATCAGACGCCGTCGCCAGGTAATTCAACTGCACCTGCGAGATCCCCAGAACCGATTTCAACGACGACGAATACGACGAGAAGTCGAAGTTCGTCCCTGTAAATGCTTGAATCCATATTGTAGCCACCAGAATCATCCATTTCCTCGACTGCCCCGCCATCAGAATTGCCCTGAAAAATATTTGGTGTTTAGGAATGTCAAAGCCGCCAGCGCCAAGGCCTCCTCCCCGCCGCAAGGGCCACCACGAGGGTAGTTGTTTTTGTTGTAGTTGTGTATTGCTGCTGGTTGCGTTGTTTGGTTTGCGTCTCTCAGTCTCCCTACGTGGCCTCATTTATAGACCAACGATCACATATCCCTTTATGTGGGCCCCCACAGTTGCTCTCTCTTGTCGCTTCATATAATTGTTTTGTTTTTTCTTGAATCATATACTTATTGAACATTTTACAATAGTTTAGGAACAGGTCGGTTGAACATGCCGTACGTAGATAAACTTCTGACTATTGATATAAATAGAGCTCAAAGTGCACCAACAATTAAAATGAGTGCATGTCGATTGGTTTCACAAGCCTTAGGCCGATTAATTCGAACCGTTAATATACATGTGAGGTTTAGAATGTATTAACGTCCAAAACAAACGCTCATACGTAAAAAAAAAAAAGGATAATGGTAACTTCTTCTTTTACTAAATTTGTAAATATTTTCAACAAACAATGAGGCTCTATAGTCGTGATAACGTGGCAACATGTGACATTTGACATGCGACAGAGGCATCCAAGGGAGCCGGAAGACCACTTGGTTTGGATCATTTGGTGTTGGTTTGTACAATGTGTTGTAAAAACCTAAACAATGTCTCTCTCTCTCTCTCTCGATTTATTAATTTGAGGGAGATTCCCACCCGGCCTCGTACATATGCTGTGTGGTGGTGATTGTGGATGCAAATTTTCTCCTTCTTCTTCTTGGACAAAGTTGCACCTACAAAACAATTAACACCTTTGGTCAAGGCCAAAAGCCTCACGTGCCCACGATGAATGAGGGGGGCTTTGGCCGAAGAACCTCCGATGCCAAAGTTAGAATTTTAGAGAGAAAATGTGTTTGGATAATTTCTAGAGTTTTGCAAGAGTGTTGCCTCCTCCTTTTTTGGTGAGAATAGGGTCCTATTTATAGAGCTAGGTTTTGCCCTAATTGGAGAAGTGATGGCCGGCCACTCCATGGCTTTTTGGGTTCAATTCTTGATTTAATTAGCCAATTTATTGGCTAATTAAATATGAAAGGCATAAATGGGTGGTTATAAAAATAAATGGTTATTTTAATTTGGGTAATAAAATAGAGTAAATGGGAAAGGTGTGGATGAGAATGGTGAGGCGGGCCTTTGATGGTTTTGGGATGATTTGTTTGCCAATTAGGGGATTAATAAGGCAATTAATCTCTTAATTGGTCAATTATTATGGTTTTAAAAAGAAGGTTTTAGGAAATATGGAATGAATATATCATTTAGCTAATTGATTAGCTAAATAATGAAATAGGAAATATATGGAATAAATTAGGTTTTAATGATACCTATTTTGGGCACTTTTGACTTGGTTTAGGGATAATTGTCTGCTGCTTGCGCGTAGGAATCCCAGTATGCCCCAAGGGCAGTTTTGTCTTCTTTTGTAAAAATCCACGTGTCGCCTTGTGATTATTTTTGGCTCCACAAATGCCCCCACACCTGTTGGGCTGCTCACAAGAAAGGGCAGCAGGTGTAGAGATCTTCTTGCTTTAGGAAACTTAAGACTGCTTCCTATTTTGATGTTGATTCTCTCTTTAATAGGAAATTAGATCCTTCTAGGAAAGGGAAATAAATTTCTCTCAAAGCCTATTTAAGTCCACCTTAAGTGGGTTATTAAATCAACCTTGGAGAGCGATTTATTCTACCCTACAAGAGAGAGAAAGCTTAGAGGATATTTGTTCCCCCTCCTCTAGCAATCTTCTACATCTTGCCCGTGCAAAGGACCGTCTTTCGTTACTTTCTTCGCATGGGCCGATGAGATGTTATGGCAGGGACCACTGCTTTAAGCTGCTCAACTTGGCTAGAGCCATGTGCAGCTTGTGCGACTGGGGCCACAGATTGTGGCGCTGAGGTGCAGTGTTAAGCGAGTCGTAAGTCTCATTTCCTTTTGGGCTCTTGGATCTGACACGGGCAAACTGGCAATTGAGAGAAATGAGGAGGTCGCGGGCTTCATGGGTTGCCATAATGCTAGGCATATAGGCCTCTTTGCCTGCTGGAATGCAGGGTTGAGCTCTCCTGCTGAGTACCATGAATGTCGTTGGCTGCATAATCCTTTTCGTTGAGAGAAATGTGGAAAGAAGAGATCTTCCCTGCCTGCTCAAGAGATACCGGTTAAGAAAAAACTGAAGACTTCTACCGCTGCTCATGAGGGTCTGCTTGTTACCAAGAGGTGTGTGATTAGCATGACTTCTTCAAAATAGGAAAAGAGATGAGGCTGCTAGATCTGAGCCTATGGCGCCTGCCATGTCGAGAGTGGCTAATTCGATTGATGATAATATTTCTCAGTGTAGAGGTATTGTCATGCCCCAAATGTCGAAGTCTATGCTAAGACGTCCGTATGAAGCTAAGTCTGATTCACATTTAGAGATGCTTACTATTATCAAAAGCGATAAGGTGGACTCTGCTGCTAAAGTGGCGCTAAGGCCCACTTACTCTGCTGCTGAGACTGACTCGCATGCTGGGAAGAATGAGACTGTTCGCATGGGCAGTTGTGAGAAACCCACTATGCCTGCTTCTGGGGAGGCTGCTGAGATCTGTGTGCTTTTGAAACCAGTCTCGCTTGAAGACATGGATGCTTGTACCAAGTTTGTTGATGGCGTCAGAAAGGTTGTTTGCCCAAGTTCCTTTGCGAAGCATATGACCCAATATAGAAGGACTGCTCTGCTTGCCATGATGCATATATAGTAAGGCTACCAAGGAGCTGGCAAAGACTGTGGCAGCTGAAGCTTATTCCTTGGCCGAGGAGATCAAGAGGTTGGATTTTGAGCTTGTTGCTTTTAAGGGGTCTAATATTTCTGTCCCCACTTCTCTGCAACTTGAGACTTAGATTCAAGATCTTGAGTTTGCAGTTTTTGAGCTTCGTTTTGCTGCTTAAGCAAATGATGAAAAGTTAATTGCTGCTTATAATCAAATGATCCACTTTAAGAGAATCGTCGATAGGCTTGAACCCCAAGTGTTAGAATTTCAAGGTGTACTAAAGATCAACGAAAGTCTGAAGAAGGAAGTGGATGAGCTGCAACGCGTCTGTATTGGTCTGCTTGAGGAAAATGAGCAGCTGAAGGGTGAGAAGGATGAGCTCGAGGTTTCGAGACCTTCTTTATTTCTGTGGAAGACTTTTCTCATGTTTACTTTTAAGGCTTCCCTTGGCGAAGTAGCCGGAGATGTTAGTGCCCAGGCTAGAGCAGCTGGAGGTGAAAGCGCTGGATGATGCCGCTGCTGAGAATGTCGCAGCTATTGAATGTGTGGCAACCGAGTAGTTGTGGAATGTTCAAGTTCCTAAAGAGTAGTCTTCAAGATTTTCTTTGTTTCCCTCATTGCTTTTTCTTTGCTTGTACTCATTTGGTCTTTGCTAGTTGTTTATCAAATTTGCTAGAAATTTAATAAACTTGATTCCTTTGCTTTTCTCCATCATCGCTTCTTTTGTTCATGCCCTAACCTTTAGACTTTATAGACCAGTGACAGGCGTGCTACTTTTCTATAAGCAGACAGGCCCGCGTAGCCGATGCAGTCGTAGGTGTTGGTGTAGAACTTGGCAAAGTTGTTAGCCATAGGGTCGGCAGCCGGAAGCCTTACTTACAGAAGCAGACAAGTCCGCGTAACCACTAGGCTGTTAACCTTGGCTTTCTCCAATTCCGTAAGTTGCGTAGTGATGAGTCAATTTCATATTATATATTATTCCCTATTCTTGGTATATTTTGGTTATTATTTTGGCGAGATTTTGATGCTTTGTTATATGTTTTCTTTAGGCTATTTTCTTTAGGACTTGGTGTAGGTTGTTCCGCACTTGGCAGAGATGAAACTTATCGACTACGTAGTATGTCGGCAACTGATAAAGCTTCGTATATGCACGCTAGCTTGTTTAACCTTTCACAAGAATGTGCGGTTGTATAAGTCTAGCATGGTTTTACTGCTCGAAGGGCAAGCCGTAGGCAGTCTTCTGGAAATTGTAGGCTACCTTAGTGCACTCGGTCGCAGCTTTAGGGTTCCAGGGCAGCCGTCTCTAGGACATACTGAGTAATGTGCCCCCTCCGTCTCTAGGGCCCGGTTCCCCGCGGATTAGGCCAAGAGACCCAAAATCCTTCAGTTAGCTAAGCCTTGAAAAAGACCATTGTGGCTACTTCTAAGAATCCCGGCGCAAGCCGTCGTGCCTTTCTAGTTATACTAGGGCAGCCCGGCTCATCCACGTCTGGATGTTCGGAGTGTGGAGTTTATCTTTCCGCTTTGGAGAGCAGACCTATGTGGGTGTCGGGGAATTGGTTTACCCTCTCGCACTGGAGAACATGGTTGGACCCTCGGGGGGTGCAATTCCTGCGATGAGTCCCTAAGAAGGGCGCAATCTTTTTTTTTAAGTGCAGGTATGATCAGTTGTCGTAGGCACGTAGTTGAGCCAAGTTGCAAATTACTTCTGAATTCCTTATTGAAAAAACAAGTGAAACAAACGAATAACTTAGCTGTAAAAGACTACATAACAACTGGATAGTTCTCGACTTGCGAGGTGGTGCCCGTTAAGCTGCTTCAGTTTTCAGGCTTTGATGTAGCGGGAAGTCTCACATGGTACTTCCTTAGACTGTAAGCATTCCATTGTTTTTCGATATTTTTGTCTTTTCAAGGTGACGTGGGTGTAATTGCTCTTGCCGCCTAGTCTGCTGATTTTGTACGGACCTTCCCAGATGGGATCCATCTTTTTAGAGCCTTATCTGCGGGCAGTGATGAAGGCTTTTCTTAAGACCAGATCTTCGGGCTGGAACTGCCGGATCTTGGCCTTTTTGTTGTAGCTGGAGAGGAGTTGCTGCTGGTAAGTTGTGATGCTAGTGATAGTCTGCTCGCGCTTCTCCTCTGCCAGATCTAAGCTTGTGGCCATCTCCTTACTGCTCGGTTACTCATTTTTTTGGTGGTGTGATATGCCCATAGACATCCGGGGAGTTCATCTAGCCATTTTCCTTTCTTGTTGGTGAGGGATTTCTTGAGGCAGTCGAGGATCGTCTTGTTGGGTGCATCATCGATATGCAAATGCTAGAAGTCTTCTTTAAGTGGAGCAGGTGCAGCTAGGGTGTACTAAGCTTGTTGGGCCGCTCTGTTGCGTTGCCTAGGCTAGGCGTGAATGCGCAGTAGGGAACCATAGAGCTGGACTAAGTAACACATAGTAGGAGATGCTCAACTGCCAGTATTGAGCCACTCTATAATAGAATTATAGAGTAAGGGTCGGCTAAGGCCGTGTGACACGTAGCAGAAGATGGTGTTCAACCGCCGGTAGAATCTTTTAAGGCAATGAGGACAAAACTTGATTCCGAGTGTGTCCTTCTAGTGTTCGTCTCTCGTTGGCTCGTTTTTTGGGCCGAATAGTGCGTCATAAGGATGACTGCTTACGTCTGAAGGTAAAACTTGAGCTTCCAAGTTGCAACAATTATTGCCAAACCTAGCTTTTGAATTTCTAGTAGCATCGAGGAGAGCTTTTGAACTGTGGAATATAAGTAGTCGGGCCCCCAGCTCTTCTCGTATGATGATAGAGCTTATCGCTACTTCTAATACTACTAAGTAAATGTATAAGTCCTTCATTACTCCTGGCTTGGATAGTATGAGAGGTGATGTGAGATACTTCTTCAGGTTTTGGAAAGCTATTTCGCACTCTTCAGTCCCTACGCTTGGCCCCCTGCTTGCTTTATTTGTTCAGCTGCTTTTCGTCTTCTTTCTTTACCGCTACTTTTTTTTTAGGCTGCTTGGGTGCCTTGTCTGCTCGCCGAGCTTCATCCCAAAGTGCGTGTTTCTCTGCTAGAAAGAAGGAGTCTGCTAGGGTTAGATTTTCTTTCATGATCAATTCTCCGAACAATGGATGGTCTGCTGGAAGTCCTTTTTGGAAGGCTGCTCTAGCTATCAAGTCGTTGCATCCGACTATCCTTGCCTTCTCTGCTTTGAACCTGTTCACATAGTCGCGGAGTGTTGGAAGTATGCCCACAAAGCCACTCATTTGATGTAATAGCTTTTTGGAATACTTATTGTATTAAACTTATATGTGTTTAATAGAGGGCAAAGCTTATTGTTAATCACTGTTTATTGTATCTTGTGTTTAATCAATAAGGGAATCCAAGGAATGTATTTGATCTAAGAGATAAGTGATCTAAGTAAGTTAGATTTACGAGACCTTTCTCTTATGCTCATTCCTAAAACGTTCCTAGCCATAGGGTTGCCAATTGGGCATTGACAATCCGCTAAGGTTAGTATGTGTTATGTCGACTCAAGCGTGGATATGACAAGTCTCAAGTCATTTAGTGTTGGACACTAAGACAAACACATAGGTGCTTGAAAGAGTAATCGAGTACACTGAACAACGATCAAAAGAGAGTTCAAACATACATGTCATGTAAGAATTCAAGGTTACAATATGCAAAGTAGTCCTTTGACCTGAGGCATCATTGATGTCTAATGGTTAGGTCCTTGATCTTTGATCGTGTCAAATGGCGTTCCTTTGGAGTGTCCACGACATGGTTGGGGTCAAGCTATCTAGTCATGTAGACATATGAATGCACAACAAGGGATCTCTAACCTTATGGAAGGATAATACTCTAAGATATGATTTGAGAGTCTTTGGCCAAAGCATATGAATATGACTAAGGAAGTTTGTTCCAAATCTTATTCAAGCGAATCATATAGAGAAGTATCACATTGGATAGTAGACATGAAACAAACTATCACTTAAACGATGTGATTAAGAGTATTGTATTAGAGAAGGACCGTATTGCATTGTAATTGTAACTGGATAGGTTCTCCAACCACTTCTACTTAGCTTGGGTAACCATGACATGCTGCTAGGTGTCACTCATGGTTTGTGGTAGCCCTAAAGATTGGCAGACACTAATCTTAAGGGAGAATTGAAATGTGATTTCAATTCACAATCGATAGTTAAGAGTAACATCGCCCACTGCCTCGCTAATTGGAACCTAATGGATCGTACACCAAGTAAAGATGAAAGTGAAGTAATTAAATGAAATGGATAAGCAATTAAATAGTTAATTGAAGAATGGTCAAAGTTAATTAATTAGTTAATTAATTATACGAAACGTTCGTATTGGGCTTCTAAGTTGGTTTTGGGTTTCGGGGCCCAAAAGTGTTTTGGTCCACAAGGCCCATTATGTTTAAGTTGTATGACAACTAAAACAATTGGGCAATTAGCCCAATAACAAAAGGGGAGGCCGGCCACATGAGTAAGGGTAGCAAACTTGTGTTATTTACAAGTTTGCCACTCACTAGAAATGAAGTATAAATTAAACTTTATAGCTTTATTTCATTTTAGGGTTTTCCTTAAGAAATTTGGGTGAAACTTTTCTCTCTATTTTCTACAAGGAGGCCGGCCACCTTAGGGAGGAAATCTAGCAATTTCTTCACCCCTAAGTCATCCATTTTATCTTCACATTTTATCTTTGGTGTAGAGACTTGGAGACATCAAATCTTTGGTGTTTTGGAGAACCAATCCTCAAGGAAGCAAGGAGGTGACTTGAAGGCCCTCCACTTGGGTGAATCCCTTGTGTAATCAAGGATGAGCTTTAAGGGTAATGATTCTCTAAATCCTTAATCTCTTTAATGTTGTTAAAGAGTCATGGTTCACCATCTACTAGGCTTTGAAAGTCATGGGTTTTATGAATTGATTTTGGATGCATGTTTAATTTAATTTGTTAATATTTTGCATATGTATTCAAATGTTCTTTAATGTTCTTCACTAGGACATAAATTTTCCTTCACGGAGTGACTCATTTGGGTTCTTCTTGACGTTGAACAAATGGTCGGATTTCTTCTTGATCGAGCGATAGGGTGAATATTCTTTGATGAAAGCCAAAGAAAGTTCATCAAAATTTCGGATGGACTGTGGCGGCAAGGTGTAGAACCAATCTTGCGCTTCACCTTGTAGAGTGGTGGCGAATATCTTACACATAAGATCATCGTTGTTTTGATAGAGGATCATTGCGCTTCGGTAGTGCTTCAAGTGTCCCTCCGGGTCTTCTTCCCCTTTGAAGAATGTGAAATGTGGCATGCTGAACTCGTGTGGGGGCTCTGCCCGCTCGATCTCATCCATAAAGGGTGACTTGCTTATGTTGGTCATGTTTCGTCGTAGTGCCTCGTCGGTGACCTCATTGCGTTGAAATTTAAGCAATCGCTTGGTTAAGAGTCTTTCTACTTCCTCTTGAATTTGCCTTTGGGGTAACGAAGCTCTCGGTTGCCCCCAGTCATGACTTGTTGGTCTGGGCTGCTCTTCTATGTATTTGGCTCTTCTATGCAGCGGATGCGGTTCTTGTGGTGTGTTCTTAGCAGGCGAGCAAGTTCTTCGCAGACTGTTGGTTGAACTTGAGCTGGATTGAGTGACCGCTTCTCTCCGTCCATCGTGCTGCCTACTCCGATATGAGGTGTAGGATGCTCTTTGCGGGTTTAGCCGTGAATGAACACTTCGCCTGGAAGGTTGCTCATGTTGACTATCGAAGTGCGACCCCAACAGTGAATGTATGTTCGTCTGTGGGCCTAGTCGAGAGTGCACGCTTCTCCGCGCACTAAGACGAGAGTATACGCTATCTCGAGGGCCTAGTCGGGAATGTACATTGCCATAATGCTTGGTTCGTGGCTGGTCGAGTAGCTGCTTGCCAGGACGCTGCTGGAGAGTTTCTTCGCCTACTCTTGTCCTACTTCGGGACACCACACCTAGGGCACGTTGCATCTCGGTGCGCTGCAAGAGTTGGTTCACCAAGGTCGTCTGCTGTGCGATGGCGCTCGTCAACTCTATGACTTGTCGAGACAAGTGTTGTTCTCCATTTGGGTTGGAAGAGCTTGGAATGAATGTATATCCTTGAGCAGTGGAAGTGTGGTAGACTCCGGGCATGAAATTTGAGTTGGGAAATGTCAAATCTGCGAAGTAACGTGGTGGAAATGCCCCCGGCTTGATGGTTGGTCCGGATGGTTGAGATAGTCTTGGGGCGATTTAGGCTGCTTGGAATGCCACGGGAGCAAGCTGGGCCATGAGAGTGGGCTGCTCGTCAGGAGCAGGCTGGGCCCCGAGAGTGGGCTGCTCGATAGGAGCAGGCTGGGCCGCTAGAGTGGGCTGCTCAACGGGATCAGGCTGGGCCACAAGAGTGGGCTGCTCGGCGGGAGCAGGCTGGGCCGCGTGAGCAGATTAGGCCACATGAGCAGACAGGGCTGCGTGGGCAGGCAGGGCCACGAAAGTGGGCTGCTTGGCGGGAACAGGCTGCTTAGTGCGTGATGCATGTGAGTGCGAGGCTTGGGCTCGAGCCCGTGCAAGCTTGGATGACATGACGTGGGCTATGATGGTGGTGCCATGGATCTTGCCGTGGGTGGTTGCCATGGTGGAATTTTGTGGTGGTGCCACTCCACCCATGACCACATCTAGCCTCATGGATCGCCGCGGTCCCATTTCTTGAATATGAGAATTTTCACTCGTGGAATTTTCTAAATTTCTAGCCATTGTATTTTCCTTTCACGTTTTATCAAAGAATCTTTGCAAATAAAAAATTCTAATAATAAGAACGTATGAATTTTCTTTCACGTTTTATTAAAGAATCTTTGCAAATTAAAAAATTTCTAATAATAAGAACGTAAGAAAATATTCAAATGGACTAGTAAATAGAGAAAAAACAAAACATTTTTATGCGAGAGTCTTTTACGAGTATGGATCTTCAACTCTCAATGAAAGCACCAATTTGTGGATGCAAATTTTCTCCTTCTTCTTCTTGGACAAAGTTGCACCTACAAAACAATTAACACCTTTGGTCAAGGCCAAAAGCCTCACGTGCCCACGATGAATTGGGGGGGGGGGGGGGGGGCTTTGGCCGAAGAACCTCCGATGCCAAAGTTAGAATTTTAGAGAGAAAATGTGTTTGGATAATTTCTAGAGTTTTGCAAGAGTGTTGCCTCCTCCTTTTTTGGTGAGAATAGGGTCCTATTTATAGAGCTAGGTTTTGCCCTAATTGGAGAAGTGATGGCCGGCCACTCCATGGCTTTTTGGGTTCAATTCTTGATTTAATTAGCCAATTTATTGGCTAATTAAATATGAAAGGCATAAATGGGTGGTTATAAAAATAAATGGCTATTTTAATTTGGGTAATAAAATAGAGTAAATGGGAAAGGTGTGGATGAGAATGGTGAGGCGGCCCTTTGATGGTTTTGGGATGATTTGTTTGCCAATTAGGGGATTAATAAGGCAATTAATCTCTTAATTGGTCAATTATTATGGTTTTAAAAAGAAGGTTTTAGGAAATATGGAATGAATATATTATTTAGCTAATTGATTAGCTAAATAATGAAATAGGAAATATATGGAATAAATTAGGTTTTAATGATACCTATTTTGGGCACTTTTGACTTGGTTTAGGGATAATTGTCTGCTGCTTGCGCGTAGGAATTCCAGTATGCCCCAAGGGCAGTTTTGTCTTCTTTTGTAAAAATCCACATGTCGCCTTGTGATTATTTTTGGCTCCACATTGATCATGTTGATCGTCCGAGAATGGGCAACTACAAATCAGAAATATGTGTGTATATGAGTTATTCCCCTCGTTGAGGTTTACGTCTCTATTGCACATGCAAATCCTTAAAATATATTCTCTTACTTTTGTGTGCCCTAATTATTTGAGAGGTTAACGAATCTAATATATATGAGAATATGATAATATAGAAGAGAATGCTTTTAATAATTTTATTCTTCTCAATGAGAGGTATTTATACAAGGTGTACAATCCTAATGTAAAAGGAAGAAAACTAATTAGACGAGATTACAAGAGATTACACGGAATTGATATCAATTAGAAATCCTACCTAAAATTCAAAGTCAACAAATATGATATATGACAATACTTCGAAGATTCTTAGGCCATTTCTGACAAAATTCTTGTTTGAGTCACATTTTAACACATGGTATAGTCTACCAGGATCATGCCGTCCGGCCGATGGAGAGTTTCGAGGTCAAGATAACCACACAAGAAATTTGCTCGACGGTCCGACGAAGAGCTTCAAATCCCACCCGTAACCGTTAGTCAAGGAAGTGTTTCTACCTACATAAGCTCCTTACAAGGGTCGTGCCCAATCAAGGGCGGACGTACAGGACAAAGGTGATCCCAGGACCATTGAGTCTGAAAAATATATATGTGAAAGTTTTTTGAGAATCATTCAAATGTTTGGCATGAGTCATTTTTGTGCCCATTAAGATTTTAATGTAATGCATGCTAGGTATATTCGCCAAGTTGTATCGGGAGTATTTAACAAATTTTCTATATAGCACTCATTAGATTGTTTCGGCATATGTCGATATCTGTTGTCATTACGCAACATAGTTCAATTGAAAACAACAAACCAACCAAGTGTTTGAAGAAATATCTCAGTGAATAAATTAAATCTTTTTTGCGCCCTTCGTGCTTAGTTTCTCTCTTAAAAAACTTAAACCTTTAATGTATCACTTTAATATTATGTTTTTGTTTTTCATTCTTCATTGAACTGCTTATATGAACGAAAGGACGTAGACGAGTTTGTCTATGTTTGCTTGTCGTTCAGTCACTTGATTAGAAGTTTTATTATTTAACACGTTTAATTCTGATTTTTCATACATAATTATTTTGGAGTGCATGATGACGTATTTGAGTGGTATAACTGTAGACAGTGAAATTTCGGTAAATAAAATGTTGACCGATGGTCAAAGTTTCAACACTCATGTATTACATAAATTGTACACATAGTGTGTGATTCGACGAAAATTCAAAAAGAGTTAGAAAAACCGTCAAACAGGACACGTGTCAACACCTGGCAGAGACGACTTATTTTATCTGGAATATTATATTCAAAATTAGGCCTTGGGAAATTCTATAAATAGGAAGCCATTTCACACCAATTCATAACCAATTCATATACCAATTCACCACCAATTCACCACCAATTCATAACCAATTCACAAATACATTTCTCTACTCCCAAATTGGAAGAGAATTCTCTTGAAGTTCGTTCTTCGTTCTTCGTTCATCGTTCATCGTTCTTCGAGATCAAGCCCCAACGGCCCTTGAAGAAACGTTCATCCACCTTTGAGATCAAGCCCAACGGCCCTTGAAGAAACTTCGCAAAAACCTTTGAAGAATCAACAAGCACCTTGGTCACGTGCCGATTCTTAATCCAAGATCAAGCCCCGACGGCCCTTGGATCAACACAACTGTTCTTCAAGATCAAGCCCAAAAGCCCTTGAAGATCCATTCATCGTTCATCCGTTCATCCATCTTCCAAGATCAAGCCCCGACGGCCCTTGGATCCACGCATCCGTTCTTTAGGAATCAGGCCCAAAAGCCCCTTGAAGTTCATCACTTGTTCATCACCATCGTTCATCGTTCTTCGAGGATCAAGCCCAAAAGCCCCTTGAAGTTCATCCACCGTTCATCATCCTCGTTCATCCTAAGGTCAAGCCCCAACGGCCCTTCGGATTAACAGCCCATCAAATCCACAAATCAATATCTCACGGAGATCAAATCAGATGACCAAATCAAATAGAGATTGTAACCCCAAACAAATTCATTAATACAAATATTATTTTGTACACGTGTTCTTGTTGTCTTCAAGAAATTTTCGTGTTTACAAATTTGGCACGCCCAGTGGGACAATCTCTACCTCTCATCTCTTTCTCTGTTCAAGAAATCTAAAGCACACTTCAAGCGCAATGGCTTCAGACAAGGAACAAGTCATCGGCGCCACCTTCATCGAAGAACAGCTGATTCAGATGAAGGAGATGTTTGCAATGATGACGAAGACCCTCGAAGAAAAAGATTTGAAGATCGCTATGCTCGTGAGCAAATTGGGAGCACGGCATGACGAAGGATCCGGTTCTGGCTCTAAGAAAGGTGGTGACGAAGAAGAAGAGCCTCCGCTGGAGAAGGTTGAAGAAAAGCCAGAACCAGACCAAGCAGCGGCGCTCATAGGATCTCTCTCAATCAAGCAGTTGCAAGAGATGATCGCCAACACAGTCAAGGCACAGTACCAAGAGAGCTCAAATACCTCTGGGTTGTACTCCAAGCCTTACTCTAAGAAGATTGATGCCCTGAAGATGCCAATGGGATATCAACCACCCAAATTCATGCAGTTCGATGGAATGGGGAACCCGAAATAGCACATCGCCCACTTCGTTGAAACTTGCAACAACGCGGGAACTGAAAGGGATTACCTTGCCAAGTAGTTCGTGCGCTCGCTGAAAGGTAACGCCTTTGATTGGTACACCGATCTCAAGCTCGAATCCATTGACAGCTAGGAGCAATTGGAACGAGAATTCCTCAACCGCTTCTACAGCACCCGCCACACAGTCAGCATGCTGGAGCTGACAAGCACAAAGCAGTGGAAAGATGAGCCAGTTGTGGACTACATCAACCGATGGCGGACCCTTAGCCTCGACTGCAAAGATAGACTCTTAGAGCGCTCTTCGATCGAGATGTGCATCCAAGGCATGCAATGGGGATTGCACTACATCCTCCAAGGCATCAAACCGCGGACCTTCGAAGAGCTAGCAACCCGCGCCTATGACATGGAGTTGAGCATTGCCAACCATGGAAAAAAAGAGCCAACCACCAACTTCAAAGAAAAAGTGTTTGCCCCGAAGGTGGATGAGACTGGGAAGAAGCCCGCCAAATAAGCTTTTACCGTCAACACTGCCCCTGTCAAAATCTCGTCCAAGTACAAAACAAGGGAGATAAAGAGAGGAGAGCCTTCTCGCACCCAAGACAAGTACAAAAACACCTTGAGGGAGCTAGAGCAGAAGACGTATCCTTTTCCGGACTCCGACGTGGCCGCAATGCTGGAAGACTTGTTGGGGAAGAAGGTGATCGATTTGCCCGAATGCCGATGGCCGGAAGAAATAAATCGCACCGACAACCCAAAGTACTGTAAGTACCACCGCTTCATCAGTCATCCAACAGAAAAATGCTTCGTGCTGAAAGATGTCATCATGAGGCTGGCTCAGCAAGGAATCATCGAGTTGGATCTTGACAATGTGGTAAAGTCAAATTATACCACCGTCACTTCCGAAACATTTGATTCGAAGTCTTCATCGCCACCGCTGAGGGCATGCTCCGAATCAAGCAAAGCTGAAGGATGGATTCATGTTGCTCCAAAGAAATGGCACATGAAGCCTACACCTCCACCACAAGTCCACCAACCGGAAATGGGGCAAAGCAGTTTTTGCCAATCTCCAAAGCAACGGGAAATTGTTGAAGATGAAGGAAATTCAACACAAAGATCGCCTATCCCTATCACGATGCGCGATTTCCTCCCGGAAGATTTCTTCAAACACCCGGTCAAAGCTCCTTGCTACAAAGATTGCAAGGAACGCTTCTCCAAAATGGCTTGACAAACCCATATGTTGCTCATTGTTCGCACGAGCCTAAACTGCATGAACGGATGCTCCTTGTCTGCAAGAGCCTAAACTGCAAGACACCATGCTCCTTGTCTGCATGAGCTAAACTGCAAGACGCAAAGCTCCTTGTTCGCACGAGCCTAAACTGCATGAACGAAAGCTCTTTGCCTGCACGAGTTAAAACTGCAAACGGCACCAAAAGAAAATACCAACAAAAAAAAATGTATGTACTTTGAACTACGTTTTGACTTTATCTCTTTCTTTAGAAGGGTACGTAGGCAGCTTGAACATTCAATTTTTCAAGTTCAGTAAAAAAAAAAAATGAATACATATGTCATTATGTATTTACCAAAAAAAAAAGAAAAAAAAAGAATACATATGTCATTATGTATTTACAAAAAAAAAAGAAAAAAAAATGAATACATATGTCATTATGTATTTACAAAAGAAAAAAAAGAAAAAAAAAGAAACATATATATGTGTGTGTTGGCCCAGCTACAAGTCACATTCCCCTCATTGAAGCCCAAATACAGCTTCTTCTCTCTCCAGGCCCAAAGCCTAATCTTGGGTCAAGTCCAAAGCCTACCCAGACTTTGCTTACAAACCCAACCCTAAGCAAGTGCCGCTCGAGAGGACCAACACCAGGCACCGCAGCATCAGTCTTCATCCAGCTCACCTCCATCCCTTTCAATCCGATCCTAAGTGCCGCCACCAAAAGGCTCAAGCGGGAGTTTGATGTCATCACTCAAAGGTAGCAGATCATCTCTTGCTTCCTCCGTGATTACCCTCCGTTCTGTTTCTCTCTCGTTCATCGTAAGCACCATTTCCATGGATCTCCGAGCTCTCATCGCCAGGAAAGCCCTCCGATCAGGGTTTTAAAGCGAGCCCAGAATCCTTGCCCATTTTCGCGGCCGGCAAACAAGTCTCGCTCCCCGATTCGCCTAAGCCCAAGCCTTCCGTTGCCGATTCGCCCATTACTTCGATCAAATCAAAGAAAATCCAGGAAATCGTCAGATCGGAAAGTTGGAGCACCGGTCATGGTGTATTCGGACTAGGCGTCAAGCAGGGAGAGCAAGGGAACCAGAAATGTCGCATCTGGGTTGGGAGAGATGGTCGCCAAAGTCAGAGCTAGCAGGGAGAGCAAGGGAACCAGAAATGTCGCATCTGGGTTGGGAGAGATGGTCGCCAAAGTCAGAGCTCGAATGAACACCATTTGGATGCGAGATCTGCAACCAGAGGTTTTAGCGTTTATTCCTCCATAACACACACTGCTAATGAATCTTGAGCCTTCACCACACAAGAAAGAAGCATCCATTTGCAGCTTGTTGTGGAGCTCAACTGCTTTTGTAGGAGAACATAACAGAATTACAAAGTTGATGGCAACTATCACTGCTTCAAGCTTTGCTTCCATAAGTTCCCACGTCAGCTATGGCAACGTATCGTTCGGATCAGACCCGAAAAGCGACTGTGAGATAAGTTCAGCTCCGTCAACTGGGTCCACAAATTCACTGAACTCGAAATCTGACCGGAGAACAGGTCCTCCACCATTTTTAGCTTCTGCAAAAATCTTTAGCTCCGTCATACATGACAACAAGTCGCTGGAAAATTGGTTGTTACTCACGTCGAGGGTTGAGTGTTTCCATTCTTGGTGCCAACGTCGCCGCCGGTGACGAGGGCATCGACAGCTGAGCAGAATTTACACTCAGCGGCGAAGGAGATGATGACGTTAGATTGGAGGCGATGAAGCTTGGTGAGTCAGCCAGGTGGGCCCCGAAGTCGACGAGAAGCTGGGCCTTGGAGAAGGTGCAGCTTCAGCTCCAGGTTGTGATGGAGGTCTAGGAATCAGTGGTGTTGTGTTAGTCGATCTCGTCGTCGTGTGTTTCCACGTTGTTTGGTCGGTCTTCTGTGTGAAGAGAGAGAGAGAGAGAGAGAGAGAGAGAGAGTCACACAACAAACTTGTGTGGGCTGATGCTGTTTGGGCTGGGCCTGATTTCGCTCTTCACCGGTCACGTGGCATCTGAACCGGAATGGTACCCCCAACGCTTGGTCATGAACACTTCATTAAGTTCATTCTACACAAATCAGAATGGAAATGGGCGTGGGGCAATTGATGTTTGGAAGTCCAGCCACTCGAAATTCTACTACGGGTGCAGTCAAAGAGGGCCTCGCTATGCTCTGGCTGTGAAGGAGCGATCATACAACGGGCATTTAGGCGATTGCAACAAGCGGGGAATGCAGGTCTCGTACATCAGATGGATCTCATAAACGTTATTCTCGCGGATGTAACGATAAAAAGTGGATGATCTTCTAGACGGAGAGGCGGCTACGACGAGTCAAAACTCATGAAGCATTCGAGAGGCAGCAAGCTTGTGATACCGGTGGAAGTTGTGCCATTCTGTTGGAAATTGTGTTTGTTTGAAGTACGCAGGTTGCGTCGGAAAGCTGTGGACTTCCTTCTCCTCAGGATAACCTGCTCCAACCTTGTTCATGCCCTCTCCTCCGAGCTCAGCGACAACACCAAGAAGGCTGTACTCACATGACTCTCTCCGTCCATCTTCGTCCTTCCCTACAAAATTCCTCAGTCGATCATCCAAATTTATATGAAAAAAAATATATAATTAAAAAAAAGTGACGGTGGAGCAGAATTTGCTGGCACACATAAAAATGGATCTGGGTGCATGTGCACAAAGCAGAAAGAAAGCAGAAGGAAAAAAAGATGGTGGATCCATCGGCGTGAAAAAAAAAGGGGAGAATGAATCTAGGCATGGGCACCATGTGCAGATAGAAAGAAGAAAAAAAAAAAAAATATATATATATATATATATATATATAATAAAATAAATAAAAAAATGAAAAAAAAAAGCATTGAGAGAAATAAAAGTCCATTTTATTTATTTCTCTGGAAAATTACACAAATTGGCACTTTACATGCCACACAAAAAAAAAATCATCAAATCTATAAGGAAGGACTCTTCAGAGACGATCAGGTGGTGCCTCAACAGTCGACGGAGCTCCAGAAAGACGAAGCGCCAGAGTTGGATTCTCCGGAGCCTCAACACTTGGTGCAACTCCAGATGAGGAAGACAACATAAACCTCGGGAGTAACGCCATAAACCTTTGATGATCACTCTGAATCCGAACGTCCGACTCCTGCAGCTGGTCCAGCTTCCTCTTCATACTTGTTGAGTAACTAGTTGCGAGCATATGCAACTCCTTATTCTCATTCGTGAGTCCTCTGACATCTTGTCGAATACTAACCACCTCAGCCATCAGAGACTCAACCTGACGAGATCGTGCAAGAAGGCGTTGGCCCATGTTTGAGATTGAGCCTGCACACTGGACGCTGAGAGCCAGAGAGTCCTGAACAGCCAGCTCGTCTGACCGCTTGGATAGCATCCTATTGTCTCTTGGAGTAAGAAGATTTCTAGCAACCACCGTAGCGGTTATATCGTTTCTCATCATTGAGTCCCCAACTGTAAAGGGACCATTGGGGGATATGAAGGACGGATGCCAAATGTTGTTTGAAGAAGACAAGTCATCATCTTCTCCAACATTCAAGTTAAGGCAACGGTCAGAAGGGCAAGACATTTTTCTGAAGGTGTTGAGGAAGAAGAGATCGGAAAGATTAAGATTTCAGAAAGAGAGTGTTTACGGCAATTCAGGTGTGCTATGGAACAAAATTCATGCCTCTATAAAAAGAAGAAATTGAAGAAGCACTACTCAGAAATCGAAGAGGCGCTCCTCAGATATTGAAGAGGCGTCCGCTCGCAAATCGAAGAGCCGGACTCCTTTCTCAAACGCTGGACTCCTTTCTCAAAAGCCGGACCTGCTCAGAAACCACGAGCCGACCTCCGGATTTCAAAAGATCGACTTTTCCAGATTTGTCGTCACTCGTCACGTGCAACTTTCAGCTTTGCTGAAATTACGGGCAGCTTTGTCAGAAAGCCCGTAATTTTTACTGTTCATCCATCCACCGGCTGCCGACAAAAGTAAGAGAATAGTTCCGGTTGTGAAGAAATCCCTATAAGTATTTACCTTCGCCTTCCATAGCAAGGGCACACTCACTCAACACATCTTCATCTCTGAGAATGTATTCCCAAAGAAACCTCTCGAGTTACTCAGTGTTCTTCATCCCTTGGAGCACCTCAGAAAACAAATCATCTAGAGCAAAAGTATTTCATATCATGAAGGTTAAAAGAAAAAGTATCTCATATCATGTTTTCTCCTCACCTTCATCTGAAGAACATGGAGAAAGAGAGATCCTGATTGCTTACCTAGTCTTGCTCTCGAGTACTCATCTTCGAGCCCATCTAGCCCAGTTCAATAATAAACCTGTGGGAAGATACTTCTTCAAAAGCAAAAGTATCTCACAGAAGATGAAGGAGAAGTCTCAGTTACATCCAGATGAAGGCGGAGTCTGAGATGATCCAAGAACTCAAGAAGATGCACATCTGCATGGAGACCTGAGTACTTGAAGCATGTGGAGACAACGTGCTGATTCATCCTCAACTAAGCTGAGGATCGCTTGCAAGTAAAAAGGCTCCCAAACCCAGTTCAAAAATCAACTTGTGGAAAGATACTTCTTCAAAAGCCAAAGTATCTCATATCAGCGAGGTCGAGGGCAAAGGTATCTTATGGCACGATTTTCCTTTACCCTTGCTCTTGCCTGCAGAACAAGGGAGGAGGAAAGCAATCAGTTGGCACTTGAAAAAGATTGAATAGAGAAACAGACCAACACATCTACCTCGTGCCTGCCTGCGATGCAAAAGAAACAAAGGTGAGAAGAATACAGCATGGGCCGTACAACTGCACATGTTGATTCATCCTCAACTAAACCGAAGATCGTTTGCCATATGAAGCCGCTCATGGTCCAACAGCCTTCAAGATCAAGCCACCAACGGCCCTTGGAGAAATCAAAAGATCGATTCAAGATCAAGTGTCCAACACCCTTGAATCAACCTTCAAGATCAAGCCTCAACGGTCCCTGGGAGAAATCAAGACCTGATTCAAGATCAAGTGTCCAACACCCTTGAATCAACCTGCAAGATGAAGCCGCAACGGCCCTTGGAGAAATCACAAATCTGATTCAAGATCAAGTGTCCATCACCCTTGAATCAACCTTCAAGATCAAGCCGCAACGGCCCTTGGAGGAATCAAGATCCGATTCAAGATCAAGTGTCCATCACCCTTGAATCAACCTTCAAGATCAAACAGTAACGGCCCTTGAAGAAATCACAAGTCTGATTCAAGATCAAGTGTTCATCACCCTTGAATCAAAACCAGTTCGAGATGAAGTCTGTGGAAAGTCAACAAGCACAACAAATACACGTGCCGATTCACCCCAGTAAAGTTGAATATAGTCTCAAGCCAACTCAAGATCAAGCCTTAACGGCGCTTGAAGGAGATCCCAGCCCAATCCAAGATCAAGCCTCGACGGCCCTTGGATCGACGTTTACATTGAGGAAACTTCAAAACGCATCTTCTACACGTGACAAGCACATGTATACAACACGCATTGAAGTGGGGGCATTTGTAGACAGTGAAATTTCGGTAAATAAAATGTTGACCGATGGTCAAAGTTTCAACACTCATGTATTACATAAATTGTACACGTAGTGTGTGATTCGACGAAAATTCAAAAAGAGTTAGAAAAGCCGTCAAACAGGACACGTGTCAACTGGCAGAGACGACTTATTTTATCTGGAATATTATATTCAAAATTAGGCCTTGGGAAATTCTATAAATAGGAAGCCATTTCACACCAATTCATAACCAATTCACCACCAATTCACAAATACATTTCTCTACTCCCAAATTGGAAGAGAATTCTCTTGAAGTTCGTTCTTCGTTCTTCGTTCTTCGTTCTTCGTTCATCGTTCATCGTTCTTCGAGATCAAGCCCCAACGGCCCTTGAAGAAACGTTCATCCACCTTTGAGATCAAGCCCAACGGCCCTTGAAGAAACTTCGCCAAAACCTTTGAAGAATCAACAAGCACCTTGGTCACGTGCCGATTCTTAATCCAAGATCAAGCCCCGACGACCCTTGGATCAACACAACTGTTCTTCAAGATCAAGCCCAAAAGCCCTTGAAGATTCATTCATCGTTCATCCGTTCATCCATCTTCCAAGATCAAGCCCCGACGGCCCTTGGATCCACACATCCGTTCTTTAGGAATCAAGCCCAAAAGCCCCTTGAAGTTCATCACTTGTTCATCACCATCGTTCATCGTTCTTCGAGGATCAAGCCCAAAAGCCCCTTGAAGTGCATCCATCGTTCATCATCCTCGTTCATCCTAAGATCAAGCCCCAACGGCCCTTCGGATCAACAGCCCATCAAATCCACAAATCAATATCTCACGGAGATCGAATCAGAGGACCAAATCAAATAGAGATTGTAACCCCAAACAAATTCATTAATACAAATATTATTTTGTACACGTGTTCTTGTTGTCTTCAAGAAATTTTCGTGTTTACAATAACAACTCTCTTTTTGTATTGCAGTCTCTTTCTATTACAAGGATTCCAAGTCGAGCAGTCACTTCCATTCCACCACACAAAAGGAATAAAAAAATATATATATTTGCATACGACGTTTTTGAACCTAAAAGAAAAAATTTAAATAATTCAAAGGGCAAATCGAAGTAAAAACAATGCAAATAATTTTTAAAATAAAGTGGTTAAGAATTTTAATCTCTCCATCATTTTGACTCTTATTTGCCTTTTCTCCAATATCAGTTCTGATCTTGCTGAGAGTGTGATTTCTATATTAGTGAATTATAGCAAAATTTTGGCTACTCTTATTGTTGCCAATTGGTTTTTGGGTTAAACCTAAACTATATTCATGCACTATCATAACAAGTTATTCACGTAATATATGTTGCTCACATGTTAAGATTAAGTAACGTTGTTAGACAAAAAGGAAAGAGCATATTATTATTATTATGGAGGAAGTGGGAATTTAAAACTATCACAATAACTTATAGGAGAGAGTTTTAACTCGAAACGTATGAATAAAAATCTAATACTTACGTACTAAGATGTTGGACTTCATGCAAGAAGCGTACTGAGAATGCCAATCTCACATTAAAATTTAAGAGCTTTGCAGCCTTATGAGTAGTCTTAGTCAATTTCTTCTTTACGAATTTAGTTTAGGGTCCAACTCTTTTACTTCTGTTCAGATAATGGATGTCTTCTATTTGGCATCTCCATTTAAGTTGGTCTGGTATGGTATGTGGGAAATAAAGCATGGAAATTCAAAATTACGTCCTTCCCCATGTTTGGTGGATCAGACATGGAAAAAAATGGAATAGCTACTGGGAAACGAGGTAGGAAAACCAAACTCAAGAGGGATGGAGGGTTTTCATTTCCTCCCTAGTTTTCCATCATTTATTACAATTTTTTAACATTGATAACAAAATTTAGAACAATATTATCCTCATCTAATATTGAAAAATCAATTATAACCACCATCATAACTCTTCATACTTTACTTTTCTTTTCCAGTTTTGTCCCTATTAAGAAATAAAAATACTAACTTACTAATAGGAAAAAGTATTTCCCATTTTCCTGCAAAAGTCATAAAAAAATATTTCCAATGAATTTCTTTCCGCATGCTGCATCCTTATACTATATTTGGATGAGGGAAATAAACTTGAAAATTTTGACAAAAATCAGAATTTATAAATTGACATGCACCAATTCCATTGTTTGGATTCATAAACATAAAAATTTCGAATTTTCGTGAATTTTTTTTTTTTAAATTTGGTACCTCCAATTACCAAATTTAAATTTAATGTAAATGTGTGACATTTCCAAATTTCTCTGAGGGAGAGTTTAAAAATAAAATAAAATAATTTGTATTCCAATTCCATTATTATTTTTAGATTAACCAAACAAGAACCTTCCCAAATTCTATAAAATAAAATTCATCATTTCTATTTCCGTCATTTTTCATATAAGGTAGAGATTTTCTTAAGGAAAACTAATGAAAATGGTTTGAAAAGTTTTAGTTTTAATTAAAAAAAACCATGTTATAAGTTTTGTTTAATGATTAGTACAAGGCCCATATTAAAGCAGTCCAACTAAAAATGGCTCAACTATAATAAATTATGATTTATCGATTTTACCCCTAACTTTTTTAGGTTGAGTTTCATATTTTCGTCGTTAATGGAGTTCATCGTTGCAACCAGACGCTATAGAGCAAAAGTTACCCGCAGTTCTTGGCCATAATTGAGAACGTTGCTGCAGCTGCTAATTGATTGGTGGTGCTGACAAGCTCTCGCTATTAGTGCCCGCTACTGTCGGCGGGTGTGCTAGACGACATCGTGAGTGTCATGGGTCTTCTTGCGCATCTGGTGCTGCCTCTTTCTTTGTAACCATATCACCAAACCAATCATCAGATTTTCGTCTTTAATGGAGTTTATCGTTGTTTTGCAGACCTTCTTCTTTTTCTTTGAAACAAAAATGTAGATCCTCATGCTATTTAATTTATATTTTGTATTATTTCGTTGAAATGTGATCGTCGTTATTATTCATAGTATATTTGAGGTAATGTTTTTCAATTTTTCTTCGTCAGTGGAGTTGATCGTTTGTTTCTCTAGAAAATAAATTTGAGATCTGCATGTTATTCAATAATAACAACGGGTCACTGTTTCTGGACTGTAAAAATAAACTATTTTTTGGATTTTAAGTAACACTGTTTCTAGAATCTAAGTCACTGTTTCCAGATACAGTGTTAGTTTTTCCAGAGATTGTTAATTTTTCTAGAGATAATGTTAGTTTTTCCAGAGACAGTGCTAGTTTTTCCAGAGACTGTTAGTTTTTCCAGAGACAGTGCTAGTTTTTCCAAAGACAATGTTAGTTTTTCCAGAGACAGTGTTAATTTATCCAGAGACAGTGTTAATTTTTCTAGAGACAATGTTAGTTTTTCCAGAGACAATGTTAATTTATCCAGAGACAATGTTTTTCCAGAGGCAGTGCTAGTTTTTCTAGAGACAGCGTTAATTTTTTTAGAGACAGTGCTAGTTTTTCCAGAGACAGTGTTAATTTTTCCAGAGACAATGTTAATTTTTTCAGAAACTGTTAGTTTTTCCAAAGACATTGTTATGTTTTTCCAGAGACAATGTTAATTTTTCCAGAGACAGTGTTAGTTTTTCCAGAAACAATTATGGATTCAAAACATAACGGGTCGCATTGTTTTCTAAAAAAGTGGCAAAAAAATCATACTATTTCCTAGAAATGTTTAACATTAACAGTGTTATGAAAGTTGAACGCCATGGTTGAAGTCACTTTTCTCTCTCTTTCTCGTCTGCTTTTTCTATTTTCTTTTTCTTTTCCAGATTTTGTAACTGGGAAAGGTGGTTCTATCACAGATAGAGATATATTTTTCTTTCTAGTTTTATGGAGAAATGGGTGCAAGGAATTGGAATTTTTGATTTTTTCCAGTTCTATGGAAAATGGATTCAGTGACACACCCCGACCCAGGAGTCGAAGCGTGCTGGCCGTCACGTGTGAGTGACGTAGCCAAAAACGTCAGCGGAAGGTAATTATGCATGAAATGCAGCAGTGAAAGTCAAGTTGATAATATACATATTATAAAGAGTGATATAGGACGAAAGTGAAATAGACGAGAGTCACAGAGCCAATCCTAGGTGCAGTCACTTAAAACAAAACGATACGACTACAGAAGAAATCCTACATAAGAGGTGGTCTGTCAGAACTGCCTCGGTGCCTCGATAGCCGTCCACGTCGTTGCTACCTAGTACCTGGAGGGGCGCAAAATAGAAAACGTGAGTGGGCAAAAACAAATACTTTCCAAAACCATTTTATAAAATCCATATATAACCCCTCGCTGTAAATCAGTATAATTTTCCCATAAAATAGTACGTATATAAACTTATATACGAAAACCCGTCTAAGAATCAAAACTCATTATCAAATCTCAATAATAGGCCATGTCGATATACCTCTAGTGACCTGTACGGCTGAATCTATAGCTCATCCATCATACTCAATCATTATCAATCATTATCCTGCACACGAGTCGGAACCACCCATAGTGGTCTGTACGACAGGCTAGGTGTATAATATTACGCTCAGTGCTACGATCACGTGAAGGCTGTGCGACGAATCGCGGGTCACCTACGAGTCGAAACCACCTATAGTGGTCTGTACGACAGGCTAGGCACCTGCCTTGGATCCAAGGTGAGCGTGCGGTGCGTGAGGTGAACGATCATGTGAAGGCTAGACCCTACTCTGGTGGAGCACTAACACCCGAGGTGCAGGTGATGAGCTAAATCACAAACCATCATCATCTCAGTCACTATCTATCATACTTACCTAGCCTTCCTCGGCGTCGGAGCGTAACAAGTGCAAACATAATCATATTTATAAAATATAATTGGCATACAACATGGCGATTCAATTATAAAATTTATTCAATTCGTAAATCAATCAAACTACGTTTCTGGAAAAAACGTCAATTATATATATATACTAAAAACAAAAGCCCACTCACTGGTATGTCGACGGGTTGTATCCCCCGAGCCTAGAATGAATGCGCTCGTCCTCTGGATACGTCTCACCTATATGTGAAACAACTGCAAAACCGTCATTAACAGCACATAACCGAACTACGTAAATAACTTTTCATACGAAGGTCAATTTTGGTATATAAATATACCAACGCGACCTACACGACGTCACGATCGTCGTGATAATTTTAAAATAATTTTTTGTTGTGGCACGCGCCCCCACGCGCGTCACGTGCTGCGCAAGTGTGACAGAGACTTAACGGCGTTAGGAATATTCCCTTGGAATATTCCGTTATTTTCTAACGGTTTCCGTTAGAACTAACTGACGGCGTTGGAATATTCCATCACCCCTAACCTCCAGCTTCGGCGACCGTCGCCGGCACCAGCGCTGGAAACTGGGTAAGTTTTCAAAACTTCCGTTCTAGCTCATTTTTAACCCAAAATTCATGAAATTTGTACCAAAATGCTCCAAATTTAGTGTAGAACACATTTATACCTTCAAATTCTTCGAAAAACTTCTAGAAATTCCACGAGGAATTTCCTCCAAACTCGGCCAAGTCCAGAACTAGTGATCCCGACGTCCAAAATGTCTCAACGGGGGTCTCCGAGCCTCGTGGGAAGATTCTAAGGTGACTGGTGATCTTGGTTTTACCTAAAACCTCCTAAAATGAAAACACATGAACAGTACCTTAGGATTAGCTTACGGTTTCGACGTGATCCCGGGGATTTCCAAGCCTAAAACTAACATATAAATGCTCAGCACAAGTCACAGATCACGGTTATACTTACCTGAGGCTCGATCCGAGTCGAGAGTATGAAGTATGTGTGTGTCCGTACACGGGAATAGTGAGGGGAGGACGAGAGTGTTCGAGAGAGGGAGAGAATAAAGAAAACAAAAGCTGTGCACGTGTGTGCATGGTGAGTGTGTGTGTGTTATATAATATCAGCCCAATTCTATTGGGCCCAAAGGGCTTAGGACCCTATAGCCCAAAATCAAGCCCAAAAACACCCGTTCGCGCGTAGTCAAGGGCAAAATCGTCATTTCACGCTGAGAATATAGAAAACTCGGAACGGGATGTCACATTCAGTTTGAAACCAACCATTGCTATTTCTAATCACCCAACCCGTACCACCAATCATTGTCTCTTCTCTCCATGCACCAACATAATTAACCATCCACCAACCAAATGTCAGTTTCCTCCACACAACTATCTCCCTCCTTGTATTCTTTTCCAGGGTGACCTGCTCCTCTACACCTTTCTTGCATCCTGACGCAAAATCTACTCCTTCCATGGGAGGTCTAGACTATTGAAAGCTTCAAATGGGATAAGTTTCTTGTTTATTAAATTGAATTTGAAAAGTAATATTTTTAGTTTGTGGGAAATGTGGAGAGGAAAAATGTAAGTAGGGATGGTGGATGCGAGAGAGGAAAAATGGAAGTAGAATGACATGGGCTTTAATTGGGAGAATGGGTTGCTGAAAAAAGAATTGAAAATTAAATTAATTTTGGTTTTAGTTGACTTTTTGCGCTTAATGGCAATTTTGTAAATAATGAGAAGTTGTATTATCAGATGTGGGTTAACTTCTGTCAGGAGCAAAGCTGGAAGAAAGATTTAATGCTGCATGTTGGGCTTTGTTTCAGCTCGTGGGATTTAATTAATTTTGGCATGTTTTATGTTACTTTTGTCATTTTTATTAAATTCCAAGCCTTTTTTATTAAATAAAAATTGTAGATGGTTTTTGGTTAAGTAAAGGTTGGCTCAAACCCGTTTCATTAAAACTCTCATTTTCTTATTATTGAGGACCCAAAAAAGAATGTTTTTAAAAAATATATCAAGAAATAATACCTTATTTGCATTGAAATATAAAAATGATACTTTATTTACGTAATTTTACTTATTTTGGCGCAGTACCAATTAATATTGTTGTGATGTATGTATTTTGAAGGTTTCGAGTCTAGTTGTATTCAATCGGAAACGAAGGGTTGCAAAACATTTCACGAAAGCAAGTTCTGAATTCCCAATCCTATTCCTATGGAAAGGGATTACCTCGCACGGCATCCACCAGTCCTTTTAATTTGATATTCCTGCCTTCATCAACGTCAAACATCAAACATGCAACGTCCAAGTCACCACTTGCCACTTTTTGTACCAACCTGGATTTTTTCAAGCTAAAAACGACAAAAATATTTTTTTGTAATTTTGATTTCAAAATTGTTGTTCCTCTGATGTCTTAGTGATAAAGGAAAAATACAAAAGAAATTTAACGCTCACAAAATGAAAGAAGGGATGGATACATGTAAACGACAAAAATATTTTTTGTTATTTTGATTTCAAAATTGTTATTTTTTGTTATTTTGATCTCAAAATTTTTTTAATTATTCTTTTTTGTTTCTTCTTATCTCACTCATCACATGTATTCATCCCTTCTTTCTCTCATATAGTTTACATAGATCTTAAGAACAAAAAGTGAAGAAAAAAAAAGGTGAAGGGACTATATGATTCTTAAGTATACCAAGTCATAGTAAAAATCATTTAAACTCAATACTTTTAAAAACTATTTTTGTTGTTGTCAAAACTGGGAAGGAGTTCGAGCACCCGTGTTCAACACGTATTTGCCTAATGTGTTTGTTTTTTATCTCGGTGCCACAAGATGACTCGAGAAAAAAAATAAGCGTGCCATTGTTGGAGGTTGCCAATAGCTAGTTTTTGTGTGTTCAAGTGGGTTCTTTTCGGTGCCTCAAGGGAAAAATGACTTAAAATTCAGTGTGACTTTGTGTGTTATGCCAAGGACATAAATGAAAAGGAAATAGAAATTTATAGCAAGAAACAATGTAATCAAACTTATAGCAAGAAACAATGCAATCATTTCATGATTGATTCAACATTACAAATGTTTGTAAAGTAAAAAACGAGATTGATAGATTGAGCTACATAACTTTAAATATAGGGTAAAAGACAGTTTTCTATCTTGATGTTTAGTGGTTTTTAACATTTAGTACATTAAATTTTTTTCATCCCAGAGTCATACCTAAAGTGTAAATTTTGGGACAGTCTCATACATCCGTTAGTAAAACTGTTAGTTCTCCCGTTAAGTGATGATGTGGCGCCCTGATTGGGCGCCATGTGTCATTAAAAAATTATTTAAATAAAAAAATATTAAAAAAAAAACAACCCACTTGCAAAGAAGAAGAAGAAGAAGAAGAAGAAGAAGAAGAAGGAAGAGAAGAAAAAAAATATCCGAACCTAGAAGAAGGAGAAGAAGAAGGAGGAGGAGGAGGAGGAGGAGGAGGGGAAGAAGAAGAAGAAGAAGAAGAAGAAGAAGAAGAAGAAGAAGAAGAAGAAGAAGAAGAAGAAGGAGGAAGAAAAGAAAAGAAAAAAACCGAACCCAGAAGAAGAGGAAGAAGAAGAAGGAGAAGGAGGAGGAAGAGGAAGAAGAAAAAAAAAACAACCGAACCCAAAAAAGAAGAGGAAGAAGAAGGAAGAAGAAGGAGAAGGAGGAGGAAGAAGAAGGAGAAGGAGGAGGAAGAAGAAAAAAAGAAGAAGAGAGAAATCGAACCCAGAAGAAGAAGAAGAAGAAGAAGAAGAAGAAGAAAAACAATATTTTAATATTATTTTTATTTAAATAATTTTTAAAATTTTTTTAATGACACGTGGCACCCAATCAGGGTGCCACGTCATTACTTAACAGTAGAACTAACAGTTTGACTAACGGATGTATGAGACTGTCCTAAAATTTACACTTTAGGTATGACTTTGGGATGAAAAAAAAATTGATGTACTAAATGTTGAAAACCACCAAATATGAGGGTAGTAAATTGTCTTTTACCCTAAAATATAAATGACTGGGAATGTAAGAAAGTTGAAAAGAAAGCAATAGAAAAACTCTAGCAAGATTCAATCCATGAAGTACAAGATGATGCTAGATAAGTTCATTGAGATCATTGTCTTCGGATTGGGTTGATTACAAAATGTTTGCCTCAGAGAAGTACTCGAGGGTGAATGGAATTGTACGTCAAACAAAAATCATACCACATGGTGGCAAAATGTTAACAGTTTTAGAACTCAGGTATCATAGGCAGTGTGTTCTTTGAAGGAAGACTTTGTGTTTGTAGTTGAAAAGCTGAGGGTTGGTTGCTGAAGAGTAATTGGTTTATGTTAAAAAGAATTTAGGCTGATTAAAGAATCACTTAAGATTTTGTATGGTTGTAAAGGTTGAACTTGAAGAAGGTTCTGAGCTTGAAGACCTCTAGCTCTATTTATAGGCAGAGAAAAGAGTCACCTTGATCCTATCGATGAGCCGGAGTAGAGGTAGATCTGTCCTTTGGTGCTGACAGTGACAAAAATTCTTGGTAGGTGGCCTTTAACTGTGTCGGAGGTGGTTCACACGATCGCCGTAATGACGTCAGTGTTTTGGATGACACATATGTAGACATTAAAAGAGGCAAGATACTTTCGAGCTTTCGTCGTCTCTATGACATAGTTGCCTTGAAGGGACTCGTGTCTAAGCCCTTAGACAGGTTAGGGATAAATGAGATGGTCGTCTAAGCCCTAATTTTAGACTTTGAAGTTGGTAGGCCGAAGTCGTGCAACTTTTGCATAAATAAAAAATGTATAGGCTCCACATCATGCTTTATTTTCGACCCGACAGTTTCTTACACGACACGAAAATAACGGGTTTTGGGTCAACACGATAACTAATCGGGTCATTATTGGGTGACCCGTTAAGAACCCATTATATACACGTGGGTAACCCGTTAAGAAAATTAAATTATAATTTTAAAGTTTAATTACTATTTTTTTTATAAAATACAATAGTCATATTGTATATATTGGTATATTCCATATTAAATATATATTTTGTATTATTATTCTATATAAGTTTAAAAAATTAAGTTTTATTCATTTATTTATTTTTATTATGAGAGCTTTTTTATTATCATTCATAGGATAAATTTTAATTAACATGTTGTTGTCCAAAATTAAAATCAACTAGTATACTATTAGTATAGGCAATAACACATCCCTACAAGTATGAAAAATGTGAAAGAATATATAAATACTCGTGATCTATCATTCCTCCACGAGTAGACAATAGTTACACTTACATTATCCTTTAGATTTTTAAAACCCTCCAAACCATCATAAATAGTATTTTTTATTTGAGTGCAAAAGCAATAAATTTAATAATAATTATTGTAGAATTGTAAGAAATGTAATATATATATACAATCACTCGCAGTGACATACTTTACAAAATTTGATCTATGATTTATATGATTATAGTGGCACATTTCAAAGTTAAGCCCTTCACGAAAGTTGTAAAGCTTGTCATTACGAGCGTTTATATATATATATTCTATATTTTTCACACTTCTACATTAATTAAAAAACTATTAAATACTTTACTTAAACAATAGCTATAAGATAAATGAGAAGAGAGTGCTAATGTAGAAAGCCTCACTGAAAATATCATCAATATAACTTTTGAAGACAATATATCAAGCCAAAGTTCCAATACCGTTTGTCATGGTGATTGATGAAAATTGAAGAGTTTGATTGTAAGAAAGTATGCAAGGTTCCAAACCTTGAAACATAACTCCCTTAATTTTGTAAATCTTTTAAACATTTGATATTTTGTAATGTTTTAATGTTTTTTATTTTATTTTTTATTGTGCTCTTATTTTGTGTATGTAAATATATAATACTTGAAAGACAAATGCGTTTTTATGTTTTGAATGTGATAATATAATATGTATATACTTATTTAGTATTATGTTTTTCATTTGATTATTTATTGGTTTAAAATATATTTTCCTTAATAGGTAACAAGTCAGATCATATTACCTGTTAATATTGTCGGGTCGATTTCGGGTCGGGTCATTTTATCCGTTTATTTTAGAGGGTGTTACACAACACGACCCGTTAAGATATCAAGTATGACATGAAAACAACACGAATGCTAAGTCTACTTTAATTTATGTATAACCCAAACAGTGTCTCCCCAAGTTTAAGTAAGTCGTGGTAAGCTTGTTTAAATTTGTAGAAGAAGCACTTATCGAAGTCTTGCGACCTGATTTGATTGCCACCAACTCCCAACACTTCACAATTTGAATTTTGGCAACCCTTTCCCAATCGCACCAACAGTTTGGTTTGAGATTATGGTTATTTAAAAAAAGGACATGGATTGGCTGCCTTCCTAGTTACCATCCTCTTCCATTCCCTCCTATTTAAGCGGTCATAGTTAAACCGCATCAACATTTTATATTATTTTTTTTATAGAGATAATAAGACAAAAAACAATAGGAATATAAAATGTTGACATGACTTAATTGTGACCGCTCAAATAGGAGGGGATGAGAAGGGAATGGTAACGGAGAGGGCAGACAATCCAGGTCCTTAAAAAAAGCAACTTATTAAAAAAAATTTGAAACATTAAATGTGTTTAGTATAACAAAAAAAAAGTGTTAAAAAAATTGATGTCAATGAAAGTAAAAAAGTAACAACCGAATCTACTATGATTCTAAAAAAAATGTTTTACAAAATTACAATTCCCATTTAATAAACTTTTCAAATGACAAGTATACCACACATGTTTTACAAAATTACAATCTATGTCGGTTATGATTCGCCATCAATTGTTCGATACATAGAACCCTTGACAGGAGATCTTTTCACCGCACGTTTTGCGGATTGTCACTTTGATGAGACAGTCTTCCTGGCGTTAGGGGGAGATAAGCATGCTAACGTTCCCGTAGAACGCCGCGAATTGTCGTGGTATGCTCCCACTATGTCTCATTTAGATCCCCGCACTGCACAGTCTGAAACTGAAGTGCGTCGAATTATAGATCTTCAGAGCATTGCTCAAAGCATGCCAGATGCTTTTAATGATCTAGCTAAAGTGACAAGATCACATACACCCGCTGCAAACACACCTGCAAGGATAGATGTACCCCGTGTACGTCCACAACCCGCCTGGGAAGGCCGGACCGTCCCCGAATGAGGGGAGGCCGCAACTTCCACGCGGCACGGTACATTGGCGGCTAGCCAATCATTTGCTCCGACCCTGAAGCGTGGCAGACCACCTGGTTCAAAGGATTCACAACCCCGGAAGAGGAAAATGGCACCAACTAGTGACCCTAGTTTGAATCCGACCATCGCTCACTCATCCGTTCCAACGCATAAGGTTATTCTAGATTACGGTGATGCTTCAAATGAAACATGCCGGCCTCCCGAGAATCGCGAGATTTCGGTCCATTACACAGTATTGGATGAGGTTTGGAATAGGAATGAGATGATCATTGACGACGCATTCTCGTAATCAGTAGCTACTGACATCATGCTTAGCGATGACATTGAACCACGTTCCGTCGATGAATGCCGACGTAGAACCGATTGGTCAAACTGGAAACAAGCAATCCAGGTCGAACTCGATTCGCTCGCGAAACGTAAAGTGTTTGGACCAGTCGCTCCTACACCACCACGTGTGAAGCCCGTTGGCTACAAGTGGGTTTTCGTGAGGAAGCGTAATGAGAAGAATGAAATAGTGCGATACAAAGCACGCCTCGTAGCGCAAGGCTTCTCTCAACGCCCTGGAATTGATTACGAGGAGACGTATTCTCCCGTAATGGACGTCATAACGTTCCGCTACCTAATCAGTTTGGTAGTTTCCGAAAAACTGAATATGCAGCTTATGGACGTGGTAACCGCGTATCTCTATGGGGATCTAGATACGGAAATATATATGAAAGTTCCAGAAGGACTTCCATTGACTGGCTCAAATAGTTCTAAACCACGGAACACTCTCTCAATTAGGTTGAGGAGGTCACTCTACGGATTGAAACAATCCGGGCGGATGTGGTATAACCGTCTGAGTGAATATTTGACAAGTCAGGGTTATGTGAACAATGAACTATGCCCATGCGTGTTCATAAAGAAGTCACATTCCGGATTTGCAATCGTTGCAGTTTATGTCGACGACATGAACCTCATTGGGACTCCTGCAGAGCTTGAGGGAATTGCTGCACACTTGAAATCGGAATTTGAGATGAAGGATCTTGGAAAAACTCGATACTGTCTCGGCCTGGAGATCGAGCATTGTTCGGATGGAATCCTAGTACATCAATCGAACTATACCAAAAAGGTGTGCGTCGTTTTAATAAGGATAAAGCAAAGCCTTCGAGTACACCAATGGTCGTTCGGACTCTAGATGCTAAACGAGATCCCTTCCGTCCAAAGGAGGATGAGGAAGAGATTTTGGAACCCGAAGTTCCTTACCTGAGTGTAATTGGGGCTTTATTGTACTTGGCTCAGTGCACTAGACCCGACATCTCCTTCGCTGTTAAATCTTTTGGCAAGATACAGCAATGCGCCCACACGCAGGCACTGGAATGGTGTTAAAGACGTTTTCCGCTACCTTAAGGGTACAACGAATTTGGGCTTGTTCTATACCCACGAATCACCGAGTGTTGCCGCCCCTTACGGTCCTCGGGATGATTCTCGCCTTGTTGGTTATGCAGATGCTGGATATCTGTCTGACCCACATAGAGCACGTTCTCAAACGGGTTATGTCTTTACCGTTGGAGACACCGCTATATCTTGGAGGTCTACCAAGCAAACACTAGTGGCTACTTCGTCGAACCATGCTGAGATTCTCGCCCTACATGAAGCAATACGTGAATGCTTTTGGCTGAGAGAAGTTATGGAACATATCCGAAGTACTAGTGGTCTTACATCAGTCGTTGACCTTCCTACGACGATCTTTGAAGACAATGCCGCATGTATCGAGCAGTTAAAGAAGGGATACATCAAGGGAGACAACACCAAGCATATAGCGCCAAAGTTCTTTTACTCACACCAGCAGCAGCAGCATCATAACATTGAAGTCAAGCAAATCCGTTCCCAAGACAACTTGGCCGATCTCTTCACCAAGTCATTGCCCAAGTCTACTTTCCAGAAGCTCGTCCAAGGAATCGGTATGCGTAAATTATCTGAGTTAAATCGCTTGTAGTTCTCTTATTTAGAAGTTATGTCTAACTCAGGGGGAGTATCTAGAAGTATACTCACATGATCTTAATGTACTCTTTTTCCCTACAATTAGGAGCATTTTTTCCACTGGGTTTTTGCTACCTAACTAGGTTTTAACGAGGCATCCATCCTGGGATGATCATACTCCGTTGAGTTCACTACCTTCGTCCAGTTCGACGAGTGTTTTAGACATTATGCATACTTTCTTACTTTTCTCCTTAGTCTATGGGTTTTGCCTATCATGGGTTTTACCATAGCAAGGTTTTTGTGAGTTTTTACAAATGCATACTTCAACATAAATTTGAGACTCGCGAATACCCGTTGTGTCGATGACTTCATCAACTATTCAATCTTATCTGCTGAAGATCTGATGCGATGATGCTTTGAGTATTTACACACTCAAGGGGGAGTGTTGCAATCCTATTTAGTATAGGAATGTGATTGTGTAAATCCTAATAGATTAGGAATATATCTTATATTCCTATTAGGAGTAGATTACTCATTAAGTATTGTAATCCTTATGGGAAATGGTTTGTACTTTCTACCACTATAAATAGAGGCACAATGGGGTGAATTAAAACACACCTCACAATTAAATCTCTCTCTTCTCTCTAAAGTGGCCGGCCTCCCTCTCCCTCTCTAACCCTAGATCGCTCAATCAAATAGGCCTACACAAGTATACCACACATGTTTTACAAAATTACAATCTTTGTCCCTACATTATTGTTCTTGACAATTATTATATCATATTAAATACTATATCATTTTTAGTCATTTAACATATTCAAAACAATTTATATAAAAGTTTACTAAATACTCAAACACTATTCTTTTTTTTTATATTATTATTATTAAAAGCACTTTTACATAAAAAAAATTGCCAAACACTAAACAACTTCATTAGGGTTAAGGTGACCAATCTGATTAGATGGGATGGAAAACCGGAGAGGCCTTTGATCGTTTCTGATAGGAATCGCTGACCCTGAACCGTTCGTTCAAAGGTCAACATGATGGTGTTTGCGGGAAGGTGGGCAACCAAACTACACTGGAGCCCTGCCGGCTTTCTAATCGGAAAGTTAACCCATCGTCGGCTGTTGTCCAGCCTTCTCTCAATCCTCTCGTATCTTTGGCATAGTGAAGTATCCAACACGTTCCTGAATCTTATTTTTGCAACCCTTCTTTTCAAACTTGGTCCAGTTATGCATTAATACTTTTAGTAATTAGTAGACATGTCAGTCTTTTGATGAACTCTCCCAAACTTCGCCCTTCCAGATTGAAACTGCTCAGAGGAAATATGGGGGAGAAGCTCTTGAAGTTGTTAACGCAATGTCATAGAGACTAGTAATTCTTTTGCCTCACCTTTGTTTGAACCTTCGAACTTCCTCCTTTCCTTCTTTTGCTTATTTCGTGGTTTTTTTGATCAAGAGCAAAACATTTGGGACCGGATTTTCAAGATCCTGCTGCCAATCTGGAACGTGCTCGTCGCTCAGAATCCTACTGAAGCTCCGGTTGCTGAGGTTGGAACAGAGGGTTCCCTGGATGACTTCACCTCTCAAATTCAGACCGAGGAATACAGAGCTTCACTCCAAGGCAAGCTGCTAGCTGTGTTGTCATATGAACGATGTCCTTCCTATAGATCGGCCACATTGGAGAAGATGGTTAATTACGCGAACGAGCACACTTTTCCCTTACAAACAAAGGAGAGAATTCAAACCATCAATCAAAAAGTGTTATTTCAAACCGTTTCAAACAACAAAAAGAAGAAAGTTTACGTAGATGCTTAATATAAAAAAACTCATATTTTGAGCCTATTATAACGATAATAGCTCAGATTCGAATTTCTCATCCACATAATAGTACCTTGTCACCGTTACATTAGGTACCGTTTGGTATGTAAACGGGACGAGACAGAGAGGGAGCAAAGATGCCCTCGGATGAAAACGAGGAGGAAGGACACAGAGAGGTTATAATTTTGTGTTCCACGGATGTGGAACGAGTCGTTCCAGGGGGTGAGGTGGAACAAAAATTCAGCCAAACGTGGGACAGAACGCCTCGTCCTGCTCCGTTCCGTCCTGTCCCACGTACCAAACGGTACCTTAAGGTATCGGATTTAATGTTTTTTTTTTTCAAGAAACAAAACTGAAACCCATACCTAGAGGCTATACAGGAAGACTTGTTTTTTCACCATATTCTGCCCTAATCGCAGCTCCAGATGATTGCGTTCTCCACCAGTACTCGCTCACCTAGGCTGAATAGGCAAATGCCTTTTATTAGCACAAGAAAAGAATAATGAACCAGAACGGAGGCAGATAAATGAAATTCTTTCTCGCATTCTAACAGCCTTTACATGAATGGCCTTGGAAAAAAATCAGAGAACTGGTTTCTATCCAAATAAACCCCGGTCAGTCAGTTGGGTGATAATTCTTTCCATCTGCGCTGGAAAAACCATCCTCTCCTCGAAAGATTGCGCAGCAATAGAACAGTGAGGCAAAGCGCGCTGCAGGCTGTTGGAAATCCCACGACTTCCAGGCAACAGCAAGCATCTAAGGCAGTCAGGAAGCATCAGGGAGGTCTGTTACAACTACTGCATGTTGTATTTAAGTTCTGCAAAGTTAAATTTGGACTGTGAGACTTCATCTAAAATCTCTCTTTGAAATACTAGTCATCCATGGCATCATTCACGGCTAGTAATATGGTACTTGTTATGTTCATAAACTTACCGCTGCTAAGGAAATCTGGTCTCTGATTTGATATCATCCAAATTTCTAAACCCTGGGAAAGAAAAGAAAAATAAAAAATGAGTTGAACAAAATATTAATTATGTTATCTCCAATAATGACTTTTTAAAAAGTACTTCTAACCTCATGTATTGACGCCTTTATATGCCGTGACCTTGAAAAGCTCAATACACTAGCTCCAAATGATCGACTGAGGAATTGCTGGGTCAGGTATCCAGGAAATCGTGATTGAAAATGAAAAACAGAAAAATTATATAGTTGTGTAGTACAACAGAATTCAAGCAGGAAGAAAAAGAAAAACATTCTACAAGATACTTGAAATAATGATCACAACTTTCACCAAATTCATTAACTACGTTTTGTGGAATGAAAAAAAATAAATAAATAAACAATTTTATTAAGAAAAATTGCTAAAGCCAGGTTCGCTTGCCTAAGGTTATCTTATAAAATATCTCTTCCCCTGTTTCATGCAACACACAGTTTCCGTAGCAATTTTTTATTTATTCTCTGATCATAAGGTCTCTAGCTTCCATCAACCACAAATTATATATCAACAAGGGAAAAGAAATAAAAACAACTGCAATAAATCTTCAAAAGATAAGATAATTTTAAGTAAAAGACCTTGGGAATCATTCGGTATGGCCAACTTGTTGAGCTATGTGCCTCATCAACAGAGTAGGGTTGCAACTGGTGAAAACCATAAGAATTAGTAACAGTCAATTGATGCAGATTCCTTGAATTAATAAGTTAGGACATCCTTTCGAGGAATACTAATGATGTTCATTTGTTGCGATGGAAAATAGGATATATACTACAGCCGCACTACTCAATAGTACTTTAGCAGTTAACAATGGACGTGAGCACAAGAGTGTAATTTTTCCTGAGATATGCCGCTATGCAATGACGTTAAAGGTTGTGATCATGTGCAAATCTCCTCTCCCAGTCCCAGGAACCAACGTGTGGACCACTAAAATGTAATGGTATTACATTACATCTTTTATATGTAAAACTACCTAGTGAACAATCAAAAGGTTTAATTCTTGTCAAATTCCTCAATCATTAGTTCGCCAGTCCCCATTTCTGGTGTTTCGGTCACATTTTGAATGGCTCCCTTAAATATGAGCGAGGAATTTCCCTCTGGAAGCAGAATAGTCCCCAAAAATGTTCATTGAAGTTGGGGCTAATGTATTGCCATAGATTTTATTAATAGCGTAAGGTTAAACATGACTCCTAATAGTCATCAGTCGTGACTCATCACCCAACACAGTTCCTAGCTTATATGATATATAGGCCAAGGCTACAAATCCAATGCTCTATTTATCTCAGATCCTGAATCTCCATAAATGGATATGACCGTTTAAGGTGACCAGCTTTGTGCAGCCGCAAGTTAAGGTACTCTGGATTTGTTATAGCGCCACCATTTCGCAATATACACTGCCGGGAAAGTAAATTTTGGGGTTTCTGTTTAGTCCAATGGAGCGCAATGGCGTTCTAGAATTCATACAGACAACCCCACTTAGTGAGATAAGGCTTTGGTTGTTGTTGTTGTTGTTGTTTAGTCCTACAAACGCTCTTCTATGAAAGTGGAGGCTTTACTTTAATCGGTCTGTTAGCTAAATGGTTGTTGAAGACTACACATCAGATGCTCTATGTATCTCTTACTCTTGGAAGAAATACAAAATAGTTATTCCCTAATGAACTCTTAATGCAAAATCACTTTGAAACAAAGATGATGAGAGAACTGGGACAACCCTAATTTGTAGACAGTTGGTGAGACACAAAACTTAACCTCATCCGGCTCAAGACAGCTACCACCTATGCAAATGCCCAATGGCCAATAACTAGGTCAAGCTACAATGGCACAAAAATTAATGGAAGGAGAGGCACTTAAAATATGAATCATCATAAACTGTTGAAGCCTGTAATATTTGGGAGCTAAAGGGAGTTACACTAAAAATTCCAAACTACCGGCATACAATGTGAAAATGTCATGATGTTCGCATTTATATTAACCTCTAGAAAAAGCTACCGGCTGGCACTCCAAAAGTACATGAAACAGTGAGAATCTTAAATAAGTTAGCCAAACAAGGAAGAGGTTCCTAAAATAATAAGATGAAAAAAGAAAATGGGAAATCAACAATTGATCTAGCTAATTAAAAAAGAAAAACTAATGAAAAGAGCTTGAAAACTTTGAGTTTTAACAATAAGGGCAGAATAAAGGGTAAAGTGAATAGTACTAGGATCGACTTTTTAGTGTAAAAATGTGGTTTTTTTGTTAAAGTGAACAGTACCAGAAGCTTTTCGTTAAAGTTCCCTTATTTTAATCCTAAACCAGAGCCAGTGTCATATCATGAAAGCCTTCACCCTATTAGCGAAGATGCAATAACATATATCAACTCCACAAAGTTATTGAATTATAGAATTAGAAGTAATGAAAAAATCTTCACATAAATATGAAGCAAAGAAATGAGTAATGTACAGATCTACCAACCTCCACATGCTCAAGAATCTTTGGAAAAAAAAAGTGCTCAAGAATCATTTTGGAGATGGTAAGGGGATGTATCTCATGGTCTACAGTCAGCAGTCTTAAGAACAAGAATATGGACCTGTGAATTAACAATATTACCTTCAGAACATGTTGCACAAATTAAATATGATAAAACTGTCCAAAAAACAAGAATTTATCATCCAAAAAGTGAACACCTAACCTTTTGAATGTTTCCAATCATTCCTGATTTGTACATGTAGTGGGCTGAAGCAACCCATGAACCAATGTCATATACGTAATTTCATCTAAAGCTACTCCTTATTGGCCATGTGATCACACACTTCAAAAGCTTCTTCCACCTTCCTTTCCTTACAAAATCCATTAGTTAATGCATTATAGGTGACGGTGTCTGGGACAACTCCCATCTTTGTCATCTCAGATAGAAGTCTAGTTGCTTCTTCCATATTACCTAGTTTACAGTACCCATCAATCATGACAGTGTAGGTAATCTTATTAGGTTTAATGTTAAATGAAGACATCTCCAGCAAGATACTCCCTACTTTATCCATTTGTCCTAGCTTACAATAACCATGAATTAGTGCTGTATAACATACAACATCTGGCAACAAACCCTCGTTCCTCATTTCATCTAGGAGGCATTTTGCATCATCAACACTGCCAATATTGCACAGTCCATCTATAAGAGAAGAATACGTGGCACAAGTTGGTTGAATGCCTTTCTTTTTCATGTCCAAGCGGAGACCAAGGGCTGCCGTCATATTCCCATTTGTGCTGTATGCTCTGATTAGTGTATTGTAAACAACAGAATTTAGCTCCACTTTCTCAGTTACCAACTTACTGAAAAGTTTTTCACCCTCATCCACTCTGCCAGCTTTACAGTACCCATCTATCATTACCCCATATGTATAGACATTGGGAGCCAGACCCTGATTTTCAAACTCATCCCAAAGTTTAACAGCATCGTCCACTTTTCCTATATTACATAGACCATGCATTAGCAAATTATAAGTATAAGTATCTGGTTCAATTCCTTGCTTAGCCATCTCTTCCTTAAGCTTAAACCCTTCCTCCACTTTTCCCTCCTTGCAACAACCCGAGATAAGTGTGTTGTATGAGACTCTATCCATTACCAAACCTCTCTCTAGCATTGGTTTGAGTCGTGGAACAACTTCTTGCATGCTACCAGATTCACAAAGTCCATGAATTAAAGCATTGGAGGTCACTGTGTTGGCTGCAAATCCTTTGTTAGATAGCCTAAACCAAAGTTCAACTGCCTTGGAATGTTTTCCATCTTTACAAAGCCCACTAACCAACGTGGTAAGCAAGCCATCGCCGGGTCTACAGTTTCTTGAAAGCATTTCTATAGTGAACTTTAGAGCAGAATCGAACCTAGATTTCACGCATAACCAGTGAATGACTGAGAAACAAACAGTTTGATTTATGGATAAACCACAGTATAGCATCTTGTCTAGAATCTGCTCAGCATGCTCCAACTGATTAGTTTTACAATATCCCTGCAGTATAGAATTAAGAGTAACAGAATTGGGAGTTAATCCATGGGATAACATATCATCCTTTATCTTCAATGCATCACTAATATTTCCTGTTTTACAAAAGCCATCAATCAATATGTTATAAACAACCTCATTCGGGACAAATCCCCTATTACGCATTTCCTTCAAAACACAATTTGCCTCATAAAACTTCTCCATCTTAATCAAACCATTAATGAGTATACTGTATGTTATAAGACTCGGGTTCACATTGTTTTCAACCATCTTCTTCTTAAACTGGAAGGCCTCCTCTAATCTTCTGCTCTTACAGAGCCCGTGAATAACATTATTGTATGTAACAACGTTTGGAGCAACCCCCCGCCCTTCCATTTTTGAGAGCAAACCTATTGCTTCATCAACCTTCCCTCCCTTACAAAATGCATTAATCGCAGTAGTGAACAAGTAAATGTCAGGAGAAACACCTCGAGACATAACTTCAAATACTTGATAACTCTTATGAAATTCGCTGGCCTTCACTAACAAACTCAACAAAAAATTACAAGTCTTCAAAGACGGAAAGACACCCTTATCAGAAAAAAACATAAACACATCAACCGCGTAACCAAAACCCATATTCTTAAATTGGGTACAGTAGACATGAATCAACAAGTCCAATGCCTGAACACCAACACCTCGTTCAGCCACAGTATTCAACGCTAACATGGCATTGGCTATCTCCATATGCCTGTGAATGGGGTTAGCATATGAAACCGGCACATTCCCATCAATCGAACGGATCAAAAGCAATCTCGCAGGGGCCACAAGATTCGAACCAATAAGCAGACGAACCAAAACACAAAAAGATCGAACAGTAAACCGAAACTTAAAAGATTCAGAAGCAAAATAGAAGAAATGAAGAGCTGTTTTGGGGTTCACGTTGGAGCTAATGGAACAGAACAATCGATCAAATTGTAGAGGGGACAAAAGGGGTACGAGAGCCTTGCATTTAGAAGAATCTAAAGATGGTTTTGAGAGAATAGAAGATACCCAGTTGTGCAAACTCTGATCGGTCGGCTCCGGTTGATCCGGAAGCTGCAATGGCGGTGGTTGCGGAGGTTCTTGGGGGCGGTGTTGGGCGGTGCAGGTCACGCACGGGCGGTTGATGGGGGAGAAGAGAAAAAGATGGGATTTTGGGATTGAAAGCCTTCTCAAATCCATGGAAAAATGCATGTGATTAGCTCTTCTGGGTAAGTCGATTTTGTGGGTTTTAGTGCAGGGTTTATGAGAGCGAAGCTCCCATGGACTTTTGCTTTGGGATTTAGAGGATGCGGAAGAGCCACGATGCTAGAGACAGAGAGAGAGAGAGTGCGAGAGGGTCTTTGAGGTTTGCTATTCTGATGTGGCCCCTGTGGGTTTAAAGCTGTGCCGCAACGCACAGAGGGCACAAGCAACAACCATGTCAATGTGTTGAAATCAGCGTGCTAGGGAGGAGAGATATCGCAGAGGAGAGAGAGATGTATAAGGACAAGCCTTGGGCTTTCTATTGGGCCAAGTGGCCATACTCTAACTCTCATCTCCCTAACCCACTACACATTCATTTTTTTTTGAGGCCCTCAATTTATTTTTATTTATTAACTCTTATATACTTAAACGTCTATATCATAATATATTTTACTGAACTAATATATCAAAATGTCTTTATTTAACTGTATTGTAATGAATTAGTGACACATAAGAAAATATGCAAAAACATAAGTGTACTGAAAAGTCCGTACCTAAACATATTGGGTAAATTACACAAAATTACCTCAACAATGAGTCGAATTACAATCTCATATCTCATGTTTTAAACATTGCAATGTTATACCTAAACTTATAAATTCGTTGTAATGTCATACATCCGTTAAAATTTCTATGAATTTTGCTGTTAAGTGATGACGTGGCAAGAGCGGGTCCACCCCTCACCCAACTAAATTTAAAAATTAATAAAATACTAATAAGTTAAAAAAAAATTAATTTGAAAAATTAAAATATATTTTAAAAAAAAACTCCCTCCTCGCGTCTCTCTCCCTCTTCTCTACCTCGTCCACTCCTCACTAGGGGTGGTTCGGTATGGGATACCAAATCAAAACCTTAGTCCCAATTCGCAAACCAAAATTTTCAGTATTTCCAATTTTAAGACTGATCCCAAACCAAAATTTCGGGAATCCCGAAATAGTTTTAGTATTTCGAGACAATTGGAAATCTCGAAATATTTTTAGGCTTTTGGTGATTTTGTATTCCCAATTCCTACAGTTGTTATATTTTCATTGAAATAATCAGGTACATACTTAAAACATTATTGTGCTTCCTGTTTTCCTTCGTTTCGTGATTGTTCTTCCATTACTAGTTTCAAATTCATACCCTCGATGAATTACCTGGCATGAAGTTGAGGACGTAGAAGGAATAATGCATGAATTGATCAAATGATATCGGTAGACAACATTAAATTCTTAAACAACCACCAGTGCAATCGCGGATAAGTTTTATATGATATCTTCTTTTTTAGTACTGAGATGCATTTATAAGTTTATAACATATAGAACATAGTTGTTTTACTATTTAAGAATACACTAGAAGGCAAACCTAGTACATAAGTTATATACCTTTCTGTGATTCTGTGAAATACTTATTACACTTTTGATGTTTATGTTCTCTACTTTCTTCAACAACTTTGACGGTAGTGTTTATATTACTTCCAGTAAAAGTGGCTCTTATCAATGAAATAGAACGACACATAACACATCACATATCATAATTTTTTTCATTATTGTGCCAACATGATTTATATATATTATTATCTCTGTAAATATATATATATATATATAATAATTAAAAATATATATTTCGGTTCAGTATGGGAATACTGAAATATTGGAAAGACAATTCCGATTCCCATACCAAAATTTTGGTATTTTTTTCGGAATAACTTTCCAAAAATTTTGGAAAAATCGATTTAAGATTTTGGTTTGGGATCGATATTTTTTGGGTTTGGTTTGGAATTTTTTCCACCTCCACCCCTCACCCCAACTGTTACCATTTTTCCCCATTAATTTCTTACCTTATAGCCTTCCCTTCTTCTTCTTCAGCTCTGTAGACAATCCAATCTCCAACCCACTTTACCATTGTCTCCCCAAAACCCAAAACCCTATCATATGCTCCTCCCTCAAGCAAGGAAACCCCCATTTACCCCCTCCAAAACGACATCAAAGGAAACCATCCAAATGATCTGAACACGAAATTTCGGTCGAATCTCGCCGGATCTGGAGATGAAAACGACAACGATATGTTCGTCCCCGACCTCTACGCTCCACCCCCATCACACTCCGAGCCTGTCGCCATCACCTTTCCGATCATTGTTTTGATTGTGAAATTGACGGAAGCCATTTTCAACGGCGATGAGCATAGGTATTCGGTTGATTCTCGCTGTAGTTCAAAACCATATGGTTTCTCCATCATCGCCACTGTCCCGATCAGATCTGGGACACAAAGAGAGAGAGGTGAGGATGGAGGAAGGAATTGGCCGGAGAAAAGGTGGATGAGACGGGGGAGGGTGGGGATGCTGTGAGATTTTGTTTTCTGGGTGTGGGAATGAGATGGTTTTATTTTTAGGATTTGGTTTGGTTTAGCAATGATTTTCCGGGTTTAGGAGTTGCAGTGAGAATTTAGCAAGTGTGGGGGTGATAATTAGACCTGGCATTCGTGTCGTATTTTCCGTGTTCGTGTCGTTTTCGTATCATACCCGATATCTTAACGGGTCGTGTCGTGTAACACCCGTTAAAATAAACGGGTAAAATGACCCGACCCGACAATATTAACAGGTAATATGACCCGACCCGTTACCCGTTAAGGAAAATATATTTTAAATTAATAAATAATCAAATGAAAAACATAATACTAAATAAGTATATACATACCATATTATCACATTCAAAACATAAAAACACTTTTGTCTTTCAAGTATTACATATTTACATACCCGAAATAAGAGCATAATAAAATAAAATAAAAAACATTAGAACATTACAAACTATCAAAAGTTCAAAAGATTTGCAAAATTAAGGGAATTATGTTTCAAGGTTTGGAACCTTGCACATTTTCTTATAATCAAACTCTTCAATTTTCATCAATGCCCATGGGAAATGGTATTGGAACTTTGGCTTGATATATTGTTTTCCAGAGTTATATTGATGATATTTTCAGTGAGGTTTTCTACATTAGCACTCTCTTCTAATTTATCCTATGGCTATTGTTTAAGAAAAGTCTTTAATAGTTTTTTAATTAATGTAGAAGTGTGAAAAATACAGAAAAAAATATATAAACACTTGTAATGGCAAGCTTCACAACTTTCATGAAGGGCTTAACTTTGAAATGTGCCACTATAATCATATAAACCATAGATCAAAATTTAACCGTCGATTGTTGTTTACATTTATGCTTCATTTTTCTCACCAAATTTTGTTTTTTTTTTTCAGATTTCTTTTTTGAAAACATGATCTATTAGAAGATATAAGAAGATGAACGGTTCGGATCGTTGATATTATGTTCAGAGTTTTACTGTTAGTGAAAATATTGCTTGGTGTTTATAAAGTCTCTACAAAGTATATAACATCGATTCATATTTTAATTAACCATAAATATCAGAACGTTATATCAAAGATTCGAACTGTTCATCTTCATACATTCCCCAGAAGATCATGTTTTCAAAAAAGAAAATTTTAAAAATGAAATTCAATATAAAGAATAAAGCCTAAACGACAATCGACGGTTAAATACAAATTTAAGGTTTATGGATTATAGTGTCGGATTTCAAAGTTGACCCTTTCATGAAAGTTGTAAAGCTTGTCACTACAAGTGATTGTATGTGTTATTTTTACATTTCTTACACTTCTACAATAATAATTATTAATTTTATTACTTTTACACTCAAAATAAAAAACATTATTCTTGACGGTTTGGAGGGTTTTAAAAATCTAAATGATAATCTAAGTGTAATCATTGTCTGCTCATGGAGAATGATGAATCATGAGTGTTTATATATTCTTTCACATTTTTCATACTTGTAGGGATGTCTTATTGCATAGCTACACTAATACTATACTAGTTGATTTTAATTTTGGACAACAACATATTAAGTAAAATTTATCCTATTAATGATAATAAGAAACTCTCATAATAAAAATAAATAAATAAATAAAACTTAATTTTTTAACTTATATAGAATAATAATACAAAAATATGTATTTAATACAGAATATACTAATATATACAATATGGCTATTGTATTTTATAGTAAATTTTTTAGTAATTAAACTTTAAAATTATAATTTATTTTTCTTAACGGGTCAAAACGGGTTACCCACGTGTTACCCGCGTGTATACCTGTTAAGAACCCATTATTAACATGTTCTTAACGGGTCACTCGATAATGACCCGATTAGTTATCGTGTTGACCCGAAACCCGTTATTTTCGTGTCGTGTAAGAAACTGCCAGGCCTAGTGATAATGGCAAGTAGGAGAGAGGAGGAGGGAGTGAGGCAAGTACGAATGGACGACGGCGTTCTAGGTAGAAAGGAGGGAGAGAGGTTTTTTTAATTAAATTTAATTGTTAAATTCATCATTTAACAATTTGACTGAAAATCTAACAGATGTTTAATATTGCAACGAATTCATAAATTGGGATATAACATTGCAATGTTTAAAACATGAAGTATGAGATTGTGGTTTGACCTATAGTTGATGTAGTTTTGTGTAATTTACCCAAACATATTATGCTAAACTAGTGTACGAAAATGTTTGTACCTAAATATATTGTAATTAATTAGTGACACATAAGAAAATATACAAAAGCATAAGTGTACAGTGTACCAAAAAGTCTACCAAAATATTTTCTTATAAAATACTTACCGTAAATTGGTGATGGAAAATGTCAACAAATAAAGCTAATTAATTAAAAATTGTTACAGTCCTATTAGATTAGAAATGTGATTGTGTAAATCCTAGTAGATCTAGGAATATCTCTTATAATTCTATTAGGAGTTGATTATCTATTAAGAGTTGTAATCCTAAAAGGGTAAGGATTTTACCTAGGCCTGATAATCCTTGACACGACACGACACGAAATTAACAGATGTTCTGGTCGACATGATAACGAATCGGGTCGTTATCGAGTGACCCGATAACCACCTGTTAAGATAACGGGTTGGTTCAGGTATACACGTGGGTAACACGATACACGATAAACAAAATATTAATTTAATAATTTTATAACCCTAAAAATACTATAATAATTATATATAGTAATTTAACAATTTTATACCCCTAAAAACTATAATTATATATATATATAATTAAAATTTAAAAATTGGTGACCATTGGATCCGCTTAAACATACATACCATTCAATTTCTTAAGTGTTATACGTACAAAATAAATAAATTTAAAAAATATATATATATACCATTGAACTTGATGAGATACGAATTCTTCGAAACTAATTTCACGATTTAACGGTTATTTTAACTCCAATTTTAATTATTTTTATAGCTACACTCCTTTATCCTATATGAATACAATGAATGAATTCGACCTTCAATTTAAAATATTTACATTAGTAGATACCACAAAATCTTATGTTATACTTAAAGAAAGTATAAATAAACTCTAAGTGTTAGTGAATCTATCATTTTGATGAGATACGCATCCTACGAAACTAATTTCAACGATCCAACTATCAAACTTGTTTGGATATGCTTCGAGATCGTATTCGCTAAAAATTGCAAAAAAAAAAAAAAAAAAAAACATTCAGAGATCAAGTAACAGGAAAAAAAATTTCAATGGTTATAAACAAAAAATCACGATTTAACGGTTATTTTAACTCCGATTTTGATAATTTTTTACAGTTACACTCCTTGACCCTATATGAATACAATGAATGAATTTGATCTTCAATTTAAAATATTTACACTAGTAGATACCACAAATCTTATGTTATACTTAATGAAAGTACAAATAAACTATTAAGTGTTAGTGAATCTATCGTTTTGATGGGATACACATTCTACGAAACTAATTTCATCGATCCAACCGTCAAACTTCTTTGTATATGCTTCGAGATCGCATACGCCAAAAATCACAAAAACAAACATTCAGAGATCAAGTAACGGGACAAAACTTTTCGACGGTTATCAACGAAAAATCATGATTTAACTGTTATTTTAACTCCAATTTTGATGATTTTTTTACAGCTACACTCCTTGACCCTATATGAATACAGTGAATGCACTCAATCTTCAATTTAAAATATTTACACTAGTGGATACCACAAAATCTTATGTTATACTTAATGAAAGTATGAATAAACTCTTAAATGTTAGTTAATCTATTGTTTTGATGGAGCACACATTCTACGAAACTAGTTTCAACGATTCAACCGTCAAACATGTTTGTATATACTTAGAGATTGCATACGCTAAAAATTACAAAAAAAATAAACATTCATAGATCAAGTAATGGGACAAAACTTTTAGATGGTTATAAACCAAAAATCATGATTTAATGGTTATTTTAACTTCGATTTTGATGATTTTTTTTTTACAGCTACACTACTTGACCATATATGAATACAATGAAGGAATTCGATCTTCAATTTAAAATATTTACACTAGTGGATACCACAAAATTTTATGTTATACTTAATGAAAGTATAAATAAACTCTAAGTGTTAGTGAATAGTGTTTGTACCATACTTAACCAACCCCGAAACTACTAAGCACCGGTTAACATTATATAGTCAAGGACCCATAAGAGTTTTCCCTCCAACTAGGAGGCCAATCACAACATGACACATGTCAACATCAAAGGCCAATCACAACACGACACGTGTCAACATCAGAGGCCAATCACATCATAACACGTGTCAATGTCAGAACAAAGCTAGAAACTATCTTCTATAAATAAGGATCATTCTCCCACAATAATCTCTAATGTCATTTGTACTAAACTATTCATTAGAACTCACTAAAAGAAAGCTTGAACCTATGTACTTATGTAAACCCTTCACAATTAATGAGAACTCTTCTACTCTGTGGACGTAGTCAATCTGGGTGAACCACGTACATCTTGTGTTTGCTTCCTGGCTCTTTACATATTTATCCACATTGGTGACCGGAGCAAACTAGTGAAGGTCACAAACCTGACACTTTCTGTTGTACCAAAGTCCTCACCGACTTTGTGCATCAACATTTGGCGTCGTCTGTGGGAAATGACACTTATTCTTACTCTCTTCAGCTTTGTCAAGCTGGTTTCCACCATTCGCACACTCTTTTTTTACAAGGCATCCTTCTCCAACATAGGGAGCGAAGGAAGCCACATTACACAGAACGACACCCCTCTTACACCTAGTGCAAAGCAACGAAAGAAAGAACGAAAGAGGTTTGCTCTTCAAGCTAAAGTCGATGAGCTGAAGGCTCAGAACAACAAGATATCAATAAAGAATGAGGTCCTCTAGGAACAGCATGAGCAGCTCTTCAAGATGCTTCACGAGTCTAGGCAAGTTCAAGCACACGGACCTATCGCCCTTGTTGAAGTCAACCATCATCTGAGTGCCTTCCAACATGGAGGGTTACCAATATCCAACATGAATATTCCTAAAAGGGAGCGAGCTACTCATCAATGTGTTAATCAACATGAGACTTCTCTCAACGTAGCTGCTTCAACCCGAAGCAGGAGAAGTGGAGGAAGACACATCCTTGCTGAAGGGGCGGAATGATCGAAAGCTGTTTATCGCGACTGCTGGGACTTCCTAAAGCAACGTCGAGAAAACTCTATCCTCATAAGCTCAAAGATCAATGACCCAAGGGTTTCTAAGAGACTTGGTTCCCTACCACGGCCCAGGCCGGCTACCAATTTGGGGAAGGGGCAACATGTCCTAGAGAAACATGAGGGTATAGGGGACTCAAAGGTGTTCTGACAGATATACCCTAGAAGTCAGTACGGCGAGTCCAAGGAAAAATCACATGTTCTTGATCAAACTTTCCTACTTCTAAGAGGTGATGGAGATTTATGAAAGAAAGCTCCAGTGGGACATGACTCAACTCATGACCCCTTTGTCCTACAACTTCTTGAGGAAGTAAACAAGTTGAAGCCCGAACGACAAACGGAGATACCTGATTGGAACTAACCTAGGTCTGACCCTCTTACAAGGAGGATCCTCGACACCGCCTCCAAGGGAAGACAAAGCAGAAGCTTAGTTTACAACTCTATACTGGGAGGGAAGACCCGATTGAACACTTCAACCTCTTTGAGTCCAACATAGAATACCGGATGCACATTGACGAAGAATGATGTCTTCTCTTCCCCTTCACCCTTTATGGCAGAGCTCTAAACTGCTATTGCCGTCTCCCACCTGAGACTGTAGACTCATTTGAGGAGTTGAGGAAACTATTTGTTTCTTAACACATTTTCCAGACCGATCGCTTACATTCTGCAGATGACTTGTACACTGTTCGCCAGAAGCCAGACGAGTCATTACATAAGTATGCTGGCCGCTTCAGCCATGAGTATTCTTGTTGTGCCGAGGAAGATGACAAGACTGCCCTCAAAGCTTTCATGGCAGGCCTACGTGACTGTTTCTTCAAGTACATGATTAATGCCAACACTTGGAAGACTTACTTTGAGGTGATGACACATGCTTACAACCATGCCTCTACCGAGGCAAGAACATATCAAGAGAAACCCCCTACAACCATCCCTTCCAAATGGCAGTGGCGCCTCCCCCTGCCTTAACGAATGCTTCACCAAATTGACAGACATATCAATCTCAAGGAAAGAGGAAGGATTTCCACCCTCACCACTCTCATTTTAGTAAAAATAGTAAGGGGCACAATCGCGATAACCAAAGGTATCGCCACGATAATACCCGCCCCCAGGAAGTCAATGCAGTGAGCCAAACACATGTCAAGACAGGCCCTACCCTCAGGTATGAGACATACATGCCCTTGAACACCGCATGCACGGCTATTTACCCCAGTATAGTTCACTTGATACTGAAGCCAAAGCCAAGGCAGTTGGATTACAAGTCCACGAAGAACACGGGCATGACGGCGAGAAGTGTATCATCCTCCGTGACCATATCGAAGCTTTGGCACGAGAAGGAAAAATTGATCAATTCATCCTTTACCCTCTAAGGGATAACCGTAACCAACGCCAAGTTAATGTGATATATTCTATAAGCGGTGGCACGCCCATATCTAAATCTTTCAACAAGGCCACGAAAAACAATGAACGAACTTTGAGGCCTGGCCACCGGGTGTTTCATGTGGAAGACATTAGGGGGCAAGTATCAAAAGCATGACTGGGATCCAATATATTTCTACCTAGAGGAAGAAAGAGGTATCATCTATCCTCACAACGACCCATTGATCCTGGAAGCTCACATAGCTAACTTTGATGTTCGATGAATCCTTGTAGACACAGGGGGCTTCGGTCATTATCATGTTCGCTGAAGCTTTTAGGACACTCAATGTAGCTGACCACTTGCTTGATCGCTCGATTTCTCCTCTGATAAGCTTCTCCGGTGATATCGTTCAACCCTTAGGGAGCATACACTTACCCTTTACCATTGGTACATGCCCTTACACAGCTACCATTACCATTAACTTCCTAGTACTTGACTGCTCAACGACATACAATGTCATATTTGGGCGCACGGGCATCAATGATCTCAAGGCCATGGTATCCACGCATATGTTGTTGATGAAATTTCCCACCCCCTATGGCAATAGTTACTTCAGAGGAGATCAATTTAGTGCATGATCATGTTACAATACTTTAGTCAAGCACTAACATCTGCTTGTGCCTACAGAAACCCTCTTTATACATGGCCAAGTCACAAAGACCAGCTTGGATGAAGTCGACTTAGCCCTCCGTAATAGCAATGATCAACCAGACGATCCACGAGATGACTCTTTCACCCAGCAAGCACAACCTGCTGAAGAGTTTGAAAAGGTCTTTATCTCCAAAGGCTATCTGGATCGTATAGTGAAGATTGGCACCACCCTATCACCACCAATCCGGTTAGCACTGATATATCTTTAGCAAGAGAACACTGAAGTCTTCGCTTGGTCATATGAGGACATGCTAGGCATCTCTCCCGATATCATATGTCATTGCTTGAGTATTGATCCCAAGGCCAAGCCAATGAGATAGAAGCAAAGATCTTATGATGTCGAACGATTTGAGGCAATGAAGGCAGAGGTGAAAAAACTCAAAGACATAGGCTTTGTTCATGAAGTCAATTACCCAATATGGGTTGCGAATGCTGTCCTTGTCAAGAAAAATCCGACCAAGAAAAGTCTCATACTTCAAAAAGTCTTATGGAGAATGTGTGTCGACTACGCTGACCTAAACAAAGGATGCCTTGAGGATAGTTTTCCCATCCTTCTCATTGACAGACTTATCGACTCAACGGTAAGGTGTGAACTCTTAAGCTTCATAGATGCTTACTCAGGGTACAACCAAATCCTCATAAACCTTTTAGACTAAGAACACACAACCTTCACTACTGACAGGGGACTATATTGCTATAAAGTCATGCCCTTCGACCTAGAAAAAGCAGGGGCGACTTATCAAAGACTAGTCAATTCAATGTTCGCCGAATAGATTGGGAAGAACATGAAAGTTTATGTTGATGATATGCTAGTCAAAAGCAAGCATACTGACCAACACATCACCAACTTATTTGAAACCTTCACCATACTGAAAAAGTATATAATGAGGTTGAACCCCAACAAATGTGCCTTTGGCGTGGGCTCTGGTAAATTCTTGAGCTTCATGATTAGCCAACGAGGCATTGAAGCTAATCCCGAGAAGATCAAAGCAATCATTGATATGCAAGAACCAGTAACTTCAAAAGACATTCAAAGCTTTACTGGCAAGGTGCCCGCCTTGACTAGATTTATCTCTAAGGCTACAGACAAATGTGTTCCTTTTTTCAAAGTACTTAAGGGAAGCAAGAAGTACATTACATGGACTGATGAGTGTACTGAGGCATTCAAGAACCTCAAGCAATACATGAGTACAGCTCCCCTACTCCAACCTAAGGTTGGCGACATTCTCATTATTTATCTATCTGTTTCGCCTCTAGCAGTCAGTTTCGTTCTCATTCGAAAGGATGGCAATGTCGAACGACCCGTCTACTACGCCAACAAAGCCTTATAAGATGCAGAGACACGATACTCCAACATTGAAAAATTAGCTCCAGCATTAGTCATGTCTGCTCGAAAACTTCGCCCTTAATTTTAAGCACACTCCATCGTCGTGGTTACTAATGATCAAGTGGGCGATAACATTAGGTGAGTTTGACATCTCTTACCAACCAAAGCCAGCTGAGAAGGGCCAAGCAGTTGTAGACTTCATCGCCAAATTCACATATCATGTTGACATCTCTCTTACACCTGAGGCACTGGCTTCATTACCCTCGGAAGCTCGGAAAGTAGCCTTCCCAGTATGGACTCCATATGTTGATGGCTCGTCTAACCAATAAGGCTATGGAGCAGGGCTAGTCCTTACTACACCAGATAAAGTGACAAAGTGGTTGTGGAGCAGGGCTAACTCTTCGCTTCAAATTCAAAACATCAAACAATGAGGCCGAGTATGAGGCCTTTCTAGCGGGCTTGCGTTGTGCCGAACACCTTGGAGTGAAACGACTTGACATCTTTAGTGACTCCTAACTGGTGGTTAACTAGGTCACAAACAACTTTGATGCTAAGGATAGCTCTATGGCAGCATATCTTGCACAAACACAACTTTTGCTCAAGCACTTCCACTACCAGATCACTCAAGTTCCTTGAACGGCAAACAGTTATGCAGATGCCTTGGCTAGCCTCGCCTCAGCAATAGAAGACAAGATTGGAAGAAAAATTCATGTCGAATTCTTGGTAGCACCATGGCCGTAGAAGTGTGCAACTTACAACAAGGGGATAGTTAGATCACCCTGATTTATAAATTCCTTGTTCATGGCATCATTCCAAACGATAAAGTCCAAGCTAAGCAAATTCGATACAAGTCTACCCGCTACCTGATTATTAATGACCAACTCTACAAGCGAGGTTTTAACCTGCCATACTTAAGGTGTCTTACGCCTGCTGAGGTGGAAATTGTCCTTCGAGAGATACATGAGGGAGTATGCGGAGATCATGTTGGATCTCGGTCTCTAGCACACAAGGCTTTTCGCCAAGGATACTACTGGCCAACGCTCCACCAAGATACCATCAAAATATCCCGCTCATATGACAAGTGTCAATGTTATGCAACCATTCCCTACTCTCTTCCTAAGCTTTTCACTCCTATGATCAGCCTTTGGCCCTTCGCACAGTAAGGACTTGATCTGATTGGCCCAATGCTTGTGGGGAAGGGCAAAGTCCGTTATGCAATCGTTGCGGTTGACTACTACACAAAGTGGGCCAAAGTAGAACCCTTGGCAAACATTACTGAGGCAAAGATAGAGGACTTCGTGTGGAAGAACATCCTTTGCAGATTTGGCATTCCCAATGCCATAGTCACTGACAATGGGCGACAGTTTGACAACAAGAGGTTCATGACTTTCTGCTCTAAGTTCAACATCAATCTATGATTTGCCTCCCCAGCTCATCCTCAGGCTAATGGAAAAGTTGAGGCTATCAACAAAATAATCAAGCGCACTTTGAAGACTAACTTAGACAAGGCTAAAGGTTGTTGGCCAGAACTTATGCCTCAACTACTTTCGTCACACCGCACTTCGTATCGAACTTCAACAAGAGAAACACCATTCTCACTCACTTTTGGTACAGAGGTAGTTGTCTCAGTTGAGCTTGAGCAAGCAACATATCAAGTCCAGAACTACATGCAAGGTGAAAATGACAAACAACTCACCCTCAACTTGGATCTAGTCGAGGAACACAGAGATCAGGCTCACTTAAGGAATGTCGCTTACAAGCAGCGTATTTCTAACTATTATGACTCTAGGGTCAAACCTTGCTTGTTCAAGGTGGGGGACTGGGTATTGAAGAAAAGACCACTATGCGATAGAGTCCCGAGCGAAGACACACCCATCCTAAATTGGGATAGACCATTTGAAGTTATTGGCATCAGTCACCTTGGTTCTTACAAGCTCAAAAGCTCAGATGGCATGACCCTTGGCCATCCATGGAACCCTGATCACTTGAAGTACTATTACAAATAGACTCACACTGTACAAGCGTTGAGTTACGGCCGTTCGACATTCTATGTAATGAAGGCCATTTGGCAACAATTCAATAAAGAGGTGATTTAGACAACTTGGTCATAACTCTCTTACATCACTATCACTGAAACACTCAGATTTGAAGCTTCAACACGAGTGCTTCCAACATGAAATAAAGTCTAAGTATCTATCAACAAGACTATACAAATAAATGAATAGCTTCACAGTATATTCGTTCAATCATACCTAAGTTATGGCTTATATCCAAACAAAGTATTTGCTCAAACATAGCCAAGCATTCATTAATGATAGTGCAAACACTTGGCAATTAACATCAAAATAAAAAGTGCAATATCACAAACATCTGTAAAACAAAAAACACTCAAGCTCATAACTTAATACATGTCATACAAAAAACAAACTAGTACATGCAGAAAAAGACGGCACTACGAGTTATCCTCATCTGAGGCCGAACCCCTCACAATATCACTATGCGTTTTAACTCCATCGCCATCACCACCATCCTTGGCATCTCCAAGACTATCTTCACTCTCCCGAGACTGCTCATCAATACTGGCCTCATTGTTAGAGTCATCTTCACTACTAGGATCAACTGGGATGAAGAAGGTTTCACCCCTTAGTCGGTACTCATCCATCTCTTCACGGTACTTTCAGATAATGCTTCCATTGTCGTAACGCTCAAGGACGGCCATCCATTTTCTTTTCTCAAAATTAGCCGCCCTAAGGCAGTAAGGTCTAAAAGTATCATGAAAAGCCTGGGATTCTAAGAACTCCTGCACGGCAGCTTTCCTCTCAATTGGGATACTCCTCTTCAACTCAGACACCTCAACCAATACACCATCCAACTCCCCCTTAACCTTGGAAACATCGAGGATAGTTGTCTCTAAATGTTCCTTAGTCACCTCTAACTGTTTCTTGAGCCTCAAGTTTTCACCATTCCGCCTCTTCAAACTCTCAGAAGTTTGATCCTTAAGTCGGATAGCCTCGGCTAAAGCTTTGCTCGTCTTCTTGGCGTCATTCACGAGCTGCTTATTCTCTTTAAACTTTTCCTTGTACTTCTCAACCTCTCGTAGTCTGTCGTCATACTCAGTCATGAGCTACATGACAAGATGATCGTCATTACTAGAAAAAAGAAAGGGATAAAGTAAAGAAATGACAGAGTAGCACTTACATAAGAATATAGATTTATCATCCGGTCACGATCTGATTCGTTCTTAACTAGCGGCTCACCAAGCTCGTCAACCGTGGATCGGCTGCCAGGCAATTATTGACATATCTAAAACTACTTGGTTGCATGGCAACCTTCAAGTCCTTCCAATGGATACTGCCAATCTCTGCCTTGTGCTTCCTCTTACGGCTGCAGCTAGGGTCACCTTCTTGGTCAGTAGACTCCATGGTTGGAGGAAAGATGGGATCGATGGTAGGAAAAGAAAGCAACAGTCGTATCTCCTCTCCTGCAACTATGGCAACAGCACACTCGATGGCTTCAGCTTTAGCCTTCTTCTAGGCAGTAATCTTGAGGACCTCCTCTTGCAACTTAGGTCTAGGGGCTGGCCTCACTCGGTGCTTACGATCTCCCTTGTGAAACAAAATATCATCTACGGGAACTAACATGGGTGCTTTCCCTTTCTTAGTGCTAGTCTCCCCTTTCTCGCTCACCTTCTCCATTGAACAAGAAAAATCAAAGTAAGGAATACAACTTTGTAAAAGAAAGAGGGGGCGAAATGAAAGATACAACTTACTTGTCATCTCTGGCACTCTGACACTACGGGCTGGAAACCGTACTTTCAAAACAAAGGTTGTAGCTTGCCCAAGTGTCTATCCTCTTTAGGCACCTTTAACACCTTCTTTACATCAGGCTGGAAGTGGGTAGGAACATGTCACTCAGGTGTGACACCCCTAGCATGCTCCAATCATTATAAAAAAAAACCACCAATGATTTTTCCAAGTGCAGTATGCCTTTTTCTTACCAAAGACAATATGTTTTCTCACTTCGATATGCATACTCAGCATACCCAGTGCATGCCTTCACCGGGCGCATCTTATATCAGTAACGCCACTGATGGAAAGAAGGCTTACCTAACCCACATTCCATCTAAATAATATAAAACCCGATCAAGGTATCCCAAAAACCAGGGTTGAGTTGCCCAGGCGCATATCCAATGAAAGATAACATCCATTGCAACCACGAGTACAAAGGTAGCTTCACCCCTAAGGTCAATAGTATCTGGGTATAGAACATAACATGACTCTTGGGAGGCTTAGAGAGCAATTCTTCACAATGCACCAAACACATCCCCACACTACGGGGGATACTACATGACTGCCTTAGGACCTCAAACTGCTCTTCGCTATCTAACAAGTTCTTATCTAAATGGTTCGTTGTGAACTCAGAGCGAAAGATGGGTATGGCGTCAAGAGACAACCCTCTCACCTAATGACATGAAGGAGGCAGAACCAATATTGGATAAGGTTTGACGATTTTGAAGATCATCCAACGTTATCTGCTGTTTAAGACTCTAACAAATGCCCTGAAGACTTGACACTGCAAGCTCCAACCTAAAGCTAGAGCTAGAAAACCCTCATCACTAGGACCTCCAGGCTCTGACATCTACAACAAACAGAAACAAACTCTATCACTACGTGAAAGATCGAAACCTAAGAAATTCCTAAGGCAGGAAACAAAGCTCAACCGTCTCATCATGTTTTTAGCCAAATGCATGAATACATAAACAATTCAACAAGAAGGAAAACATTTGATCTACTAGAGAAGACTACCAACCTGAAGATGATGCCAAGCACTGCCAGAATCACTCTCAACTAGAGAGCACTCTGTCTTAAAAAATCACTACAAAATGAGCAAATGAAGGCAATGTAAAGAGTGGAAACTTATCATTTTTATATAGATAGTTCAACATAGCCAAAGAAATTCGAAATTCAAATTCAAACCATGAAAAAGCCCCACATGAAAAGTCTCCAAACTTCCATACAAGCTAGGGAGTTTCAAATTTCAAGTTTTCACCTCCCTCTATCCCGACCCCCAAAAAAAAATCCGAAAAAAAAAGGAGGAGGTGAACACAGATTCATCAATGGAGTTCAACCACAATTCTCAAAAGCTTCACACACTTTTGATCAAGATAGTGTGAAGCAAAATCAGGTTATGGTACCAATAAAAGCTTCATCAATGGAGGGCAACTACAAATGTCAAAAAACCTCACACGCTCTTGATCAAGATAGTGTGAAGCAAAACCAATTTATGGTGCCAACAAAAGCTTCATCAATGAAGGGCAACTACAAATGTCAAAAAGCCTCACACACTCTTAATCAAGATAGTGTGAAACAAAATCAAGTTATGGTGTCAACAAAAGCTTTACTCTACAAAGCTTCACCGACAAAGCTTCACCTACAAAGCTTCACCCTACAAAGCTTCATCTACAAAGCTTCACTCACAAAGCTTCACCCACAAAGCTTCACCTACAAAGCTTCACCCATAAAGCTTCACCTACAAAAGCTTCACCTACAAAGCTTCACCCACAAAGCTTCACCACAAAATTTCAACACTAAAACATGCAAGAGCTTCACACACTCTTGATCAAGATAGTGTGAAGCTAAACCAAGTTTTATGTCCTAAAAATAGCTTCAACCATTCAAGTTTTATACCCAAACAAAAACCCACAACAAAAAACCTACAATCAATAAACCTTACCTATTAAACTATTTTCCAAACACAAAACCCTGCTACAAATAAATAAATTTTGTTCACAAAACCCAAAGTTGTTGGCAATATGTACAACAAGTACAAACAAAAATTTTAAATATCAATTTCCTTATCCTTTTTTCTCCATACATGAAGTCATTTTTACATATTATATGACTACTTATATCATTCTCTACATTTTATGGTGACTAATCAGCTCCCACCTATGCCAATAACTTGTGGGAATCAATACGAAAAACTTTGTCGGTTCATTTTTTTCATCTTACCTCAGTGATACCTTCACAACCACCTCTCTCCACTGTGAATCTGCACAAAACAGAAAACCCAAAACCCAACTAGAAATCCAACCAAGGCAGCCTTTTTGTCTCTCTCCTTCTTCCGTCTCCTCTCATCTATCAAATTTCTGCAACTAATGCTCGTCTTCAGTGGAGCTGAATTGTGGATATCTTATACTTGTTGAGAAGATGAACAACTTTCAAGAAGGAAAATTTTCTGTTTGAGCAACGGAAGTTAGAGTGTTGAAGCTCCAAATGTGAAGGTCGGATTTTTGCAGATTTCAAAGCTGCCGTAGTGTTTCGAAGATCTGGAAATATTTAACCGTTAGTTCATTCTGAATTTTTGATATGTTATGGAGGAGATGATGAGAAACAACTTTTATGAAGAACATATATTGATCTGAGTAAGATAAACTGGAGTTTCGAAGCTCACAACAGGTCTGACGGGTTGACAGACAAATAATGAACAGTCACTGATCATACCTAAATTCCTGGAGTTGTACTGCTCCGATGGATCTCAAATTTGGATATGTTGTAGTTAACGAGTTAAGGAACAACTTTCATGAAGATGGCTTTGCAATTTGAGCTACAGAGGGTGGTGTTATATTGCAGTGACTCAGGCTGTTAGTGGAAACGAAAAGCAATTCCACCAAAAAAGTGCACAACAGCAAAAAGTGGCAGAAAAGAAAAAGAAAAAATGAACAATGCAAGAATGAGAAAAGTGAAGGAAAATGGGGAAGAAGACACGGGCAAAGGGATGAGGCCTTGGGTCTCATTTTTATTATTTCTCTACCTCTCAACATGAAGCAAGAAAGAATTGGGCTTCACAAAAAAAAAGAAGAGAGGGAGTGGGCACGAGCCTCCTCTCCTCTTTGGGCTTGCCAACCAAACAAAAAAAAAAAGAACAAAGGCACTGGGCCTCCTCTTTTCTTGGGCTTGCAAAACAAATGAGCAGTTTTGGCAACAAGGCGTCATTATTCTAACAAATTGGCAACAAGCAAGACACCTCTTTTGGCAACTCTCCTCGACCGGCGACTTGGGGGACTCCTTCCATATACTACTACTCAATAACGTGGAGCTTTCAAGTCCCCAACCAAGAAGCTCTCCTCGCTCAGAAAATGAGGGGAGCACTATTTCAACCTATAGGATCCACCTACGAAGTTTCAACATGCAAACTTCAACAAAACAAAAAATTCAAAGAACTTAGAAAATGATACCTTAGTGTATTTAACACAATATGATGAACGAAGTAAAGCTTGTTTATTGATATCTCCAATAAATTACATATATGTAAATACACAAAAATCAAAACAAACAAAGAGGAGGGAGCCTTCACAAAGGTTGCTCATGAGAAGCCGGCAGAACACCAGAAGGAAGAGGCACTAGAGGGTGATCATTTAGAGCTTCAATACTGGGCAGAACTCCAGAAAGAAGAGAAACTGAAGGTTGATCATTTGGAACTTTAGTACGCGGTAAAGCTCCAGAAGATGAGGGTAGTAGATGCCTTTGGAACAAATCCACAAATCTCTGATGATCACTTGGAATTCGACTCTCGGATTCCTGCAGCTGGTCCAGCTTTCTCTTCATGCCCGTGAAGTAGTTATGTGCAAGCATGTGCAACTATCTATTTTCATGCTTGAGCCCCCTGATCTCTTGTTTGAGACTTACCACCTCCGCCATTAATGACTCAACTAGGCGAGTTCGAGCAAACAGGCATTGGCCCATATTAGACACAAAACTCGTACACTGAATACTGAAAGCCAGAATCCTGAACAGCCAACTCATCGGACCGTTTGGAAAGTATCCTATTATCTTTGGGGGTGAGAAGATTCATGGCCACCATAGTAGTGGTCATGTCATTCTTCTTCACAGAGTCCCCAATGGTAAGAGGACTAGTAGAGGATAAGAAGGATGAATGCCATATGTTGTCTTGAGGAGACATGGATGCCTTTTTCACAACATTCAAGTCAAAACGGCAGTTGGATGGGCAAGCCATTTTCAGAAATGACGAAGGAAAAATGAGGCCCAATAAATCTCAAAAGTATGAAAAATGAGGGGGAACTTCTACAAGCAATAGCTCTCTGAATGTACTCATTGAACACAATTAGGACCTCTATAAAAGAAAGGGCAACATGACCGAGTGTTCAAAAATCGAAGAAGCACCACACTCCGAATTTCGAGAGCCAGGTTTCCCTGGATAAATTTTTTTGGCAATCCTCACACACAAAATCAGCTTCTCGGATACCATAGGTAACTTGGCCAAAGATCTCTGAAAAATCTTAGGCACGTGAATTTTGAAGTATCAGTTACCCTACTATTACCCACAAGGGAAAATAAATGACACCACTACTTGCTAAGTGGGAAATCCCTATATGTATTGACTTTTGTCATCCATAGCAAAACAGGCTTGTGAAAAGGCCTATATTTCATCCTCCTTGAGAATGCATCTTCAACAAAGATCTAGGTGTTCAAAAATCAAAGAGGCACCGTTCTTCGAATTTTGAGAGCCAGACCTTCATCAGATATACGTGTTCAAAAATCAAAGAGACACCACTCTCCGAATTTCGAGAGTTGGGTTTTCCTGGACAAAATGTGTCGACGCTTTTCACACGCAACATCAGCTTTCCAGATACCACAAACCACTTTGTCAAAGATATCCAATAAAGTTAAAACACATGAACCTTGCACCTCCCATTGCATTGCTATGATCGAGAAGAGTAAAAGAACAGTATTACCACTTGTTGTTGGGGAAATTCCTATATAGGTCGACCTCCATCCTCCACGGCCAAGCAGACATGCAAAAATGATTAACCTTTCCTCACATCTAAGAGGGCACTCCCAACGAAGCCTCTCGAAATACTCAACTTTCTTTCCTTCCCGATAATACCTTTGTAAATAAGCCATACCAGAGCAAGAGTACCTCATATCATCAGGGTCGAAAGCAAGAGTATCCTATATCATGCTTTCTCCCTATCCTTATCTTTGTCCTTGTTCTCACCTGTAGGATAATGAGAAAGAGAGCAATCAGTTGGAACCGTTGAAGAACTCGAGAAACTTCAACAACCTTTCATTGGCATCGCCGCCGAAGAGTAACAGTATCACATATCATTAGGATCGAACGTATTCTAGATTTGATGGAGTTGTTTTGACCCTTAAATTCTCGAGTCGGCTCGCTCTTTTAAAGGAAACCAGAAAACCCTCCAGCCCAGTTCAAGAATAAGCTTGTGGAAAGTCAACAAGTACAACAAAACATATGCCGATTCATTCGATACTTCTTCAAAAGCAAAAGTATCTCATATCATCTCTTTTCCCTTTGCTTCTCCTTATCCTTCATACAACTTGTAAGACATGAAAAAAAAGAACCATCAACCGGAGTCCGAAATCAAACCTCTGATCTGAGACTGCTTACTTGGAACTCTGATTGCTTACCTTGTCTGTCACCTCATTTGGTAGATCTTCTCACTCAGAGACTTGGGGGACTCCCACTATATAGTTTGTATCACATTTGACCAAACATGAAACTACAAGTAAGCTTAAAGTGAAAATGATACATTACCTTGTGCGTCAACATCAGTATAAGATGCTACTCCTACCTATGGGACAAAGGCAACTAAAAAATGATAAACACTTCGGCACTTAGAAGTTTCGTGATTACTCAGTGGCTTGGATCTTGCAAGTCCTCAACCGAGAAGTTTTCCTCACTCGAGAACTTAGGGGAGAACTGTTTGTACCACACTTGACCAACCTCGAAACTACTAAGCACTGGTCAACATTATACCGTCAAGGACCCATAAGAGTTTTCCCTCCAACCAGGAGGCCAATCACAACATGACACATGTCAACGTCAAAGGCCAATGATAACACGACACATGTTAACATCAGAGGCTAATCACAGCATGGCACGTGTCAATGTCAAAACAAAGTTAGAAACTCTCTTCTATAAATAGGGATCATTCTCCCACAATAATCCCTAATGTCATTTGTACTAAACTATTCACTAGAACTCACTAAAAGAGAGCTTGAACCTATGTACTTGTGTAAACCCTTCACAATTAATGAGAACTCTTCTACTTCGTGGACGTAGCCAATCTGGGTGAACCACGTACATCTTGTGTTTGCTTCCTTGCCTCTTTCTCTTTACATACTTATCCACACTGGTGACCGGAGTAAACTAGCGAAGGTCACAAACCTGACACTTTCTGTTGTACTAAAGTCCTCACCGATTTTGTGCACCAACAAATAACATGCAAGCTTTGAGTTCCATTGGCAAGGTTTAAACTTTTGAGAAAGGCTTCACAACCTTCAAAACAAAAACTTTTTCATTTTGCATATCCTTGCACATTTAATATTTTGTAATAGATTAGTAGTGTATGGATGTTTGTTTATTAGGCTCTTATTTTCGAGTGTAGATGTAGTACTTAAACGACAAATGTGTTTTAATGTTTTGAAGTAATATTTATGTGGCAATGTGTGGTATGTGCAAATTTGAGAAAAAAAATTTCTTCTTAAAGGGTCATAACGGGTTAGGTCACTTTACCCAAGGACTCGTTAAGATAAAGGGTGTGACACGACACGATCCGGTAAGATAACAAGTGTTACACGAAAACGACATGAACACGACATACACGACCTGTTTGCCAGGCCTAATTTTACTTATCCCACTACTATAAATAAAGGGACAATTGGGTGGAATACAATACACCTCACAATTACACATCTATCTATTCTCTCTATGTTGCACCTTCCATCTCTCTATGGCCTCCATAATTATTCAGTAAATTATGCCTACAACACTTTATCAGCACGCTCTTGACGCTGCGCTAAAGAAAGTTTGATATTCAATCAAGGGTGTATTATGTTTTAATAATTCTTTTCATGATTAATTTATTATTTTGAATTGATCTACAATCTATTCAATTTAATTTTTCTGTGTTAAATATAATACAACGAATTGGAGATGCAATTCTGGTTTTCTGAGATGGATCTTCTACAAAATTCAACGGCTTCTTTTTGTTTTCTGCCAATCAGGTAGGCTTAAAATAAAGGAAGATATTTGAAACATCCACGAAGCATGAAAACATTCCCCATGATTCATGAACCCTTCTATATTTATATTTTCCTTACGATATATATATATATATATATATATATATATATATATATATTGTATATGTTCATATATTTGTTTCATGCATTACGAAATTATATTTGCTATGTGGAATATGTCAGTCAAAGTATATTCATAAATTAGAAGCAAATCTAGGGTTTATAAAACCCTAACAATTTCGAAAAAGAAAGGGGAAAATTGGACACCACTGCACCACCACCGCTGGCAAAGTCGCTGGCCTGAAGCCTAGCTGACCATCATAGCAACCAAGCCTCGGCTTGGGGTTAATCTTGATAGGGCCTGAAGCCCTGCGCCAACAAAACCGTTCTGGCCTGACTTCCGGCAAGCCTTTGTGCTTGCTGGGACTTGTTGTTACCTCAGCTTGCAACAATTCCACCAGCCCAGTTGGTTGGGTCCCTTCCCACGGCATGTGCCTCAGTCAACCAGCCTATGGGGCTGGGCTTAGTCCTCACGCGCACAAACCCGCATGCCAGCACTTTGTTGGGCCTGACACGTGCCCCTCATTCGGCCCAAACCAAAAACCCAGCTGCGGCTGAGGTTTGTCTCACACTCGTAGGCTTCTGGGCCTGCTCATGCGTTATGTTCTCGGCCCAATCTTGCCAGCAGATTGATGTTGGGTTCCTATCATTCGGCCTCTGGCCTGAAGCTACTCCATGGGCTGCTATTATAGCCATACCTGTGCCCTTTGCTCACGGCACCCAGCCCAATTTTGGGCTATCGTATTTTGGACACAACGCTATTATTTTAGCATTATTTTACTTATACGATCGACCCTATTTGGTCCTAATCTATTGAATTAATTAAAAGTGACCTGCAGTCCATTAATCTGATAATGAATCCAAAATTATTGACCTAAAGATCATTTTTAGACATTAATGATTCAATAATTTATTTTTATACTTTGAATTGTTGACATACTTTCGTAGTAATGAAGCTCTCACACTTGAGTTCTCGAAGAACCTCAAATCCACTACACTTAAATCAGCATATTGCATTATGTATTCTTGCATGAACCTTTCTTTTATGAACTAAACGTTTATAAACTAAATTGAAACTGTAGTTTCAAATTTAGTGCCTTTGAAGCCTGAAGTTTTCATAAAACAATACACCCATGAAAACCCGACGTTTTTCATGAAAACTGTGTCTTAGAACTCGAATGCTCTAACTTTGATGCTTATAGATGATTCATTCCCATAACACCAATCACAATCTTGTTCCCTCCAAATTCAATGGATTGTCGAACCGTCACAAGTTTGATTTTCCTTATTTGGATGTTTTCAAATAGAAACCATTTTATGTGGGGTACAAGACATTGCCTAAAGCACACCATGATTACGTCCATGAATGAGTACAATTATGTAGTTTCAAAATCCGACCGAATTTTGACTGGAGAATACTTTTCTCGTTCTTTCATGTTTCTAACTCGTTCCTGAAGCGACAATGTAGGAAGCGAAAGTTTACCAAATTTTCAGATCTGATTACTACCACAAATGTGAGAGAAAGGTATAGACCCAGTTTGGCTTAAATCTGCCGAACGGTATGGACCCAGTTCGGCAGGAGTCTACCAAATGGCTTGACCCAGTTTAGTCAAAGCCTACCGAATGGTGATGCACTGCTTCGACAAGGATACGCCAAATGACATACTCTCTCACAATCCAATTTCGAGTTTGTTTTTATAACATATAGTAGAATCAGAGCCTGCCAAGGTGTAGCATCATGCCCAAAGCATGATCCTTGGCATCTAAGACCTAAAACTTCAGGAATAAGGGTTAGTATTCCCAAACCTTAACCCTGCAGAATCTAGTATTTCCAAACCTTAACCCTTCATAATCTACTTCTGTCTCGATGGAATAGATCATTGGTTATGCACCTATTTGTGCCCCTACCAATGTCATTGATGAGTACCATTCTCGTAGTCAATATGTGAGACTAATTTTGCTCCATCAAACATCGTTGGAAAAGCAGAATTTTGACATAGATGGCCTTGTTGGCTGCATCCCCTTAGTAAACCATTTACTTTGTGAACATTTTTTCATGTTCTTGGAATCAAGTTTGGTGTATGTTTTACTTATGGATAATCTTATTGATATTGTCCTCGAATAAGAGTTAATTGAATCATGTTTCTTGTATACATGTGACCAAATTCAATTAAACATGTGATTAGGTAGGAATGTGGGAAAGTTAGTTGTTTGGATGAATGCGATACTACGCACACTAACTTTACACCTAAATCACATCTCTAACGACTTCAAGTTTATTCAACTTGATTAAGAGCATTGGCACGCTCCACGTTGTATGAATGGTACCGAATTACCATTTAAGGGACCTTACATTCTCCTTGTCGTTGGGTTTTTAAGGATATTCGAGAGAACAATGATCATAAATGAAACCGCTGAAGAAAATAAAGTGGAATATCTTTGCACCACCTCCAAAAATGAGCATGCAGCTTTGATTTGGTGCCAATGGGTTGTCTCGAAACTGGGAACACACTACATGTGGCCAGCTTGGAAAAAGGATCAGAAATCATTTCAAAATTAAAATTTTAAAATTAAATATAAATAGTACCTAACGAAAATTGACCGCATAATGTATGATGAACGATCACGATCATGGAATCCCTAAGATCTCTAGAAAAAGAATCCGGTGAGAATCCTGTTCCCTCAATCAAATCTTGCGTCAGTCCAACTACTTCAGCTAATTAAATAACTCTTGATGATAACATCCCAAATACATATATACTTCATAAATTTTTTGTTTGTTATTTTGTGGAAGGAGAGAGATTAATTAATGAGCAATAGAAGCGGTTCTACTTGCATTGCATAGGATTTGTTTTTCGGTATTTCAACTTATCAAGTAATCTGATTTTTTAAACAATCTTCACCATTCGATTTTTTATAGTTAGTCTCCACCTTTCATTTTCTGGACAACTCAATAATCTCGTATTATTGACAGGACCGGCCCTGAAGCCTTCAAATTTGAGAGCCCTAAGCAAGCCTTCAAATTGGGGCTCTAGAGTGCACTAACGCCCAATGCTGTATATATTTCTACATTAAATACCTTTAAAAATTAATATAAAAAATATACAAACACTATTTAGATATTACTGCTGAAAGGCCAAAAATAAATTCTTTTTAGATTGAAAGGCCAAAAATAAATTCTTTTTAGATTGAAAGGCCCAAAATAAAACAAAAATAAAAAACAATTCTTTTTAGATTAAAAAAAAAGAGCTACTTCAAGTTTTGAATCAAGGACAATAAGCAAAACTACGCCTGGTCCATGACGCCAGCATGCTTTTTTGTGTCATATATCTTACTTTTATAGTATTTATAAGAGAAATAGATATATTTAAGAAATTTCCCCAAAAAATCGGGGCCTAGGCGGTCGCCTTACTCACTACTCTCAGGGCTGATTCTGATTATTGAGTTACTCGAAATCTTTATAATAAAAAAAATAAGCAATTTTATGTAATTCTCTTTGAAAAGATGGATTTGCGTACATGTGAAAACTCAATTTCTCTTTGATCACTTGAATTAATCAGACGTAATACAACTATTAGAGTGAATACATAATGTGAATAGAGAAAGCTGGTGTGGGCTTATCCTTGATTATAAATAGGGTAGCATTGAAGCTATGGAGCAAGTAAATCACACGAGAAAGAGAGGAGAGGAGAGAGAAAAAAAAGAAAAAAAAGAGAGGAGACAAGTGAGAGTGATCATCCCCATTTGATACATGCTCTTACAAGATGAAAATATAAAAAATCAAGAGGGGATTCTCGAATTCACCGGAGAGGTTTCTGGCCTAATTTTCACATCGGAGAATAAGGACTCTGGACACGTGAATATCAAGCTCTCTGAAACCAACTTATACTTGACAGGGGCGCTGAAGGAAGGAGTGGTGGATCGTGGCCACCGCTCACACACCAAACGAAAACATGAATGATGAAAATTGCACATTGTTCAAGCCAGAGAAGGTCGGACAAAATACCTTCCGAATAAGCCATGCGTACACCCAACGCTATTTAAGGCCATGCGATGTTGCAGGTTTGGAAGCAGTCCTCTGCGCAATCAACTCGCGCGAACCCTCTAGAGGATCTCTTTACAATCACTGGGAGTTGATGATCATAACTATCACATGATGTTTGTGGGTAATGTCTATGGAAAGCTTCACGAGACATCAGGGTCATCTATGGATTTAAAAGGCTTGTTACATGTGCTCAATGCAATGGAGTTCCGTGTGAAAGCGGCATTAGTTTCATAACTAATTTTTCTTAATTTTTTAGTTTACTGTATTGCATGTGTGTTAAACCAATAAACACATCGTATCAGCTGTGTGGTTATGTTCTTTGTGTAGTAGTGTGTTTAATAAAAGTTGTGTTTCTTGGGAATTAGTTCTTGTTTTTAATGATGCACGTATGGCTTTAATTTCATATTTCAGTAGCTTTAAGTACTCAATTAACTAATTAAGAAACCGATAAAGAACTAAAGACTTTTTACTCTATTCTAAATAAGTGAGAAGAGAAGATTGATATCTTACATCTCCTCCATTGGATTAGAATCCACATTCACATATCCTGGAGATGCAAAACGAGAAGTAAATGTGCTTTTATGTCTCATATTTGCATCTTTCCACTAGAGATGCGGATATACTTTTACATTTATATATTTCTTTCTTAATTTTCTCTAAAAGGCAAAGACGGGAGGGGATTGTTCAAACTCTTGGCACGGAGGAGGGGAATGCTCGAACTCTTGACTAAGTTCAAAACTCACTAAGCCAACTCCATGAATTCAAATAATTTTCAAGTGAATTTTTGGAAATTTTGATCGTTTCAGTAAATCTCTATTTTGTTTCTTTTCTTTAGAATGGGGTCAAAATGGGAGGGAAATGTTCGAAACTCTTTGCTCGGGTGTGGGATCAATGCTTAATAACACTAAAACTAAACATTTCATTATCCGTTTTACCTAGTTGTGAAAAGATTTTCACAACAAATAAGTGACTAATTGAGCGCTTGAATGTGTCTTTGTGTATATACGACACTGTAAATCCATGAATTCCACATGTACAAAACTCAAAAGAGTTCATTTTCCACATCGTTTCTTTCGATTACCTGCCATTGTCCCCACATTTGTCAAAGCCCTTTAATGAGATCATCTATTCAATCAAACCTAGCGTTAGTCCAATGACTTCAGCTAATTAAACAACTTAGTTGTTGAAAACATCGCAAATACATATTGTTTGGGTTAATATTTGAACATTGGACTTAAATGAAGAAAGGCCCAAGGATGCCAAGATAAAAGGGACATGCCCGAAGCCCAGCACGAAGTCCAGAAGCCAATTGAAGACCTCTCAGCCAAGGAACATGCCATGTGTCCATTATGGAAGTGATACGTGATGGAGACCAACCTACTACCAGCCAAAAAGTACTTTTCAATGGCAATCAAACAAACAAACTTACAAACTCTGCTCTCAAGCCAGATTGCAACCCAAAAGCCCAGATATCAGATCTTTTAGCAATAGTCTCCTTAGAAAGCTTATCTTTCTCTAGTTTAAAGATCCCTCGTGTAAACTTGTTTACCACAAATCATTTTTCAAGAATACAACCCTTGTAAATTTAAAGAGAAGCGACTGCAAGAAGTTCAACCTTGCTGGACAAGGTGAAATCTTGCCCGAAGCTCTTTGTTTGTCTTTTAAATTAGTAGATCTATTACTTAGTGCATTTTCCAGCATGTATTCAAATTATTTTCACTTGTTATGAGGGAGCAAATACAAAAAAAAGAAAAATTTAAAAATTAGACAAAAATATATAATAAAAAAAACAAAGGAAATGCCCAGATTCTAATTGTGTTCGTTTTGGGTCAATTCTCAACCAAACACAAATGGAGCTGGGAAGACAAGGATTAGAAATATACCATTTTGGTTCCCAGTCGTGGCCAAAGTTGGCCAGGAAACGTCCTAGAAGGTCGCGGGTTTCGTAGGAAAAACTAGGGAAATGTTTCCCAAGTTGGATCTACACCAAAACTCTACCAATCACGCATGTAGACTCAGGAATTGCACCAGGACATCAAAAGGAAGAAAAATAAGGTGATCCCGAGACTTACCTTGGTTGTGTAGTATGGCAGAACTTCGCCGAAAAACCTCTGAGTTCGAACAGAGGTTATAAGCCCTCGGGTTAAGTTCTAAATCGCGCTTTCTGTCCTCGTCTCAGGGTCTGGAAGACATGTAGGGATGAGGTTAAGCAGTTGGTGGTGGTGGCGGCGTTATTAAAGTGGTTGAAGTTGAAATGGTTTTCTGAGAAAAGAAGTGAAATGGTAGAGAGTGAGTGATAAAAGTGAGTTTTAATGGGGGAGAGGAAAAGATGGTATAGAGAAAGAAAGAAAAGTAAATAAAAATATAAAGGGGATGACAAAACCAAGATCAAGGCACACGATTTAAGATTAGAAAATTAAATAAAATATTCAAATGATGATAGAAAAACTTTACAAAAGAGAGAGAAGGTACGAAAAGATAGAGAGATGGAGAGAGAGAGAGAGAGAGAGATTGAGTGCAACCGAGAGAGTGGTCACGTGGCTGGGTCCCACGGACCAACGTCCAACAGAGAAAGAATATTAAAATAAAATTTTACACCCAGACTGTTGAAGTAAGACACGACAATTGTGTCTATAAAACTAAATAATTTAAATCAAAGGGCACAATAAGGCTACTTGTGCGCATGTAAATTAATAAAAAAAAAAGTATAATTACTTATATTTATAAATATTGACACAAATTTTTTGCAAATTTTAATAGCCACAAATGAAGCTCTTTTGGACACCAACGAATGTGCCCTGTATTCAAAGGGCACATTTGAGATATTTTAGTGCTCAATGAAGTTTAAAAAACGCAAATATGTATTTGTGTACAATGAAAATGAAAAGGGCACATATCTTTTGTGTTCTTAGCCCCTTTTTTTTGTAGTGAAAGCACCAGTAGAAGAGGGTTATGTACACGAAATGGGTAAACAGGAATGCATTTACAATAATATCCAAAGCATCAGTAGAGGAGGGCTATGTACACAAACAATGAAACGAATGATGAAGATTCCACATTGTTCGAGCTTAAGATATCTGAATCAACCAACGACACATAAGTGATCTCCCGAGTGCACCATGTGAACAACAACCTCTATTTAAGGCCAGACAATGATATAGATGGTTCGGACGCAGTCCTCTGCGCAGTCAAGCCAGACCCTGACCCTTACGGAGTGGGTCTCTTTACAGCCATTGGGCGTCCATGATCATAACTATCACATGATGTTTGTGGGTAACGTTTCTGGAAACCCTCACGAGACTTCACTCGTCCCATCAGGGGGTCAACTATGCGATCAATGCAATCAAGTTCCCTGCGAAAGTGGCATTAGTTTTCATCACTAGTTTTTCTTTTTTCTAAGTATTTTAGTTTCACTGTATTACGTGTGTGTTTAACCAATAAACATAGATCGTATGAGCTATGTGGTTATGTCTTATGTGTTGTAGTGTTCAATAAAAGTTGTGTTTCTTCAGAGTTCTTACTTTTACTGATGCATGTATGACTTTAATTCCATATTTTGGTAGCTTTGAGTACTAAATAAACTAATTAAGAAATCGAGAAGGAACTTGAAACTTGCTACTCCATTCTAAATAAGTGAGAAGAGAAGATTGATATCTTGCATCAACTAGGGTTTTATCAGATAAAAGCCAATTTTTTATCTCGTTAAATAAAAGTATACAAATAAAAGCCAATTTTTATAAAGGAAATTTTTATTTAGACCCAGTTAACTTATCTCTACCCCTATTAATTTTTTTTAATTTTATATTCCCATTATGCCCTAATGAAAAAATGGGTGTAGAAAGATATTATATGGGTGGGTCAAAGTGGCCTGAGAGCTCCAATTGGCGGTTGGGTGGGTTGCTGGAAATTGAAAAGAGGGATTAACGGAGGGTGGAGAAGAACAGTAAAATGATATTGGAGGAAGGTTGTGGCCTTCGACAAAATTGGGAGATCGTGTTGTGTCACATCCCGACCCGGGCCGCCACAACATCTCGGGCTCGACTCCACCGTAGCACGATATTGTCCGCTTTGGGCCCCGACCACGCCTTCACGGTTTTTTTTTTTTTGGGAACTCACACGAGAACTTCCCAGTGGGTCACCCATCCTGGGGTTGCTCTCGCGCGCTACTCGCTTAACTTCGGAGTTCCGATGGAACCCGAAGCTAGTGAGCTCCCAAAAGGCCTCGTGCTAGGTAGAGATGGGAATATACATATAAGGCTTGCATGATCCTCTCTCTTAGGTGATGTGGGATGTTACAATCCACCCCCTTAGAGGTCTGACGTCCTCGTCGGCACACCACGGCTAGCCCCAGGGTTGGAATATTTCGTTAAAATCCAAGCATATATCATTGAAGTTACCTGACGCCGTCAGTGTGCCAGACACGTGCCTGCGCGTGGGGGTGCATCTGGCAGGCGCGTGACTGCCAGCATGCCCTACTCTTGGGTCGGGGTGTGTCACGTTGCCTAAGCTGAATTAGGTTTATCAGAGAAATATAGGGCTTCTGATATAAATATCGACCACTCACTCTCTCTCTCAAATTTTGATCTCTCATCAATTCCCTCTTCACCCAATTTCAAATGACTACCAGCTTTGTCATCCTTGAAAGCATATATAGCTTTTTAACTTGTCCACATTTGGGACTGCATCCTTATTCCACGAATTATAAGATCACACCAGTCTTTTGAGCTGCAATTTGCTAGGTTTTTTTTTCTTTTTTAATTGGTTCATTAAGGAAATATAGTCGGACCAAAATCTAGCCCCATATAGATGAGCATGAGGAATTGAACATTGATGAGATAAATAGTAGGTCGGCGATGACAATTTTTGGAATGACAATTGGAATCAAGTCCGATTACTGCCACAGTAGGTGGTTGGGTGGGTTTATGTGTATGTGTTCTTTTTCTTTTTTTTTTTTCTTTTTTTTTTGAGTTTGTCAATTTTGTATTTGAGGGTAAAAAGGTAAGTTTGCGAGACAAATTTTTCAAGTTGGGTGTGAAAAGAAGATTATTGAGTGTAAATAAAATTTTCCTTCCATAAAACTCTGAATAATAAACGGTGCATTCTGTCAAAGAAAAAAGTTAAATAAAATTATACAAATAAAAGCCAATTTTTTTGGCTTATTATATTAACACCCCACATATTGTTGAATAAACCCCACAAACTTAATACACCCCACATTTACTTTTTCAACTAAAAATTATCTTATCACACCCCATATACTTCTCCATAATAACCTCACACCCCACATTCTCAACATACACCTTACATTTTCACATACACCCCACATTCTTTAAATTTTATTATATTAAAGTTATGTTAGTCGATGCATCTGTTACCTTAAACACAACATGTTGATGCACAAAACCTGGTGGATCTTGGAACAACGTAAATCTGACCACGAATCTGCAAAACACTCAAGAACACAAAGATGTATCGTGGTTCACCTCAAATGGAGGCTACGTCCACACTGTTGTCGATTCAGTTTCACTATGAATGTTGAATTTACATGGAGGATCAAGGCAGTGTTTGCTCTCTACCTATTTGTTGTGTTTCCCTCTGTTTGTTTCCCCCTCTCCCATTTGGTTTCTCTCTAGTGTTTATAGTCAAGCCCTTTGGCTTTCACTTGGCTCTTCAGGCCTCTTTGTTTTGCCTCCTTCTAAGTGAGGGGGGAGTCCCTTTTATAGAATAAGGGCTCCCTCCTTTATTACATAATTACTGGGCTAAGTCCCCCGAGTATTTTCATAAGGTACGGAGGCCCAATATATGGTACAAACAGTAGTCCCCCAAGTCCTCAATCAATAGAGTCTTTTGGCTGGAGACTTCAAATTCAGTCCATGTGCGGGCCAAAGTGACTAGATGTTGTCTAGAACTAGTACTCGACATGAGACGGTGCTCAACATGAAGCGATACTTAACTAGAGGTAGTGTGACATCCCACATCGCCCAGGGGATTGATCCTTAAATGTATATTCCCATCCTTACCTAGCACGAGGCCTTTTGGGAGCTCACTGGTTTCGGGTTCCGTAGGAACTCCGAAGTTAAGCGAGAAGGGGGCTAAAGCAATCCCAGGATAGGTGACCTCCTGGGAAGTTGCTCGTGAGCTCCTAGAAACAAAACCGTGAGGGCGTAGTCGGGGCCCAAAGCGGACAATATCGTGCTACGGTGGTGGAGCGGGCCCGGGAAGTGGTCCACCCCGGGCCGGGATGTGACAATTGGTATTAGAGCCTAACCCTGGCCGCGTGTGTGCCGACGTGGACGTCGGGCCCCTAAGGGGGTGGATTGTGACATCCCACATCACCCAGGGGAATGATCCTTAAATGTATATTCTCATCCTTACCTAGCACGAGGCCTTTTGGGAGCTCACTGGCTTCGGGTTCCGTAGGAACTCCGAAGTTAAGCGAGAAGAGGGCTAAAGCAATCCCAGGATGGGTGACCTCCTGGGAAGTTGCTCGTGAGCTCCCAGAAACAAAACTGTGAGGGCGTAGTCGGGGCCCAAAGCGGACAATATCGTGCTACGGTGGTGGAGCGGGCTCGGGAAGTGGTCCACCTCGGGCCGGGATGTGACAGGTAGCACACATTGCGAGGCTGCTCGGCTAGAGGCTATGCTCGCGGCGAGCCTGTTGCTCGGCTGGAGGCGGTGTTCGTTGCGAGGTGGCTCGACTTGTGGCGTTTTTCGTTGTGAGTATGTACTCGATGTCAGCGTGCGCTCATTATGAGTTAACTCTTGACATGACTTGGGTCCACTTGTCGGGTTCGCATATTGGGTCTATGTGTTGGATCTGAGGATTGGGTCCATAAGTCGGGTCTTTTGTGTCGGGGCCATACGTGGGGTCTATAAGTCTGGTCCATGAGTCGGGGTTCGAGCTTAATAGTATCTAAGTTTGACGATGCCTAATCTTGAAAATGCCAGGGCGAATGGGTGTCCAAGCTCGTGAATGTTCGAGCAAGTGGGTGTCCGGTCAGACAAGAGATTACCGTTCAGACTAAATCTTTGTCACCATAGGCATGTGGCTCGGCAGTCTATAAGTGGGTAGACTTCTTTAATCCGTAACAATGTTTATCAATAGAGCTAGTTGCTCAATAATTCCTGACAACAAGTGGCGGTATAAGTATGAATGTATAATAAATCAATCAAATTCACAGAGTTTGGCAAGGCAAAATATTGTATCATGTGCCTGTTACACATAAATATTTTAGTGTGTGGTAAATGATTTGTATCATATGTGACATAGTTAAAGGTAATCACATATTACTAAGTAATGATATATATATATATATATATATGTTGTGACATATGTTCTTATCAATATGTGATTGTGTAAATCCTAAGTAGAGATAGAGTAGGAATCCTTTGGGATCTAGAAGATCTTTCCTAATAGACTTTGTATTACTTGGAGAGCAAGTATCTCTCCTCCTAATTACTATAAATAAAGGCACAAGGACTGGGGAATAAGAACACAATTCCTCAAGACTATTCTCCAATCTCTCTTCTTCTCTTTGCCGCACCTCTCTAGGAAATATAGGCCACAACACGTTATCAGCACGCTCTTCACGCTGTGCTTAGAAGAATTTAAAGAGAATTTATTCGTCTTCATCAGGGGAGTATTACGTTTCAATTATTTTAATTGATTAAATTTTGATTTTATTGAATTTATCTACTTTTATTGATTCAATTTATTTTTCTCCTTATGTTGAACGTGATACAAGCTTGAAGATGAAAGCCAAAATTGAAGAAAGAACTCCTACAAAACCCGTTCACAATATTTATCACGCAATCCAGGTTCTTCTAAAAACAACGGTATTTAACTCGATATTTTTTCAGCCTTGATTGCATGAACCTTCACCATAATGCATGACCCAACTTTACGCTTTACGAATTTTAGATTCTACATAACTTGTGTATACATTATAATCATAATATTGTTATTATGTGAATTAAATATGTGTGAATAAAGAAACGAAAAAGAAAAAAAAAGGGTTGTTGAAACCCTAGAATTCGTAATGGGCGTAGATGCCCTAGTCTCCTTTAGACTGGGCCTGATTAACAAATCCCCAGCTTGAGCATGCAGATTGTTCTGGAGCCGCGAGCCACGTGCCGTGAGCAGTGAGCCGTGAGCAACGAAGGCCTGCAGCCTTCCGTTGAACCCAGAAACGCAACGCCGCGTAGCGTCGTCCATGTCCTTCGACTCGGACCCGTGAACCACCGCCTCGACCACCAATTCGGTGTAGCCCAGACTAACTCCGATGACCTGCAGTCATCGCCGATGGAGTTTATGGCTGAGATTTCTTTGGAAATCTCACCTACGTTTGAAATTTCGATTTCAATCCCACAGAGTTTTAGTTTGGGGACGTTGAGGCTATCCCTCCGCCACCACACGGTGGTTCTCAGGTGAACCACCGTCTCAAGCACCACTCCCTGACCAAGAACACGGCCACCTGAAGTGGCAGTGCCGGTCTCTAATTCCGGTGCACACACCCAGTGTCGCTGGGAAGTTTCTTGGTCCAGACCCGAGCCTACTGGGCTTGTTCTCCTTCAGCCCACTGCAACAACCCTCTGGGTTTTTCCTAGGGTCTGCCTGCAGCGGCCCAGCCCACTGTTGTTGATTTGTTAGCCCATGACGCCATAGAGCCCAACCCTGGGCATCTGTCCCACTCGGCTTGCATTATGCAGCCCACGGACGAGTAAGACAGGGCCAGCAGCCCTAGTTTTTTGGGCTTAAGACCTCAAGGGCCGTTTGTATTTTTTAGACCTGCTGCATCAACAGCCTGCCAAACAGCCCGTTCTGGGCTTGGGCTCATTCTCTATTTCTTTGTGGGTTTTTAGCCTATTTTTTCAGTTGGACTTGCAGTCCAATTTGTATGAAAAAAAAATATTTTTCTTTTGGGCCTATTTACTTAGCCCATATGAAACCTTAAACCCTATTATCGGGGTTTGGTCTTCACTTTTTCTTTCTTAGCCCATATTTGGGCCTAGGTTTGTTAACCTAATTTTTTCTCGCTGGCCCGCAGCCCAGCCAATTAAAATAATTAAATTATAAATTCTATACATATTTGCATATTTTCTTGTTGCATATTTTTGTATATATTTGCGTTTGATTGCAGGTATTATGAACTTAAAATTCATACTTCCGAACCCGAAGTTTCGGAAAAGTGCCATATGAACCTGAAGTTTCTTAATGAGCAACACTCATGTTGAGAGCCGAAGTTCTCCATGCTTAAATCCGTTTAAACCAAACCATGTCTTAGAACCTAAATGTTCTAACTTTGATTTTTATGGAAATTTCATTTCCTAAAACACCAATCACATTCTTGTTTCCTCCATTCAGCGTATTGTCGAACCGTAACAAGTTCGATTTCCCTGATTTGGAAGTTTCGAATAAGAAACTACTTTATGTGGATACAAGACGTGACACCCCGCTTGACTATGACTAGTTGAGAAATCATTGTAGCCAGTTCTTTATTCGAAAACTTATGCCTGAAGCATATCAAGAGGAAGTACCTCACTAATGAGGACTTCATGGCTCTTTGACTCGCTATGAACAGTTCCAATCATGCAAAGATAAATTTTTGCCTGAAGCAAAACATGATTGAAACCTTTACGTGAGCCCAATTTTGCTCCACCTAACACATTTGGAAGAGCGAAATTTGACATGGAAGGCCTATTGGCCGAACCCCATTGTTTTTTTGGTTTATTTTATGAATAATTTATTTTGTTCTCGGATTTAAGATTGGTGTTTGGATGTCAATATTATTCTCGAATACAGAGTTAATTAACAAAGATTACCACATGTGACTACAATTAACTCATGATTAGGTATGTTTTGTGGGGAAGTTAGTTGTCTGGTATATGCTAACTTCATACCTAATCATCCCCTGACAACCTTTCAGGCTTATCCAACCTGATTGTGGGGCATGGCACTGCCCTATATTGTCCAATGGTATTAATTTTACCATAAAGGGAAACCGTATACTCAATTCGTTCCGGAAGAACGCCTTTTTTTGAGCTTTAAGGATATTCGAGAGTATTATTACCATATTGAAACCAATGTAGAAAAATGGAGTAAAATTCCTTGGCATATCACCATTTTGCACTTCCTACGAATATAGTTAAATGCATATTCTAGAGAAGATGGAACGCTTCACGAGTGGATTACACCCATTCAAGCCACTTTGTGGCCGGCCAGAAACCCGCGATTCCTAAGGAATTTTCGCTATGGATATACGTTTGGGATATCTAGGATGATTTGTGATGCGCCGTTTAGGGCATCCTTTTACCAGAAGTAAAGAAATCATACCTGGACATGTATTATACCTTAGCACCCTCCATCTTTTTACAAAGGATTCAAAAGGGACATTTGTGGACTGATTCAACCACCTTACGGACCATTTATATACTTTATAATATTGGTTGATGCTTCTACACGTTGGTCACACGTGTGGCTGTTGTCCACAAGTTGCATTCTCCACACTGGTAGCTCAGATTAACAAGCTCAGGGTTCACCACCCTGATTATCCGATCAAATTTATTTGATTAGATAAGTTGGAGAATTTACATCGAAATTTACATTGAACACTTTAAATCTCAATGGATATTGCATGTCGGTTGGGTTTTTGAAGTTGAATATCCAGTCCCATGTTCATACCCAGAACGACCCAGCAGAAGCATTCATTAAACGCCTTCAAATGATTGCGTGGTCGACTGGTCATACGTACCAAAGTTCCCGACCTCTGCTTGGGGCCATGCAATATTGCAAGCAACTATGTTGGTCCGCCCGAGGCCTGTCACGACCCAACCTTATAAAGCGCGTGTCAGTTGGTTACCAGATACGAACCCGACATATCGCATCTGCGCGTCTTTGGTTGTGCGGTCTATGTGCCATTTGCGCCGCCCTTACATACTCAAGAACAAAAGGGGTCCTCAGGGAAGGATGGAAATCTATGTCGGTTATGATTCTCCTTCTAATATTCGTTACTAATAACCTTTGCCAGGCGATCTCTTTACCGCTCACTTTGCGGATTGTCACTTTTATGAGACAGTCTTCCCGTCGTTAGGGGGAGATATGAACGTCACCGTTCGTAAAGAACGACGCGAATTATCGTGGACGTCCCCACTATGTCTCATATCGATCCCAATCTAGATTGTCAGAGTTTAACCAGACACTTCCTCTGATCTAGTAAAAGTGACGAGATCACATATACCAGCTGCAAATGTGCCTGCAAAGATGTGTACCAAATGTACTTCGGACCTTTGTCCTGACAGTAGGAACGCCACAATTGTGGCCGACCCTCGTACATTGGTGGCTAGCCAATCAATCTATCTTATGCCAGAAGCATGGTAGATCATTCGGTTCGAGGATTCACCTCCCCAAAAGTGGAGGAACGTGGCACGAACGAATCCGCCCCTTGATCGCTGTCTCAAACCTTTTCATCTCATGAGATTAAATCCGGATTACTCCCGAGACCTGAAGTTCTTGGTCCTGTATACTAGTTTGGATGAGATATGGAATTGGAATGAGATTATCATAGATGATGTTTCATTTATATGGTACCGACATAAATGAAAAGCGACGATAACGAACCGTATTCCGTTGATTAATGTCGACGTAGAACTGATTGGTCAACTAAAAGAATCAATCTATGACGAATGAGATGAATGAAATAGTGCAATATGACGCCTTGGCGCAAGGTTTCTCTCATACGCCATGTGATTGATTGCAGCATTACAAACGTGGTTGTAGTATCTCTGGGATCGTGATATGAACCTACATGGAGTTTCCAAAGGACTTACATGTACTGATTCAAATAGTTCTAGTCCACAAGAACACCCTCTCGGTTCTCAAGAGGACTTCACTTTACGGATGCAGAACTATCCGGGCGGATGTGGTATACCCGTTTAAGTGAATATTTGATCAGTTAGGGATATATGCCCTTGCGTGTATAAAATCCGAAATTGCTAGAGCTGAGAAAATTAACTCGCATGTCGGACTATAAGATGAATGATCTTGGGAGAACTTGACATTTCCTCGACCTGAAGTTTCGAGCTAGTTTTGATGGTATTCTGGTCCACCACTCAAACTAGACCCAGAAGGTGTTATGTCTAAGTATACCCTGATCGTCTGTATGCTAGATGCAAATGAGACCTTCACGGAGGGTATGGAGCATAAGGTTCCATATTGGAACGTGAGGCAGCCATATCTAAGTACCATTGGCGTTTGTTGTACTTAGCTCAAATGCACTAGGTCAGACATCTTATGTGCTGATAATCTTTTGGCATAAAGCAGCACTGCGCCTAACACGCTACCACCAAATTTGGTGATAATGACGTTTTTCCGTTACTACGGATTTGGGCTTATCTATCCCTATGCATCTCAGAATAGATCACACCCCCTTGATCTTCGGAATGATGCCTACCTTGTGGGATTCGCTGAATCAGACCGTTTGTCTAACCACACAAGGTACGTTCCCGCATGGTTATGTCTTTACCATTAAGGAACACCGCAATATCTTGGAGGTCAACCAGATAGACCTTTTGTTGCGAAACCTTTGAATCATTCCAAGACTCACTATGTCTCATCACGTGAGAGATGTAGTCGAGAACTCTTGTTGAGCATATTCAAAATCCCTGCGATTTTCATCTATCGTTGAGTCCCAACAACGATCCATGAAGATAACGCCGTATGTATCGACCAGATCATGATACATCCAACAAGTCAACACCAAGCATATTGTGTCTACATCAGCATGAGCATCAGAAGATTGAAGTCAAGCAGTCCAATCCCAGATAACCTTGCCGACATCTACACAGAGTCACTGCCGAAGTCTACCCTTCCAGAAGCTTGTCCAAGGAATTGGTATGCGTAACTTTCTCATTTGCAATGCTTGTAGTTTCATTTGGAAGTTTTGTCAAACTCAGGGGGAGTATCCAGAAGTATACTCACTTGATCTTAATGTACTCTTTTTCCCTACGATTAGGAGCATTTTTCCCACTGGGTTTTTGGTACCTAACTAGGTTTTAACGAGGCACCCATCCTGGGCTGATCATACCCTTGTGAGCTCTTCTACTTGCGTCCAGAAGACGTCTAGTTTTGACTTAATGCAACTTCTCACTTTTCTCCTTAGCATATGAGTTTTTCTCCCATCTTGGGTTTTGCCATAGCGAGGTTTTGTGAGTTTTACCACCCATGCATTCTTCCATTCATTTTGAGACTCGCATTCGCTACTTGTGCCGAATAGACGAGACAACTTCATCAACTGCTTCTACATTTGCCTGAAGATCTGATACGCCATCTACTTGAGTATTTGCACACTCAAGGGGGAGTGTTGTGACATATGTTCTTATCAATATGTGATTGTGTAAATCCTAAGTAGAGATAGAGTAGGAATCCTTTGGGATCTAGAAGATCTTTCCTAATAGACTTTGTATTACTTGGAGAGCAAGTATCTCTCCTCCTAATTACTATAAATAAAGGCACAAGGACTGGGAAATAAGAACACAATTCCTCAAGACTATTCTCCAATCTCTCTTCTTCTCTTTGCCGCACCTCTCTAGGAAATATAGGCCACAACAATATATATATATATACACATATATATGCACAACTTTGTGTGATGTACTTTTGTCGCGTTTTTTATTGTGATCATGAGATATTTACCACAAAACAATAAAGTAATAAATAAATAAATAATTTAAGAAAACATAATAATGAGTTTTGTTATGCATGATAGACAATTTCAAATGAAAATAATAAAATAACAATATTAATTAAATAATCATTAAATAACAATATTAATTAAATAATAATAATAATAATAAATAATGTAGGTGTCTTATCTTTATCCTCGTGGATTTTTGGTGGTGGAATCATGCTCTGTTGGCAGATTATCCTCCACTTGGCAGACAAGGACTCTGCTTTTCTTTTCCTTTTGTCGTGTCTTCCACTAACACTTTCGTTTTTGGCGTTAGAAGAAAAAGTTCCTCTGTCGGTAGGGCCAGCCCTTTTTTTCATGATTTGCCATCTGGGTTGATTCCAGATCAGACCCAACCGTGATGACCGGCGAGTCCTCCACGGGACTGAGTTACTGTGATATTCGGATATGAACCACAGCCTAAACCACCCGTTCTTCTTCTTCTGAAACGGGTACCAACAATTGCATAACAAACCGGATGGCTTGTAGTCGTTGGTTAACCGGGCTCCCAGCTGGTTGCCGCCATTCCCAGGTATTAGGATCAGTGGGTGGAGGTTGAGGATAACGATGGTCTCCTCCAGCTTGCCGTAGGCGGAGAAGAGGGATCGGAGGCCCTCGGTGGTGGTGTCCCTGCCGAGGCCCTGGATGAAGAGCTTGCACTGGGAGGCGTCGGGATCGGAGATGGAGCAGACGGCGTTGAGAACGTCGACGTGGCGAGAGAGGGGGCCTTGGAGAATACTGGTTTCTTTAATCCTGGTTTTGCTTCAGCCATTGTAGCACAACCTCCGAGAAAGCAGAAAGACAACCCACGAATGAGAGAGAGAGAGAGAGAGAGAGTTTCCTTCTCCGACTGCCATCTTCGTCACATGACCTTCCTCTGAGCGGCCTCATCTTTGCTGGTTGTCCATGTCCTGGAAAACGGCCCTGAGGTGTTCGATCAAATGGGAGGCAGCAAACGACGTCGTGGAGGGAGGAGGGAAACGAACAGGAGAGGAAGAAGAAGAGTAGCGGATTCTCTTGGAAGCGGATGAAACGGGAGGGGAAGTTGACGGGAGCGAGTTGTCTTCTCTTCCCGCACACTACGGCAGACATGTTTTGCCTTCTGTCACTCTCTTTCTTCTTCCTTTTTTAATCTGCGATTGGAGTTGAAGCTGAAGGTCTGACTGAGATGGTGACTCGGACTCCGATTGGAGTGTGGATCTGTGCGCGCGTGTGTGTGTAAAGGTTGAGCACTTGGCAAAAGCAGCAGCTGAAATGGAAGAAATGTAGCGTTTGGATTTTTTGTAGATTCACGGTGAGGCCGTGAAGGTTTCACGGTGTTGAGATGAAAAATTGAGAAAGAACCAACACAGCTTTTCGTGTCGGTTTCTACAAACGGCGCAAAATGTTGATGCACAAAATCTGGTGGATCTTGAAATAACGTAAATTCGATCGCGAATCTACAAAATACTCAAGAACACAAAGATGTATTATACGTCCACACTGTTGTCGATTCGGTTTCACTATGAATGTTGAATTTACATGGAGGATAGAGGCAGTCTTTGCCCTGTACCTATTTGTTGTGTTTCCCTCTGTTTGTTTCCCCTCTCCCATTTGGTTTCTCTCGAGTGTTTACAGTCAAGCCCTTTGTCTTTCACTTGGCTCTTCAAGCCTCTTTGTTTTGCCTCCTTCTAAGTTGAGGAGTTCATTTTATAGAATAAGGGTTTCCTCTTTTATTACATAATTACTGAGCTAAGTCCCTCAAGTATTTTCATAAGGCCCAATATATGGTACAAACACAACATTATAAAAAATTGATTTGAGCTTATATTTTTGCTTATGTGGTTTTCATTATTTTTCATAGAATGATCTTTCGTTTCCTTCTTTTTGTCCAATAGATAGTTTTGCTACTTTGGCTTTCTCATTTGCTTCTATTTAACATGTTGAACTGTCTCCTCTCGGTGACTCGTGTTAACGTAGGGGATTAGGTGTTGGCATCTTGGTTGGGGATGATGGTATTCACTTGCTTTGTTTAAATACCAATTTAGCCATGAAGATCATTTTTTTTATTATAACTCATAATTTACTAATCTATCTAAATGTCAAATTCGAAAAGTTCAATGCCCACAACCAATTTAGCCACGAAGATCATTTTTTTACCACCATTTATACCTTGCTGTTCCCAGGTTAAAAATTCAGTTCTGCAATCATGCTTGAATGATATTGCACCCCCACCCATCCTAAGAAATAATCAGCAAGCATGCTTAAAAAAATTTAGCAAAAGAAAAAAAAAACTACTAAACTATCTCAAAGAAGATTTGAATATTTCAGAATATATATTTGCCTGTTATGTTGCAGAATACTTAACAGTTAGTAAAAAAAGCATAATGACAAGACATTGTGAGTGCAAGTGTGTACAAAATTATAAATAAACTTAAGGGTAGTTTTAGGATTTTATTTTTCATGATTTGGGGTGTAGGAAGAAAATAATTGCTTTTTTTTTTTATAGTTTTTTTTTTTGAGAAAAATAGGGTTTAAATAGTCATTTTATACAAGTCATTTAACACTAAATATTAAGTGGGGTGTATTCAACAATTTATGGGGTATTACTAAAAAACCCTTTTTTTTCTCGTTTTGCTAACATGTATAATATATTAGCGTTTAGCAACTTCTTTCAGATAGAATACAAGCAGCTATGTGAACAAATAAAATTTATAGGCATCCAAAAGAGTGTTAAAGTCTTGTCATCAAAGTGTTGTAGTATCTAGTAAACGAAAGCTTCTCGTTTCGAATTCACCACCATTTGGACCAACATAATCATAGTTTCCTTTACTATTTAAGTCAAAATGTATGGAACCCCCCCTAACCTTAAGCTTTGTATCTTTATTTTCTTCTCTTATTCCATGTTCATAAATCTGAAAAGTTGATCCATTGTTCTTATAAGCATCATTCATCATCTCTGCTGTGTTTCCTCCTCGATCTTGTTCGCTCATATTCTCCAGAAAATTCGATAGAGCCAAATTGAAATCCGTTAATTGTGCTCTTGTTGCTTCTATATTATGGGACCCTTTTACGTCGAGGGTGAGACCCTTTTGGGCCTTCTCCAATATGGCTTGCAAGTACTTTTCTTGAGCTTCAATTCTCATCTGCAACTTCTTTTGAACCTATTTTAAAAAGTAGCAACAATGATCAGAAGATGAGCCATATGAACGTTGAGGTTCTATCCAAAACGAATTAGAAATGGGAAGTGACCCCCCTTAGAAGCCACTGCAGGGTTTGTTAAACCTTCGATATGGGATATGCCTTTCACATCGTCACAAGTGAAAGCTAGAATATTATTTGGACACTAAGTTCGGGTTTAGGTAACGATAGCAAAGCAACATACCTCAAGCTGCTCTTGCAATCTGTTTTGTACTTCAATCTGACACTTGAGAGCCTCCGACAATGGAATGGTTCTGTTTTCAGTATATTACTGTTAATTAGTATCCAGACGATCGAAACAATTGAAACAGAAAATATGTGATCATTAAATAGCTTAAGCATCTTTTGTGAATGGCTGAACTTTAAACAAATAAAATGTAAAAGACCAAAGACAAAAGAAAGTAAATTTTCGGTGTGATTCGAAAGACATGAATGGCAACAACAGTATCCAGAGCACCACTAGAGGAGGGCTATACGAAATACATAAACAGGAATGTAATTTTAATAGTAGTTAAGTACTGGCAAACCAAGCTGTAATCAAAGCGGAACCGAGAAGTGCTGATTTCACGTACCCTCGTTCGGTTTTCCCACCTCCTGATGATTTGATGCCAGAACTTGTGGAATGAAGATTACTGAAAGGTACATATGAATCCCCTAGAATTTTATAATACAAAGGCATTAGTAGATTATGAAGTTTTCAAATCAGTTACTTGTAGTAACTTGAGCAAGGAATCTAATTTGTTTCCAGTAGTTTGTATTTCGCTCACCGTTATTCGCTCGGCTTTGTTCTTCGACGGAGTTGTGTTTCCGAGCATGCTGTCCAAGCCTATACTTCTGTGAATTGATGAGTTTAGTAATATGAGAGTGAATGAAGCTAAGTGTTAAGGTGAACAAAATAAAACAAAGAAAGAACAAGCAAAGAAAATACCTGCAAATGGCTTTTCAGATGGTACAAAGTTAATCCCTTCAATCCCATGACCCTCAAGACTGACTTTGGAGTTGCTTCTGAAAACAGATTAAACTAACTGGATTGATTAGAGAATTAGAAGTAAGGCTGGTTTCGGTTTGGTAAACCGAAAAATTGGATAGGGCTTTGTTTATTAGGCTGGATTTTTTGGGCTCTCCCAATTGAATCCCATATTTAAGTGACTTTGAGTTCTAGATTTTGATGTAAATTTTATGTGAGTTCGAGTGTTTGAATTCGAGTACCAAATTTTAGGTTACTTCAAAATATAAATGACATAATAAATAAGTTTAATTTCAAGTTGAAACTGTTGGAATTTAGAATTTTTTTATTGTTTGAATTTGGGCTTAGCCCGTTAGTATTAGAGTTTCGTTTTCTTGCTTATTAAGGTTAGGATAGTTCTCTATATATATGGTGCCTTGTTACTCGTAGAATAATTAAGTTAGGTACAATGTAGCCTCTTTAGGGTTTTGTAGCCGTTCCGGCATTCTCCTTGGTTCAATAAAATTCTTCTTATTTTGTAATCTTGTTTGTGGCGCACTCTGATATTCAACTGAAACTTGAAATAGAAAGCAACTAGTGAAATTCCCTATAGCCTCTTCGGGCTGAAAAAAGGTGGATAACCGTAGCTTGCCCCAGTTGTCCCCCTTTCTAAGTTTTACTTACCAAAATTGGACCGAAAAGTTCGGTAATTTGTAGTTTGGTAATTTCTGTTTCAATACTTTCGGTTTCGTTTTAGTAATTTTCAATCAGTTTGGGTATTCGATTCAGAAAATGTCAACCTAGTTAGAAGTTATCATCTAATATTATTAGTTGCTTAATGTGTTATAAAATTTGAATGGATTAAGTAGCGACAAAATCTAATACACATTCAAAGTTTCACCATGATCATAAACATTATGCACGATTTATGATGCTACTCGTATTTTGTCCTGTCAAACAGTCTAACATGTTATATTCTCACATTGTGAATTGAGATAAAAAGTATGCCAGATAAAGTATTGCTCAAAATTCAAATGTGTATATCGTAAAAACATGATAACATGCTCAAAATTCAATCAAATGCCATGCTAAAAAATCCCAAAGACTTCATCGGAGTAACAATAATTAAAAGAAACAAGTTGTTGAAAGACCGAAATTCATCCTTGAGAAAAATAAGAGGACATACTGTCAGGGCCACCGAGTTTAGTTACAGCATCGACAAATCTGTCGTGAAGATCCGGCGTCCACCTTAGCCTTGGTTTGGGGTCATCATCACCCCATTCTCATATCCACAATTCCCTTCCCCTTCACAACTAACATGAACATTCGTCTCCATCAATTATTCAGATTAATTCTTCTAGCTTGTTGCAGCTGCTTTTTCTTTTCCGCCTAGTGATTCTCAGAAACGCAGAAAGTAGCTCCTGAGAGAGACTGATCGGAGTGGAAAGAAAGACAGAAAGCAGAAGTAGTAAGAAAAAGAAGGAACATAGAAACAGTAGCAAAAACAAGAATGCGTTGTTTTCAAGTGGTTTATTTATACTTATTCAAACAGCATATGTTTGTAATCTTATGTAGAACTGTATAGATTTCGTAGCGTTTAATTAAGTTGGTCAAAGCAATATACTCTGCTTTTGCATTCGTCGAGTTTAGATTTTGTCCCGTAGTTAAGATTATATTATAAGAGCGTTCATATGTAGTTACTTAATACGCTACCAACCACGCATTGACAATTCATTTTTATAATAATCGCTAACTAGTTAATAACGTAATACGGTGTGATCCAAACCGTTGATTGTATTGTATATTTGTATCGGAAAGAAAAGTTGGGCGACGAATCGGAAGAGGAAGCAGCAATGATTCCCTTAATAATAAAAGGTTTGGCTGGCGGGCTGGCTTATTCGACGGCAAGTCATGGTTTCTAATAAGGGTTGCATGTGCAGAGAAGGACACGTTACGAAATCTCCGCAGGCGACGGGACGGCGAGAATATTATCAGCGCCTTCCGGTGGGGTGGGTCCCTGCTGGAGGCCATTGATTTTTGTCCGTGAAAAGCTGTCTCTGTCCATCCATCCCCCTTCTTCCTCTTAGATTTGGTTGACATATTATTTTTAAGAAAAATAATGGTGCATTCATATGGTTGTATTGATAGATGTTGTACCACACGTGCAAATGGGTTAAAAACTCTAAATTACTTGCAAGAATGACAAGGATGTTGTAGTATAAATGAATCTCACAAGGTCGTTCTCCACAGGAATTACTAAATAAATCGAAACAAATCAAACTCCAATTAATTATTGTAAGACAGAAAGTTGTGATGATTGATTTTATGAATTAATTAACTTAAAACGAATTTAACTAATAAAATTAAACTAAACTGCAATATTAAAGATGAAGACAGAAATACAGTTTTGTAACAATCAAATTAAGAAAACACTAGGGATCCGCCGTCACCTTAACAATCATATGTAGTTCTCCCAATTACTCATGACCCATACATGCATATTCCAAAGGTTAGGTATTGTGGGAGCCAAAAATTACTCCTCCACTAAACAAGCCACTAGCATGCTAAACATGAGGAGTGGAGCTAAAATAAAGGAGCATAATCAGATATTTCATGGAATGTAGAATGTGGAACATGGAGAAATAGAAGGAAAGTGGGACTTCGAGCCCAAGACTTGAATGCCTATAAAAGGCTAATAATCCCACCAGAAAAGGGGGGGGGGGGGAAGGGGGGAAGTATGAGATAGCTTTACAAAGTCTGGCAATTATTTTGAACAACGACTGACTTGAGCGTCGGAGTGTTTACATTATTTCCTTGGATCGGATCATATTTATATATATTTTTATATCAAATTCACTTATCTTTTCTTAGTTAGTTCCTTATATTTTGAGCTATTTACGTTATTTTTATGTTTTATAAGAATTTATCTAGCAAAGAAAATAAAAATAGAATAAGTAAAATGTTAAGTAATAATTTCGTCTAAACTATCTTGCCTGTTGAATAGAACTTATCATTTGGAAACGAATATGTATATATATATATATATATATATATATATATATATATGTTGTGTGTGTGTGATTAAAAGCAGAATAAATAAAAGGGCAGCTGGCCTAAAGAAAGGATAAAAAAAAAAAAAAAGAGCTTGAAGGAGTGAGACGTGCGAGAAGGCATCTTGGTGGGAAGCTGCCCATTTGGCAGTTTAAAAGAAAAAGAGCACCGAGAACGAAGTCAAAGAAAGAACAGAATAATTGAGAGGAAGGCACATGCTGCCAGCAAAAGCACACTGGGCAGCTTAAGAGGTCCTCGGGGGGCAGCTTAAGAGGTCCTTGGGGGGGGGGGGGAGAAACAAGAAAAGAAGTCGGTGAGCTGCCATTTGGCAGCGCGCTGAGCTGGAGAAGGGAGGACCGAGGAAAAACAGAAAGCCAGGTGCAGCGCCAATCAAAGGCTGCGTTGGCAGCTTGGCAGAGGGCAGCTTTGGCATAAGAGAAGGCGCACAGGCCAAGAGCAAGGAAAAAAATAACGGAGAGGCAGCTATAGTGCGAGGGGGGCTGCCATTAGGCAGCTTTGGCAGGAAACAAACAAAGCAGAAGTGAGGCAGCGCCTGCCTTCGGTTTTTCTGGAAAACAGCGCACGGAGGCGCAAGATTAGCAAGCACGGAGATAGCTGCGTGGCAGGATTTGGCAGCGAGGCTGCTTGGGTTTTGAGGGAGAGCGAGACGGACAAGGCAGTCAGCCACACGGAGGAAATCTTGCACACTCTCTATTTCGGTTTAATCCTCCAAACTCATGTTTTATTTCTGTTTTAAATTATAAATAATGTGTAACTAAATTTGTTTTGGCTAGAGGTTAATTCAAAGTCATGATTATATTTGTAATATGAATTGATTATCTTCAGTTGTGATTTCTGAGTTGTGAATTTAATTTGCTTAACTGCTTGATTAATAACTTATTTGTGTATGTCGATTAAGAATGCATACTTAATTTACATGCATGAATTTGATGCTAGAATATAAGTGAATTTCACCTAATCGTTATGAACTTATATTCATGAGTAGTGGAGGTTGCTAGTCACAATCGCGTTAAGTAAATTCCTGGCAAACGTATCATGCTGTTCATAGTTACGAATGCCTTGTCAACACTTATGATTTTCATAGAACATAATGATCTTTAATCGTATCTCTATTGTGCTTTTCACGTAGGGAACTTTTGGGGAATAATTTGAGTTGTTGTATGCTGTTCATCCAATTCAATAACATAAGGAAAATCTGAAGGTTAATTTAAGCGTACCTAATTAATCTGGAGTATTGAGATTTACAATTTATTGAAAGAACAACTGAAAATCAATTTAGGTTGCATATGTGTCATGTGTGGAGAAGAACCCTCTAGCCAATCCGTCGCCCATCCGTTCACTTTTATTTTATGTTTTTGTCAATTCGATAATTTATTTAAGTTTAATTTACGTTTCGTCAAAACCAAACCCCCCATTATTAAATTATATTATTTAGTTAGTTTTCATTGTTTTTAGTCTTTTAATTCAATTTCTGTCCAATTAATTTCCTAGTGTCTAGATTGAGTTAATTTGATTGTTTTCATTATTTTGAGTCATTCTAAGTGTGTTTCGAGTTTTTAGCCTAGTTTTCTGTTTTTGAGTCTTGTTTAATATTTTTAATTTAATTTAGAGTAGATTAGCAATCCGTCCTAATCCCCGGCCTAGAACGATACCCTACTTACATCTATACTACAACTGTAAAAAAGAGGGTTAAATTTGTGTGTGGTTTTACATCCCATCAAATTTTTGGCGCCGTTGCCGGGGATTAGCAACTTTGCTAATCCCTTTATTTTTGTTTGTGTTTATTTTTATATTTGTGTTTGTGTCTTTTACTTTTGATATTTGATTTAGTTTTCGTTCTTTAATTTTAGGTAAAAATGGAGCAAGACATGGCATTTGCGACCATTCAAGCTCAATTGGCGCAGCTCACTGCTCAATTGACTCATAATGCCGAAAGGACCACAATGCCAAATGTCCCTACATTTGATGTGCCCTATGGGCAAGGATATCAAACTCAATTTTCTGCATATGAAGATGCTTGGGATTATCAAGGCTATGATCAATCAAGGGGCAACATGTTTTCCAACGCCTACAATTCGGATTGGAGAGATTATTCAGATAATACGTGGGATGAATCTCAACAATTTCAACAAGGTGGATATTGGCAGCAAGATGAGTTTTATTCAAGACCCATACAGCCACCACAGCATCCCCCACAACAATTCCAATCGAATCAAAGTATGCCCATGAATTACAATGAACTTCTTGAAGGACTAATTTCTTTGACGCAGGGCTCACAAAAAGAAGAACAATTGCCGTCATCGGAAGAGTTCTATCAGTGGCCATATGAACCATCACAGCCACCACAACAATTTGCCCAATTCGATTCAGGTACGTCTCTGGATAATGATACGTTTAATAAATTACTCACCTCTTTGAATCAGGGAGTAGAAAATCAAAACCAGGAGATGCAAGACCGAGCCAACAAGGTGGATAAATTGGAGAAGCAAGTTGGGCAGATTATGGAGATCATGGCACATATTCAAGATCAAAGTGAATTCTCCAACTCCACATTTGCAAATTCAATGGAAGAAGTTGAAGTTGATGAAGCCATCACTTTGGAAGGTGAGATGGAGGATGAGGCTGTTCCAGAACCATCCAAACACAGCCCGAACTTGGATGAATTGCCGCTGCAAGAAGAAGAGGAGGAGGACGACCTGGGCAGTTTAGAAGAATTCTTGTCACAAACCCCTGAAGTCCCTATGCTGTCCAACTCCAGTAATATTGTTCCAAATTCAATTCATTCTACCATTATTCCACTAAATGTCCATTTTCCTCGCAGGTTTTTAATTCCAAATAACGAAGAGAGTGAAAAAGACATGGTGGAAGCTCTTCCAGAGGTGCAAAGCGAGATCCCAATTCTTGGTGTACCAAATCAAGTTCCAGATTTTGTTGAATTGTTTGAAGAGAGTTGTACACCAAGAAGAAGGATTCAAGATAATGAAGTGGCTGGAAAATATGTGGAATGCATCACAGAGGATGTAATTGTGGAAACAAAGGCCAAAGCAGTTGAGTTTGATGACACGGGACAGGCCACAACCATCATAGTAAACCTGGCCAAGTTCAAAATCCCGGAAATGTCCAAAAACGTGGTGTTTGTCATTGAGTTTGTGTCGGAGAAATACAGTAAGCCATCTTCTCCAATTTTAATTTTAATTTATACTAACATGCTGATTTTAATGATTCAGGCACCCACTCTTGAATTTAAACCATTGCCGAATCATTTCAAGTATCATCTCCCATTGAAAGATAAATTTCATGCTTTTGAGCCGAGGGGAGTTTAAAGGAAAGAATCGTCCGGCTAAAGACGTTAAATCAAGCGCTTCTTGGGAGGCAACCTAAGCAACCAGATTTGCATTTAGTTAGTTGTGTTATTTGGTTGATTTTTGTTTAGTTTGTGTTTAAATAAATTAAGGGCAATGTTTATTTTAAGTGCGGGTAAACAAAGTCTTTTTACATTAATTTACATTTTTTGATTTACATTTTTTTTACATTGCTTAAAATAACCTGAAAAAAATAAAATAATATATATATATATATATATATATATATATATTTAAATAAACATAAAAGCAAGAAATAAATTTACAATAATACGAAAACTGATAAAATTCATTGGTCATTGGTCATTGGTCAGGTGGCGCCTCAGAGGTCGATGGAGCTCCGGGAAGACGAAGAGCCAGAGTTGGAATCTCCGGAGCCGGAACACTTGGTGCAACTCTAGAGGACGAAGGCAACATAAACCTCGGGAGTAACGCCATGAACCTTTCATGATCACTCTGGATCCGAACGTCCGACTCCTGCAGCTGGTCCAGCTTCCTCTTCATGCTGGTCGAGTAACTAGTTGCAAGCATGTGCAACTCCTTGTTCTCGTTCCTGAGTCCTCTGACCTCTTGCCGAAGACTTGCCACCTCCACCATCAGTGACTCCACCTGACGAGATCTTGCAAGCAGGCGCTGGCCCATGTTTGAAACTGAGCCTGCACACTGGACGCTGAGAGCAAGAGAGTCCTGAACAGCCAACTCGTCTGACCGCCTGGATAGCATCCTAGTGTCCCTTGGAGTGAGGAGGTTTCTTGCAACCACCGTTGCAGTTATATCGTTCCTCATCATTGTGTCCCCGACTGTAAGAGGACCATTGAGGGATATGAAGGACGGATTCCAAATATTGTTTGGAGAAGACGAGTCATCATCTTCTCCGACATTCAAGTTTAGGCGACGGTCGGAAGGGCAAGACATTTTTTTTAGAAGATGTCGAGGAGGAAGAGTTCGGAAAGATTAAGATTGCAGAAGTGCAAGAAGAGAGCGGAAGGAGTAAGAGTGCAGAAGTGCAAGAAGAGAGTGTTTACAGAAGAGAGTTCAAGTGTGAGGTGAAACAAAATTCATGCCTCTATAAAAAGAAGCAAATCGAAGAGGCGCCCGCTCCTCAGATATCAAAGAGTAGTTACGAATGCCTTGTCAACACTTATGATTTTCATAGAACATAATGATCTTTAATCGTATCTCTATTGTGCTTTTCACGTAGGGAACTTTTGGGGAATAATTTGAGTTGTTGTATGATGTTCATCCAATTCAATAACATAAGGAAAATCTGAAGGTTAATTTAAGCGTACCTAATTAATCTGGAGTATTGAGATTTACAATTTATTGAAAGAACAACTGAAAATCAATTTAGGTTGCATATGTGTCATGTGTGGAGAAGAACCCTCTAGCCAATCCGTCGCCCATCCGTTCACTTTTATTTTATGTTTTTGTCAATTCGATAATTTATTTAAGTTTAATTTACGTTTCGTCAAAACCAAACCCCCCATTATTAAATTATATTATTTAGTTAGTTTTCATTGTTTTTAGTCTTTTAATTCAATTTCAGTCCAATTAATTTCTTAGTGTCTAGATTGAGTTAATTTGATTGTTTTCATTATTTTGAGTCATTCTAAGTGTGTTTCGAGTTTTTAGCCTAGTTTTCTGTTTTTGAGTCTTGTTTAATATTTTTAATTTAATTTAAAGTAGATTAGCAATCCCTCCTAATCCCCGGCCTAGAACGATACCCTACTTACATCTATACTACAACTGTCAAAAAGATGGTTAAATTTGTGTGTGGTTTTACATCCCATCACTTCACCTACAACCCCTTCCACATTCCCTATAAATACCACCCTATGCCACAACATTCTTCATCATTCTCTTGGCCTTCATCATTCATACACACATCCACCCTTCACCATAACTCACCTATATCCATCCACCACCACAATTCACCACAAAAATCATCAAATCACACTTGTGCCGCATAAAAGCAAAGAAGAAGGAAAGGAAGGAGAGCCTTGGACGTGCTTGCCATTCAAAGCTTGGATTGCTGGGCGTTTTAGGTGTATTCTACTCTATGTTTTCGATATTTAAATTATTTTTCCTTTGTTTTGCTGTAATTATGAGTGGCTAAACCCTACTTAGCTAGGGGAAATTTGAAGCCATGAACATGTTTGAGATATGAATTGATTACTTCCAATTGTGATTTGTTAAGTTGTGATTGCAATTCAATTATCTGTTTTATTCATAACTAATTCATGCATGTTTATTAAGGATGCATACTTGGTTTTCATTCATGAATTAGATGCTAGATTATAAACGAGTTTCACCTAATCGTTACAAGTTTATATTCATGAGTAGTGAAGGTTGCTAGTCACAACCGCATTAATTGAATTCTTGGCAAGAGTATCATGCATTCATAGTTACAATTGCCTCGTCAACACTTATGATTTTCATGGAACATAATGATCTCTGATTGTACTCCTATTATGCATTCATGTAGGAGACTTTTTAGAGAATGATTTGGGTTGTTGCATGCATTTCATCCAATTCAATGAGTAAAGGAAAATCTGAAGGTTAATTAGTGCAATCACGGTTAACTTGGGGTGTTGAGCATCATAGTTAGTAAAAACCAATTGGAAAATCGATTCATGTACAAATATGTCATGTGTGGAGAATGAACCTCTAACTAATCCATCCATCATCTTGTTTCCCAAATTTGTTTTACAATCTGCCTAGTTTTATAAATTGTTTTGTTATTTCAATTTTCGTCAAATCAAAATCCCCCCCTTTACTTTCTTGTTTCAAATTATTCTAAACTTGTTTTGTTTGTGTTTTTAAGTAGTTGGAGTCAAGTTAAAACCCAAATTCATCCAATTTGGTGCCTCATGTCCAAAACTGCCCAGAAAGTGTTTTTAAGGCAGTTTTGAGTCTTTTGGTTGCTGTTTTGAGTCTTTAGGTTGCTGTTTTGAGTTTTTGGTTTGTTTTAGTGTTTTAAATTCTACTTTTCCATTCTTTGAGTCTAGTTTAGTGTTTTAAACTTTGTTTTTACGTTTTAAAGTCAATTTCCAAGAGTTTAGCAATCCCTCATAATCCCCGGTTTAGAACGATCCCTACTTATACATATACTACAATTGTCAAAAAGAGGGTTAAATTTGTGTGTTGTTTTACATCGCATCAGCTTGTTATAAGATGATATGATATCTTCTATATATAAGGCCAACACTTAAGTGTATAGTGTTTTTGGTGTAACAAGCTTCAACAAAAATATTTGGACAAAAATGCGCTCAAGACAAAAAACTTCAAAAGCAGTTCAAAATAATGCAGAGGTATTTTCGTCATTTTAACAGTGTTTTTTTAATAATTAATATTTTTTTGTATAGTTTTTTTTTAATTGGCACCTCACAATAGATTAGTAATAATGTGAATCATTAAATATTATTTTCTCTATTTTTAAACATGTTGAAAACATCTTAAGAGACGTGTAATGCCGGTTATAAAGAAAATTTTTTGCACTCGGATAATAATGTGATTAAATTAGTTCTCAAATAATTATTATTTTTTATTTTTATTTTAACAAACGATATTATATACACAAAGGGGGAGAGTGTATAGATAATAATGTAAATAAATTAGTTATGAAATGATTAAATACATTTAATATGTGTAAGTCGCGCATAGTACGCTGTGGTTAAAAAAGGAGGGCTATAATTTATGGTCTCCCTTGAAAGAATAATGTAACTATAATTTGTGAAATAGGAGGGCTACATATACGAAATGCATAAACAGTAATGCGATTTTAATAGAGGTTGAGTAATGGAAACCAACCTACAATCAAAGGGGAGCTGATAAGTATCGGTATCACGTGCCCTTGTTGCGGAAAGATTCTCACATTCAACAAGTGACTAATTGAGCCCTTAAATGTGTCTTCGTATACTGATGGAGCAATTAAATGCGTCTTCTTATACATACGGCAATTCCTGACTTCCATGTCTACAAAAATCAAAGGAGTTCATTTTCCATCCACATTGTTTCTTTCGGTTGCCTGCAGGAATTGTCCCCACATTAGTTAAAGCCCTGCGAAGAGATCAGCTATTAAATCAATATGGCGTCAGTCCAATGACTTCAGCTAATTAAACAACTCAGTTGTTGAAAACATCGCAAATAAATATATACCTCATAAAATATAAATTAGTAATCTAAGTCACAAAACTACGTATGCCTAAGTAAAACATGTATCCATAACTACGTATCCCTAAGTAAAACATGAATCCATAGTGTCCTATACATGAATTCTTAAAATAAAAAATAAGCAATTTTCGAAACAATGGATTTGGGTACATGTCAAAACTTAATTTCTGCTTGAATTAATCAGACGGAATACAAGGTGTGGTAGGATAGCAAAAACTTGCCCAAATTTAGAGAGATGGAGGTATTTATAGGAGGTGGCCGGCCATGAGGTTAGTGTTTTATCCTACTAATGATGCTATTATACTGGCTAAAATATGCTAATATCTTGAGATAATGGTAAGAATGTCCCCAATTGATTGTGACAAAAATTACTTACTTGACATGGTTGTCTTCAATTGGGATGGTATTAAAGATAAGATTTAGTATTTAATCTTGTCTTTAATCCTTTGATTTTTCTATGCCAATTGAGCAGGGAGCTTTCAGCAGTTTTAGTTCGCTGCTTGAACTTCCAAGGATGCTAAGCTGCATGTGGGAGTATGTCTTCCCATTTAATTAGGGCAATCTCGTATTTCTTGAGAAAAAGTCCATGTATTGCGTGCAGGATTTTTGGGATTATTTTTTGCTCCACAAACCCTGCCCACTTGCTAGGCTACGCGTTGAAAATTGAGTAGGTGTAGAAATCTCAAGCTGCTTAGGTGAGGAGATAGTTGTTTCCCAATTTGATGTGGTTCTTTCACTTCGACTCGAAAATAAATTATTCTAGGAAACGAAACCAATTGCGACCAAAACCCTTGTCCTTTCAGAGCTCACTTAAAGCACTGCGGAAAGCCTAAGGGGGGTTTAGGTACTCATTAATAAGTAGCTCAGTAAAAAACTTCCTGAGCCAATTTCAAGAATTTCAAATAAAGTTTCGGTTTAAAGGAGGCCAAAATGAGAGGGGAATTTATAATGTTCAAAATTTTGGTCCAGAGTCATAGTTTTGATACTCGCTAAAGACAAATTTGAACCATATTATTGCTAGTCCATTGTGAGGCTTAGCTAACCCCACCTCCTTAGTGTAGATATTATCGTTTATTAAAAAAAAAGTTCATGATCCTTTCACCCATTTGAAGAAAGATTTTCACAACCAACAAATGAATGTTTGGTGCTTGAATGTGTCTTTGTAGTATATACTGCGATGTCAATCCTTGCACATGCATTCTACATGTACGAAAATTGAAAAGCAAATCAATATTCCTAACATTGGTTAGCTGTATGAACGATGATATCCAGTAAGTCAAGGATAATGCACATTATTTGATACATGCAAATTAATGTTTATTAACCGTTTCTTGAGAATGATAAAGTACTATCACAACTGAGAAGCTTTGGCAACTTGAAGCAATTTGATCAGTCTTCACATCTTTCTAGAATAGGAGGCAATAATAGAGCGCACGCGCAGTGTCAATTCCGTGTACTCTTGGTTCTTTTACTTCAATAATCGAGCTTGGAGAAGGAAGAGATAAGAGGGGAAAGTCCACAAATTATAGTTAAATTATTCTTTCAAGGGAGACCATAAATCAGTAATCCATATCAGACGAGCTTAACAAGCCACATGTCATTTGATAGCTACAACACCTGCTCCTACTTTATGTGTGTCCCAAACTTGCATTTGTTAGATAGAGATGCGAGTGAATTTCGAAAGGACAAGGGGTGTAAATAAATAAACCTATGAGTAATAAACGATGTATTCGTCAAGTACCATTTGTGTTTAATTTTAAATAGAAAAAAGTCAAATAATTTATGACTACATGATACACGATGAATATCTAAGATGTGAGAATTTCTAGAATTTGAATCCTAATGGGATCCAATTCCAAAAAAAAAAAGTATACAATTAATAACAGCCAATTGTTTTTCTTGTTTTGCTAACATGTTTAATATATTAGCTTTAGGAACTTTCCTTGAACTTCAATTCTCATATGGAACTTCTTTTTAACTTATTTTAAAAAAAAAGTAGTAATAATAATTAGAAGATGGACGGTATGATTGGTTCTATCCCAAAACCCAGTACAAATGGGAAGTTGCCGTCTGTTGATTTCTTGTTAAGTATATTTCATCATGAAAAAGATTACAGTGTACAGCCAACATATATAAGGAGGATGACCCTCCTTGAATTACGCCACAGCAGATGGCTTAGGGAAGACAAACACCAGCTCCCTAAATTAAGGAGTTGACAACTATGATTAAGGGGAGTTGACAACATAGACTCTCCTATACAAGATACACTAATCTCAAAGGAACCAAGCTATTAACAACCTAGGGAACAATCAATCTTCGGGGGAAACTTACTTGAGTAGTTGACTAATTCACTTAATGTCTAATGACACGGAAACCATCCTAATATCTAAGAAACCCTAATAACCACTTGACTTACTTCCAATGCCCTCCATAGAAGTCATTGCAAGGTTTTTTAAACCTTCGGCGTGGGACATTAACTTTCACATTCTCAGACGTGAAAGCTAGAATATTATTTGCCCACTAATTAAGGTCGGGTTTAGGTAAACGATAGCGAAGCAACACACCTCAAGCTGTTCTTGCAAATCTGTTTTGTACTTCAATTTGGCACTTAAGAGCCTCGAACAATGAAATTGTTTTGGTTTCAGGGTATTACCGTTAATTAGTATTCAGACGCTCGCAGGAAGAATAAGTAGAATAGTGATAAAACAAAGTCATTTTGTGAGAATGGTGCAAAAGTAAAAATAGGCCTAATAATGTGTGATCATTAACTAGCTTATGCATGTTTTGTGAATGGTTGAACTTTAATCAAATAAAATGAAAATGAAAAAAGGCAATAACTAGCAAATTTTCGGGGCGATCCGAAAGACATGGATGGCAACAACAGTATCCAAAGCACCATTAGGAGGGCTATATATACGAAATGCATAAACAGGAATGCAATTTTAATAGCAGTTAAGTACTGGTCAACCAAGCTGCAATCAAAGCAGAGCTCATAAGTTTTGGTTTCACATACCCTTGTTGTGTAAAGATTCTCACAATTAACAAGTGACAGATTGAGTGGTTGAATGTGTTTTCGTGTACTGATTGAGTTGTTGAATGTATCTTCGTGTACATACGACCCTGTCAATCCATGATTTCCACGTCTACAAAAATAATAAAGAGTTCATTTTCCATCACATTGTTTCTTTCGGTTACCTGCAGGAATTGTCCCCACATTAGTTAAAGCCCTGCAATGAGATCAGCTATTAAATCAATATGGCGTCAGTTCAATGACTTCAGCTAATTAAAGAACTCAGTTGTTGAAAAATGGAAAATAAATATATACCTCATAAAATATAAATTAGTAATCTGAATCATACAACTACGTACCCCAAAGTAAAACATGAATCCATTGTGTCCTACATGAAATCTTCAAATAAAAAATAAGCAATTTCGAAACAATGGATTTGGTACATGTGAAAACTCAATTTCTGCTTGAATTAATAAGACGTAAAACCGGGTTTGGTAGCAAAGCATAAGTTTACCGAATTTTGAAGATATGGAGGTATTTATAGGAGGTGGCTGGCCATGAGCTTAGGGTTTTACTCTACACATGATGCCATTATACTTGCCAAAATATGTCATCTGTAGGATGCACAAGCAAATAGTGTTCTCAAGAAATTAATTAGGAGATAATATCTTAATATAGTTGTAAGAATGTCTCTAACTAATTGTGACAGAGATTACTTACTTGATATGGTTGTCTTCAATTGGGATGGTATTAAAGATAAGATTCAGTATTTAATCATATCTTTAATGCCTTTGATTTTTTTGTGCCAAAAGCAGGAAGCTTTCAGTAGTGTTAGTTCGCTGCTTGAACTTCCATAGTTGGCTGCACGTGGGAGTATGTCTGCACATTTAATGAGGGGAATCTTGTCTTTCTTGAGAAAAAGTCCATGTGTTGCGTCTAGGATTTTTGAGATTATTTTTTGCTCCATAAATCCCCCACACTTGCTAGGTTGCGCGCTAAAGATGGAGTGGGTGTAGAAATCTCAAGCTGCTTCGGTAAGGAGAGAGTTGTTTCCTAATTTGATGTGGTTCTTCCAATTTGACTTGGAAATAAATTATTCTAGAAAAGGGAAACCAATTGCCACTAAAACCTACTACTAATTATAGATGCAATCACAAAAATTAATTTTTGAATCAGTTATCTTTAATAACACTAGGACTCATCTGTATTAATTAACGACTTTGAACTACTGAAAATTGTATTATTTTGCTGAAAGAAAAAACAGTGAGAAGTATTAGTTAAACACCAAAAAAAGTAACCACAATTCCAGAATCTAAACTAAATAAATAACACCTTATTTACGAAACCATTAGTGTGAACACATAATGTGAACAGAGAATGACGGTCTGGGCTTATCCCCATTATAAATAGGGTTCAAGGTTAGAACCTATGGAGCAAGTAAATCACACGAGAAAGAGAGAAAAAAAGGAGGAGACAAGTGAGCGTGATCATCCCATTTAACATGACAGCAATCCTACCAAACCCTTTTACATGGAAATCTAACAGCAAGGACCTTTTCTTGGGCTACGCAACAGGGATTCTCCAATTCACTGGAAAGGGTGCGGCCGCATTATTCACAATCGAGAGTGGACAAACCCCCGGATACGTGAATATCAAGTGCAAAACAGACGGCAAATACCTTGTAAAGGCGTCGGGTCAAACTGAACCGCCATTGATGATCGTGGCCACCGCTGACACGCATAACGAAGATACGACCGATGAATATTGCACGTTGTTCGAGACTGAGTGTGCCGGATCAAGTAACCCCACAGTGGAATTCCGAATACGCCATGTGCACAGCAAACTCTATTTATGCCCATACAAAAAGCAAGGTCTAGACGGTGTCCTCTGTGCATTGAATTCCACCATTGCCACCAATCAAGTAGATACCTTTACAGCCGTTGCGCCTCCTGCCGCTGCGCCTACTTGCGTTGCGCCTCCTTGATCAAATTACCACGTGATGTTTGTGGGTAACATCTCTGGAAACCCTCACGAGACTTCACTCGTCCTATACGGGTCACCTATGGGTTTAAAAGGCTTGTTGCATGTGCTAAATGCAATCGAGTTCCCTGCGAAAGTGGCATTAATTTTCATCACAAGTTTTTCATGTTTTTTTTTTCCTTTTTAAAGTATTTTAGTTTCAATGAATGGCAAGTATTAAACCAATAAACTGAGATCGCATGATCGCATCATATGTGGTTGTGTCCTTTGTGCAGTAGTGTGTTCAATAAAAGTTGTGTTTCTTGCGATATCCGATGGGGTGTAGGGTGATATCTTGCATCAACTTAGGGGTTTAATATATTTTCATGCATCTTAAACCAAACAATATGACAGGCTTGAGAAAACTTCGTGAATATGAAAATATAAAATTTCCGTAAATGTGTCCATAGTTTCCGTAAAGTTGTCCATATCATTTTCTTTCTCAATCAAACAATGGTCATAAATCATTAGGGCATTTGCACTGGAGAGATGCTAATTGATGTGAAAATCATATTTACACCTGGTTTTACAATTCTGGAAGTGTTGAGGCTTATTTTAATCTGACTGGGGAGAGAGGGGACACGACAGAGAGAGGAGAGAGAGATGTGGTTGTAGAGTTGTGCAGAGGATATGTTATTCCCCTAAAGCAGTGCCTTTATTTATAGTAATAAGGGAGGGAAGAATCCTACCCCTCCAAGGAATACAAGTCCTATTAGGGAAGAATAACTAGTATTAAATCTTATCTACGATTTACACAATCACACTTAAATACAATGTTTATTGTAACAACGCGTTCCTGAATTTCTGGAACTGAAGGGCTTTTTGATATTTTCACTTTGGGTTTGGTCAAAATATTTTTGAAATGTGCTTTCACTCAAAGGCTTCACTTTGTCCTCGATAAAGCAGCACAACACCTTATGGGTGTAGTTCAACTGATGTGCAAAGATTTCATCTGAAGGATGCTCTATCTCGAGACCGAGACAATATCGAGTCTTTCCTAGATGTTTCATCTCAAATTCCAACTTTAGGTGTGCGACAGTTCTCTCGAGCTCTTTAAGAGTTCTGATGAGGTTCATGTCGTCGACATAGACTACAACAATCCCAAAATCGGGATTGAACACCCAAGGGAATAGTTTGTTGTTCACATATCCCTGAGTAGTCAAATACTCACTTAGAAGATTATACCACACTCTTCCTACTTACTTCAAACCATAGAGTGAACGCCTCAGCCGAATTGAGAGCGTGTTCTGGGGTTTGGAAATATTTGATCCAGTCAACTTAAGTCATTCGAAAACTTTCATATAAAGTTCCGTATCAAGATCCCCATAAAGATACGAATTTACTGCATCCATCAGCTGCCTACTCAATTTTTTGAAAACTACAAAACTGATAAGGTAGCAAAAATTAATCACATCCATAACAGGTGAATAAGTTTCGTCATAGTCAATCCCGGACCATTGTGAGAAGTCTTGAGCAACAAGATGAGCTTTGTAATGCACAATTTCATTCTTCTTATTACGCTTCCGAATGAAAACCTACTTGTAGCTAATGGGCATCACATGTGGAGGAGTAGGAGCTACGGATCCAAACGCCTTACATTTTGCAAGTACGGATCCAAACGCCTTACGTTTTGCAAACGAATTGAGTATGACTTGGATTGCTTGTTTTCAGTTTGACCAATCAGTTATATGTCGATATTCATCAACGGATCGGGGTTCAATGTCATCCCTCAACATGATCTTAGTAGCTACTACATATGTATTGCATTGGTAATGATCATCTCATTTCTACACCAAACATCATCCAAGCTAGCATAATGGACCAAAATTTCTTGATTATCGGGTGGTGGATTCTTCTCTTTAATGACGCTTCCATAATCTAGAATTTCCTCATGAGTTGGATAGATTGAGTAGGCGACAGTCAGATTCACAGTATGCTCAACAGACTGTGTCGTGGGTTTCCTCCTTGGGAATGTGAATCCTTTGAACCAAGTGGTTAACCGCGCTTTTGTGTAAGGGCAAAGGATTGGCTTGCCACGAATGTATATGGATCGGCCAAAGAGACTTCCCGGGCCTCCAGAGGGAAGTCCATAGTACATTTGGTACATCCATTTTTGCAGGCACATTTGCAGCTATAATATGTGATCTTGTCACTCGCATTAGTTCCGTGAAAGCATCTGGCATTCTCTGAGCTACGCTCTAAAGATCTAATATCTGTTGTACTTTAGTTTTAGACTACAGGGTGCGGGGATCTAAATAAGACAAAGTGGAGTCATCCACGATAATTCGTGTCGTTCTTTAGGAATGATCATGTTTTTATCTCCCCCTAATGACGGGAAGACTATCTCATAGAAGTGATAATTTGCTAAACGAATGGTAAAAAGATCGCCTATCAAAGGTTGTAAGTAACGAATAATTGAAGAAGAATCATATCTAACATAGATTCTCATCCTCCGCTGAGGCCTCATTTTTGTACGTAAGGGCGGCAAAATCGGCACATAGACCGCACAACCAAAAACACGCAAATGCGAAATATCGGGTTCATATCCAATAACCAACTGAAGAGAACTATAAGGTTGGGTCGCAACAGGCCTTAGGCGGACCAACTTGGTTGTGTGCACAAAGTTTGATTTAACCTTTTTACAACGAGAATAATATTCAGCTACAACCTTCAAGGGAGCACGGCAAACACGCGACTAATGGTCATTCAAACTGCATTGGTAGCACATATCCGCATCTATGGTGTCAAGTGCTTTATCCTTATTCTTGAAGTTTGGGGCCTTGGGAGTAAGGTTAGAACACTTCTGAGCTCGTCTCCTCCCTTAGATGGGCATTGGCTCTATTAACCTTGATGAGGTAGCTTCCGACCGCCCATACCACCTTTATGTTGGCGTTTTGAGTGTTGGTTTCTGTTATAGTGTGTTTCAGGCACAACAGTGGCCCTAGTAGGTCGAGCTTGATGATTCTTCATCAACAGCTGATTCTGCTTTTAGAGAGAAGTAAAACAGAGATCAAATAAAAAAACTTAGTGAACTTCTGAGCCCTATATTGTTACTAAAAGACAATATTGGTAGCAGAGTCTCCAGGATATCTTTTTTGGTCAGGGTCCCGTTATAGAAATTGAGAAGTGATCGAATTCAACTAACTTCGAAATTATATTCATTCACAAACTCAGCAAGGTACTCGGTTTGCAGTGCATCATAAATGTATCTTCGGATGAAGACCATGACAGTGGCTTTTTCATCTTTGTCAATCGGGTTATCCATCTTATGTTCAATCACGGGACACAAATTGTTTGTGACGAGGTGGAGCTTCACATCTTGGACCCACTTGAGGTAGTTTCTTCTAGAGACCACTAAAGCGGTGAAGTCAAGTTTGTTCAAATTTGACATGTCCCCATCACATAATAAATGGAGAAGAATGTGGTTAGTGTAATGAAGAAAAAATCAATCCATTCACATAGGAGTAAAGCATTCAGGTTCTAATAGACATTTATTAGTTTAAAGTTATGTGAAAAAACCTTCGGGGTTTCATGGGTGATATTTTTAATGAAAACTTTAGGTTTTCAAACAAGGCATGTTTCTAGAAACTTTAGGTTTCAAAAGAATTGTGAACTTCAGATTCATATGTTCCTGTAGGCAAACACAAATATATATGCAAAAATATTCCACAAGAAAACATGCAAATAGATCTTTAGGGTGTATCATTATAATTGAATTAATTATTTGGACAACAGGCCAAAATTAAAGTGTGGGTGAAAAATTATAAAACTCAAAAGTGCCAAAAAAAAATCAATTAAACTCTGGGCCCGAAAGAATTATGTGTGTTTTTTAAGTATAAATTGGCACGTCTGGTGTGGTACCAAGCACTAGGTACATCATAGCCCTATGGGCTGGTGTCATACTAGGCGAAGCCAATGCAACGGAAAGCTACATGCGAGCCCAATAGAAGGAAAACATTTCTAGGTTAGGAAGAAACCAAGGCCCAACTGGGCTTGGGTTTCAGCCAAAGAACTCCCCAGCTTCATTGGTTGTGGTCATCAGGGAAGAAGGTCAGTGCTACCACTTTAGGCGGCCATGTTCTGGTCAAATAACTCAGAACAAGTTAAGGGCTTCACATGGAACCTCAATGGTGTGACAGAGAAAAGGAAATCTCCACATCCGTAAACTAAAGATCCTCATATTCGAATTGGTGTTTTCGAAATCCACAGAATTCAAATGAATCTATGCCAAATTCATAACCGGTGATGACAGTCATTGGGGATAGTAGCCGTGGTGGCTGGGCATAGATGCAGGCCATGCGTGTGACACCATGAAGGGCGTCAAGGTTTTTGGGCTGGGTTCCAAAGGCTTGGAGCTCTGGGCAGATATTTGATGCAATTGATGGCAATATAAATTCACATATAAAACCGTTGTTTTGGAAGACCCTGATTGCATAATGATATTGATGAACTGGTTTGATGTATAAAAATTCCACATTAGATTCTTAAGCTCGGCTATAAGAGCATGCCGATAATGTATTGTGACTTATTTTAATTTGACAAGAGAGATGGGCCACAACAAAGAGACGGAGTAGGGAAAGAGATGTATTTGTAGGGTTATGCAGAGGATGTGGTTATTTATAGTAATAGGGGGACAATCCTTCACCTCCAAGGAATACAAGTCCGAATATGGAAGAATAACTAGTATCAAATCTAATCTAGGATTTACACAATCGCACTTAATACAATGTTTCTAACAAAAAAAAAGATGAACTATTCATGAGAATGGTACAGTACTATCACAACTAAGAAGCTTTGGCAACTTGAAGCAGTTGATCAGTCTTCATGAAGTGAAGTTCATCCCCTCAAGAATAGGAGGCGAGCACACGCGTGAAGTGTCAATTCCGTCAGAGAGTACTCTTGGGTTCTTTTCCTTCAATAATCGAGCTCGGAGAAGGAAGGGATAAGAGTGGGAAAGTCCACAAATTATAGTTAAATTATTCTTTCAAGGGAGACCATAAATCAGTAATCCATATCATACCAGCTTAACAAGCCAAATGTCATTTGATAGCTACTACACCTGCTCCTGCTTTATGTGTGTACCACACTTGCATTTGTTTAGATGAAATATAGATAGAGATGTAAGTGAACTTCGATAGGACACGGGGCGTAAATAAATAAAACTATGAATAATAAACGATGCATTCTGTCAAAGAACAGAAAAGTTAAACAAAAGTGGACAAATAATAACAGGCAATTGTTTTTCTCCTTTTGCTAACATGTATAATATATCAGCATTTAACAACTTTCCTTGAGCTTCAATTCTCATCTGTAACTTCTTTTAAACCAATTTTAAAAAGTAGCGACATTGATTAAAAGATAGACGGTATGATTGTTGAGGTTGTATCACAAAACCCTTTAGAAATGGGAAGTTGCCCTCCTTAGAAATCTTTGCAAGGTTTATTAAACCTTCGACGTTGGACTTTAACTTTCACATTCTCACAAGTGAAAGCTAGAATATTATTTGGCCACTGAATTCGGGGTTAGGTAAACGATAGCAAAGCAACACACGTCAAGTAGCTCTTGCAAATCTTTTTTGTACTTCAATCTGACACTTGAGAGCCTCGAACAATGAACTTGTTTTATGTTCAGTGTATTACCGTTAATTAGTATTCAGATGCTCCTAGGGAGAATAAGTAGAATAGTCATAAAACAACGTCATTTTGTGAGAAAGGTGCAAAAATAAAAATAGGCCTAATAATGTGTGATCATTAGCTAGCGTATGCATGTTTTGTGAATGGTTAAACTTTAATCAAATAAAATGTACAAGAACAAAGACAATCCTTGCACATGCATTCTACATGTACGAAAATTGAAAACCAAATCAAAATTCCTAACATTGGTTAGCTGTATGAAGGATGATATCCAGTAATTGAAGGATAATGCACATTATTTGATACATGCAAATTAATGTTTATTAACCATTTCTTGAGAATGATAGAGTACTGTTATAGCTGAGAAGCTTTGGCAACTTGATGTAGTTTGTTCAGTCTTCATGAAGTGAAGTTCATCCCCTCAAGAATAGGAGGCAATAACAAAGTGCCCACGCAAAGCGTCAATTATGTCAAAGAGTACTTTTGGGTTCTTCCCCTTCAATAACTCGAACTCGGTGGATGAGGTTATAGAGGAAGGTCCACAAATGATAGTTAAATTATTCTTTCAAGGGAGACCATAAATCAGTAATCCATATCATACCGGCTAAACAAGCCAGATGTCATTTGATAGCTACAATAAATAAAACTATGAGTAATAAACGACGTATTCTGTCAAATAAAAAAAAAGTTAAATAAATGTGAAGTGGATTTTCTCCTGATCTACTTTGTGGGCATTCCGAAGAAATGAATTAGCAGATAATATCTTGAGATAATTGTAAGAACGTCTCTAACAGATTGTGACATAGATTCCTGACTTGATATGGTTGTATTCAATTGGGATGGTATTAAAGATAAGATTTAGTATTTAATCATGTATTTAAAGCCTTTGACTTTTATGTGCCAAAAGCAGGGAGCTTTTGATGCGAGAATTAACTCGACACAAATTAAACCCTCTTTTTGGTAGTTGTAGTATAGATGTAAGTAGGGTATCGTTCTAGGCCGGGGATTAGGAGGGCTTGCTAAAACCTCTAAAATAATTTAAAAACGTAAAAACAAAATTTAAAATACTAAACTAAAATAAAAAAACACTTAACTAGAAAAACTTAAAATAGAACTAACAAATAAACTAAAATAAATCAAAAGACTCAAAAATACAAAACTAGGCTAAAAATTCGAAACACACTTAAAATGACTCAAAATAATAAAAACAATTTAAAATAAAAACTAGGAATTGAAATGAAAGGAAATTAAAATTAAAAGATTACAAATAATAAAAAGTAACTAAATAATAATATTATAATAATGGGGGGATTGGTTTTTGACGAAACGGAAACTAAACTTAAATAAATTACAAAATTGACAAAAACATAAAATAAAAGTGAACGGATAGATAACGGATTGGCTAGAGGGTTTTTCTCCACACATGACACAAATGCAACCTAAATTGATTCCCAGTTATGAATTCAACAAACGAATAATGACAATGTTCCAAATTAATTAGGTCCGCTTAAATTAACTTTCAGATTTCCCTAGATTCATTGAATTGGACGGAATACGCATCACAACCAAATTATTCTTATCAAGTTCCCTAACTATGGAATACGCATGATAGAGAAACATATCAAAGATCATTAAGTTCAATGGAAATCATAAACATCGACTAGGCATTCATAACTATGGAATACGCATGTTAATCCAACCTAGGGTTTACTAAACACAATCGTGACTAGCGATTTTTACTACTCATGAATATAAGTTCATAACGATTAGGTGAAATTCACTTATATTCTAGCATCAAGTCTAAGCATGCAAATTAAGTGTCGACCCTTAACCCACATACATAAACAAGTTTTTAATCAATACAGAAAAGTAAACCACATCCAAACATTTATACATTCATAACTGGAGTAAATCAAATTAAATTACAAATATACTCATGGTTTCGAATTAACCTCTAGCCAAAATAAAATTAGTTACACATTATTATAAATTAAAAACAGAAATTGAAATATAAGTTTGGAGGATTAAACCAAATTAGAGATAAAGGGTTTCTGTGCACTTCGGTTTGCCACTGTGCTCCGTGCAATTTGGATGCAAAATCTGGCACTCCAGCTGGCTCCGTGCCAAAACTCCAAAGCTCCGCTGCCCAATGGCTTTCTCCAACTGCAGCTGCCTTCAAAGGCCCCCAGCTGCCCAAGGCGCCTCTTCTCCTTTGGACTGACGCACCGTGGCCTTCTCACACGCAGCTTCACTTCAATGCTGCCAAGCGGCAGCTCCTTATTCCACCGCTGCTCCAAATGGCGCGCCAGCTCCCCTTTTCTCTCGGTGATAATGAACTCCCCCTGCTCCGCGCCTCACAGTTGGCGCCACCTGTTCTTCCTCAGGCTGCCAAAGCAGCCTCCTCCCCGAGGCTTGTGAAAAAAAAAATCTCCCCGCTTTCTTCTAATCTTCTTGTTTTTAAGCTGCCCTCTTGATTCCGTCCCCAGCTTTTTCTTTCATTTTATTTTTTTATTTTTCTTATCTCTTGACTTTTCTTTCCGTGTGCCTCAGTGGATCCTGCTGGCACTCCAGTGCTCCACCTTTGCCTCACGCTGCTTGGAAGGCAGCATTGCTTTCGGTGCTTATATGCTATTTTATTTTCACGCCTGTTATCACACACATTATATAAACATATAAATAAATATATATATATAAAAATATAAATATATATATTATTTTTCAAAAGATAAGTTGTATTCAACAAGCAAGATAGTTTAGACGAAATTATTACTTAACACTTCACTTATTCTATTTTTATTTTCTTTACTAGATAAATTCTATAAAACACAAAAACAAAGTAAATAGCTCAAAATATAACGAACTAACTAAGAAAAGACGAGTGAATTTGATATAAAAAATGTATATAAATATGGTCCGATCAAATACCCCCACACTTAGCTTTTGCTAGTCCTCGAGCAAAACAAAGAAACAAAAACAAAACTCAATCTAAACCTTCCAACATTTATCTCAGGGATTTCCAATGGACATGACAAATTAAAAATCATCACTTACACAGATTTTGGCAATCCATACCCTTAAGCACATACTTAATCACAGTCACCATTTATTAGTTCGCATTTAATCAATTAAAACAACATTTTGAATGTAGTAACATGCCTTAGAGAATTTACTCTATTCCTTACTAGATATGCACTCAATTTTTCGCTCACATTTTCTGACTACACTCCCTACACTAGGTATATGTGAGAAGAATGATGTAAGCAAGGAAACGATCACTCACATATGTTATAGCAAAGAAAGCATTTTCTGGAGTTATTAATGTGCATATGAATATGATCTCATGAACGGAATGCTACTACTTAGATGCAAGAACCAGGGACACTATATGCTCATACCAATCCCAAACTCCACATATTGAACGCACAACAACCAAGATAGAAGTCAAAGGGTTGTAACGGGGCTAAGGATATAGGCTTAACAAAGAAATGCTATGGAAAAAACAAATGTTCTTAAAGAAATAGTAAGCAAAGTAATAAGGTTAACGCATAGAATTCACTTTTGAATGAAAATTCAACTCTAAACCCAAGGGGAGGATTCACACACTTTATGGCCAAATTTCAAACTCTTTTTCTTCTTTCTTTTCTTTTCATGCGTTTTTCTCTTCTTTTTTTATTTTTTTTTATTTTTTTTTATTTTTAGAAACGCAAAACGTACAATTGAGCTCAAAACAACCAATTCCTCCCCCACACTTGTTTTTCTGTATAGTGTAGAATAAAATGAATTTTTTTTTTTTTTTAAAGTTATGCTCACTATTCTTTAAGAACAAGGGTGCGGACGGTTAGGTGCAGTTTAATGTGGTTAACAACAAAAATAGGCTAAACCAGGCTCGAAAGGGGTTAAACCTACAAAACATAAGAAAGATGGAGGGTAAGGCTTTTTGGGATGTGGTGGTTCACTAAACAACTTCATCTTGATATGTGTTATGCAATTCAATGTCATGCTTTGAATGAAACGGATATGAGTTCTAGTATTTGGAACTAAGATGATAAAACGCCTTCTAAGTAGCAACCAAGCAAAGAATAATGAGATCATGCAACGACTTTAGAAAACAAAAACATCAAGATTAATAACTCTCCAAACAAGGTATAAGCTCAAGTCTCACAGGGATGTAGCATTAGTTTGAGTTCCTTCCTTCAAGCATGCTACAAAAACTAATTTTATCCTTTTGTGATCAAATTTAAATTCATAAACAACAACTACAACTAAGCATAAACCAAGAGCATATCAAACTTCCATCCATGTTTATAACTTTCTTTAACAGTCATGCAATTAAAAACCATATCCTCATCATTGTGTTGGAAGGTACCTAAGACGCAAACACACAAAAACAACTCTAAAATAAAATTCTTTTTGGGTTTTTCAAAATATTTTTCAAATTTTTATGTCATTTTCGTAAGATTTCCTCAAAACACAATAAAACACACCAAAACAGCATAAAACACTAAGAAAACAAAAAGCAACAACACGGAAACAAATGAAACCAGTTCAAAGTCGAAGGTATAAAAATTGTCAATTTGGTCATTTTTTATCTTGATACCCCCACACTTAAACTAGACATTGTCCCCAATGTCAGAAAACATTAATAAACAAATAAAAATAAAATAAATAAATAATACGAAACAAAATAAAGTAAAGGACTGAAAACTTCTCTAATTTGCAGAAAACCAAGCGATGACCCCCAAGCGTAAATTTTGCAATCAACTTCAAGGGAGGAAATAACCAAACGTTCCTGCAAAGAAAAGAAATAAATCAGTTAAGCACGCAAGAAAAATAGAAAAAGCAAACAAAAAAATTGAAAATGAAAATAAAAGACAATAAATAAAACTAATAAATGATCATTGGTCCTGTTTGTTTATTTTCCACAGCTTTCATCTTGAACTGGATGGGCCTCCTTCTTGCAAGTGCTCCTCAGCTTAGTTGAGGATGAATCAGCACGTGTCTCCACATGCTTCAAGTAGTCCGGTCTCCACGCAGGTGTGGCATCTTCTTGAACTCTTGGATCAACCCAGACTCATCTGCTCTTGGGTACACCTCAGACTCCTCCTGCTTCGTCTGTGAAGTACTTTTGTTTTTGAAGAAGTACCTCAACACAGGTTTATTTTTGAAGTGGGTTGGGAGGGGTCTGATATGAGTACTCGAGAGCAAGACTAGGTAAGCAATCAGGATCTCACTTTCTCCATGTTCTTCAGATGAAAGTGAGGAGAAAGCGTAATATGAGATACTTTTGCTTTTAACCTTTTTAATATGAAATACTTTTGCTCTGGAAGGTTTGTTTTCTGGGGTGATCCAAGGGATGAAGAACACTGAATAACTCGAAAGCTTTCTTTGGGAAGACATTATCGGAGATGAAGAGAGGTTGAGAGGTTTAGAGGTGGAGAGGGTGTGAAGTTGAGAGGTTGAGAGGGTGTGAAGGTGTGCCTTTGATGTGGAAGGCGAAGGTCGACTTTATAGAAATTTTCCTTCACAACCGGAACTGTTCCCTCACTATTTGTCGGCAGCCGGTGGATGGATGAACAGTGCCCGTTACGCGCTTTCTGACAACGCGTCCGTAATTTCCGCGAAGCTGACTGCGCATACGACGAGTGACGACAAATTGGAATGATGATCTTTTGAAAACCGGGGTTCAAAACCGGGTGCGGCTCATGGTTTTCGCAACGCTCCACGCTGCACGTGATGAGTCACGACAAACTGGAAAAACTGAGCCCTCGTGATGCCACGTGATTGCTGAGTCAAGCCCAGCTTTTGAGAAAGGAAACGGCTCTTTTGAGACAGGACTCCGGCATTTGAGAAAGGAGCGTCCAGCTTTTCCAATTTGCGTGAGGACGCGTCTTCACCTCTGAGGAGCGGGCGCCTCTTTGATTTGCTTCTTTTTATAGAGGCGCTAATTCTGCTTCACATCACACTTGAACTCCAAAAATTCCTCAAACACTCTCCTCTGTAAACACTCTCTTCTGCACTTCTTAATCTTTCCGATCTCTTCTTCCGCTTCAGCAATCTTAATTTTTCCGAACTCTTTTCTTCCTCAACACCCTCTAAAATGTCTTGCCCTTCCGACCGTCGCCTAAACTTGAATGTCGGGGAAGACGATGACTCGTCTTCTCCGAACAACATTTGGAATCCATCCTTCATATCCCCCAATGGTCCTCTTACAGTCGGGGACACAATGATGAGGAACGATATAACCGCAACGGTGGTTGCAAGAAACCTTCTTACTCCCAGAGACACTAGGTTGCTGTCTATGCGGTCAGACGAGCTGGCTGTTCAGGACTCACTGGCACTCAGTGTCCAGTGTGCAGGCTCAGTTTCAAACATGGGTCAGCGCCTGCTTGCAAGATCTCGTCAGGTGGAGTCGCTAATGGCGGAGGTGGTCAGTCTTCGGCAAGAAGTCAGAGGACTCAGGCACGAGAACAAGGAGTTGCACATGCTCGCAACTAGCTACTCGACCAGCATGAAGAGGAAGCTGGACCAGCTGCAGGAGTCGGACGGTCGGATTCAGAGCGATCATGAACGGTTCATGGCGCTACTCCCGCGGTTTATGTTGCCTTCGTCCTCTGGAGCAGCACCAAGCGTTCCGGCTCCGGAGATTCCAACTCTGGCTCTTCGTCTTCCCGGAGCTCCGTCAACCTCTGAGGCGCCACCTAACCAAAACCAATGATTTCTATTAGTTTTTCGAATTATTGTAAAATTTTTTTTTATTTATTTATTTTTTTTATTTATTTTTTTATTTTTTTTTTATTTTTTTTTTATTTTTAAAGCTTTATGTAAATATTTATATATATATATATATAAATATATATGTATAAATATTATTATTATAATTTAAATAAACTTTTTTTTTTTTTAGGGTTATTTTAAGCAAATTAAAATAAGTAAAGTAAAATACGTAAATTGAAGTAACAAGACTTTGTTTATCCGCACTAAAAATAAACATTGCCCTTAATTTATTTAAACTCAAACTAAATAAAAATCAACCAAATAACAAAATAACAAAACAAAAATGAAAGCAGTAAATAGAAGGGTTTAGGAATGCAAATCTGATTGTGGGTGATTCCTAGGCTTCCCTTCTTTATTCAAGTGCATGGCTTTATCCTTGAACGGACAGTGGTACTTGAAATGATCCGGCAATGGTCTGAATTCACGAGTGGGTGCCTGAATCATAAAAATCAGATTGTTAGTAAAAAACAAAATTAAAAATGGAGAAGATGGCTTACTTTCATTCTCCGACGCAAACTCAATAACAAAAATCACGTCTTTGAATGTTTCAGGGATTTTGAACTTGGCCAAATTGCAAGTGATGATTGTGGCCGTGTGATCCACTCCAATTTCCTCCTTGATGAATTCAAGATGGTCCTCAACCACTTTTTCCTCGTTTAGAAGTTGCGGCAAGGGTTGTTCTTCCCTTGCCGTGTCTTGTGCATCCTCCTCCTCTTCGAGCAGTAGTAATTCATCCACGGGCTTATCTTCAACCATTTGTTCTTGAATTTGTTCCATGCATTCTGCATTCTCCCCAAATTGATTGTTCCACTCAGCGAACTCCTTTGCTTGATAGAAATCCTCAATTGGTTGCCAAAATGCGTCTTGTTGAAATGGTTGAGCTTCCCTGCCCTGCTCCAAAGAATTTAGTTGCTGACTAACTTCCTTATAATAATTTGATCTATCTGAATTTGGATGTGAAGGTTGAAGGGGAGGCTGTGGTGGTTCATATGGCCATTGACAGAACTCCTCATACGGCTGCCAATATTCTCCTTGGTGAGTCTCCTTAGTTTGATCTTGTGAACCCTGCACCAAAGAGTTTAATTCATTAAGAATTTGATTATAATCTATTGACGAACCTGAGTTTGATTGAGGATATTGCATATGAGGTTGTGGTGGTTCCATAGGTTTTGAATAAAACTCCTCATATGGCTGCCAATATGCCTCATGTTGAACTTGTTGAGCTTCCCACCACATAGAGTTTGAATGATCACTCCAATCTCTTGGTGGACATTGATTGGCTTGAAATCCTTGATGTCCCCAAACATCTTCATTTGCAGAAAATTGGGGACATTGATGATTTTGATATCCTTGCCCATACGATGCACCAAATGTAGGGACACTTGGCATTGTGGCCCTTTCGGCATTCTGAGTCAACTGAGACGTGAGCTGCGCCAATTGAGCTTGAATGCAAGCAAAATCCATGACTTGCTCCAATTATACCTAAAATCAAAGAAAGAAAAATAAATCAAATACCAAAAGTAAAACACACAAACACAAATATAAATAAAAACACAAACAAAAACACAAATATAAAAATAAACACAAACAAAAATAAAGGATTAGCAAAGTTGCTAATCCCCGGCAACGGCGCCAAAATTTGATGCGAGAATTAACTCGACACAAATTAAACCCTCTTTTTGGTAGTTGTAGTATAGATGTAAGTAGGGTATCGTTCTAGGCCGGGGATTAGGAGGGCTTGCTAAAACCTCTAAAATAATTTAAAAACGTAAAAACAAAATTTAAAATACTAAACTAAAATAAAAAAACACTTAACTAGAAAAACTTAAAATAGAACTAACAAATAAACTAAAATAAATCAAAAGACTCAAAAATACAAAACTAGGCTAAAAATTCGAAACACACTTAAAATGACTCAAAATAATAAAAACAATTTAAAATAAAAACTAGGAATTGAAATGAAAGGAAATTAAAATTAAAAGATTACAAATAATAAAAAGTAACTAAATAATAATATTATAATAATGGGGGGATTGGTTTTTGACGAAACGGAAACTAAACTTAAATAAATTACAAAATTGACAAAAACATAAAATAAAAGTGAACGGATAGATAACGGATTGGCTAGAGGGTTTTTCTCCACACATGACACAAATGCAACCTAAATTGATTCCCAGTTATGAATTCAACAAACGAATAATGACAATGTTCCAAATTAATTAGGTCCGCTTAAATTAACTTTCAGATTTCCCTAGATTCATTGAATTGGACGGAATACGCATCACAACCAAATTATTCTTATCAAGTTCCCTAACTATGGAATACGCATGATAGAGAAACATATCAAAGATCATTAAGTTCAATGGAAATCATAAACATCGACTAGGCATTCATAACTATGGAATACGCATGTTAATCCAACCTAGGGTTTACTAAACACAATCGTGACTAGCGATTTTTACTACTCATGAATATAAGTTCATAACGATTAGGTGAAATTCACTTATATTCTAGCATCAAGTCTAAGCATGCAAATTAAGTGTCGACCCTTAACCCACATACATAAACAAGTTTTTAATCAATACAGAAAAGTAAACCACATCCAAACATTTATACATTCATAACTGGAGTAAATCAAATTAAATTACAAATATACTCATGGTTTCGAATTAACCTCTAGCCAAAATAAAATTAGTTACACATTATTATAAATTAAAAACAGAAATTGAAATATAAGTTTGGAGGATTAAACCAAATTAGAGATAAAGGGTTTCTGTGCACTTCGGTTTGCCACTGTGCTCCGTGCAATTTGGATGCAAAATCTGGCACTCCAGCTGGCTCCGTGCCAAAACTCCAAAGCTCCGCTGCCCAATGGCTTTCTCCAACTGCAGCTGCCTTCAAAGGCCCCCAGCTGCCCAAGGCGCCTCTTCTCCTTTGGACTGACGCACCGTGGCCTTCTCACACGCAGCTTCACTTCAATGCTGCCAAGCGGCAGCTCCTTATTCCACCGCTGCTCCAAATGGCGCGCCAGCTCCCCTTTTCTCTCGGTGATAATGAACTCCCCCTGCTCCGCGCCTCACAGTTGGCGCCACCTGTTCTTCCTCAGGCTGCCAAAGCAGCCTCCTCCCCGAGGCTTGTGAAAAAAAAAATCTCCCCGCTTTCTTCTAATCTTCTTGTTTTTAAGCTGCCCTCTTGATTCCGTCCCCAGCTTTTTCTTTCATTTTATTTTTTTATTTTTCTTATCTCTTGACTTTTCTTTCCGTGTGCCTCAGTGGATCCTGCTGGCACTCCAGTGCTCCACCTTTGCCTCACGCTGCTTGGAAGGCAGCATTGCTTTCGGTGCTTATATGCTATTTTATTTTCACGCCTGTTATCACACACATTATATAAACATATAAATAAATATATATATATAAAAATATAAATATATATATTATTTTTCAAAAGATAAGTTGTATTCAACAAGCAAGATAGTTTAGACGAAATTATTACTTAACACTTCACTTATTCTATTTTTATTTTCTTTACTAGATAAATTCTATAAAACACAAAAACAAAGTAAATAGCTCAAAATATAACGAACTAACTAAGAAAAGACGAGTGAATTTGATATAAAAAATGTATATAAATATGGTCCGATCAGCTTTCAGTAGTCTTAGTTCGCTACTTGAACTTCTAGGGATGGTTGCACGTGGGAGTATATCAACCCATTTAACTAGGGGAATCTTGTTTCTCTTGAGAAAAAGTCCATGTGTTGTGTCCAGGATTTTTGAGATTATCTTTTGCTCCACAAATCTCCCACACCTGCTGGGCTGTGCGCTGAAAATAGAGTAGGTGTTGAAATCTCCTCACCGCTTCCACTTCGACTTGGAAATAAATTATTCTAGGAAAGGGAAACCAATTTCCACTAAAACCTATTACTAATTATAGATGCAATCGCAAAAATTAATATTTGAATCAGTTATCTTTTATAACACTAGGACTCTTCTGTATTAATTAAAGACTTAGAACTACTGAGAATTGTATTATTTTGCTAAAAGAAAAAACAGCGAGAAATATTTAATCTTAGAAAGCCAGCAATCAACTTTAGTATCTCAAGGCTTCACCAAAAAATTTTTGGACTAAAATAACCTTAAACAAAAAAATCCAAAACTGACATAATATAATACATTAAAAAACTGATGGGCATTTTTGTCAGAATATAGAATTATAAAATTTGTTTTAATAACAGAAAAAGAAAAAGAAGCAGATAACTCCTCCTCTGTTTTAGGAGAGAGAACACCCAACGTGGGGAGAAAAATTATCAGGATTAGCATGTTTAGCTTTTAAACTGCATAGTAGTTTGATTATATTGTGAGTTTTTATTTTAATTGAGACCTAATTCATATTTATTTTGATTATATTGGTGGTTTGATTGTATTGTGAGTTTTTATTTTCATTATTTTGTATATGTAGAATATATTTAATTTAATTGAAATTCAATTCATATTTATTTTGATTATATTGATGGTTTGTTTATATTGTGAGTTTTTATTTTCATTATTTTGTATATGTAGAATATATTTAATTTAATTGAAACCTAATTCATATTTATTTTGATTATATTGGTGGTTTGATTATATTGTGAGTTTTTATTTTGAATATTTTGTATATGTAGAATATATTTAATTTAATTGAAATTCAATTCATATTTATTTTGATTATATTGATGGTTTATTTATATTGTGAGTTTTTATTTTCATTATTTTTGTGACATCCCACATCACCCAGGAGAGTGATCCTTAAATGTATATTCCCATCCCTACCCAGCACGAGGCGTTTTGGGAGCTCACTGGCTTCGGGTTCAGTAGGAACTCCGAAGTTAAGCGAGAAGGGGGTTAGAGCACTCACATGATGGGTGACCCACTGGGAAGTTCTTCATGAGTTCCCAGAAACAAAAACGCGAGGGCGTGGTCGGGGCCCAAAGCGGACAATATCGTGCTACGGTGGTGAAGCGGGCCTGGGAAGTGGTCCCACCCGGACTGGGATGTGACAATTTTGTATATGTAGAATATACTTAATTTAATTGAAACCTAATTCATGTTTATTTTGATTATATTGTGAGTTTTTATTTTCATTATTTTGTATATGTAGAATATATTTAATTTAATTGAAATCCAATTCATATTTATTTTGATTATGTTGATTGTTTGTTTATATTGTGAGTATTTATTTTGAATATTTTGTATATGTAGAATTATTATGGAACAGTTTTTTAAGAGAAAGTCATCATCGGGTTCGGGTTGTTCAAATAATGTTGATAGTTCAAATACTGTTGGTAGTTCAAGAACTCCAAGTTTAAGACAAAGTCAGTTACATGGTGTTTTGGGTAATCTTCAAGCGGATCCTGGATTAAGAACTCGAATGATAGATTATGATACTAATATGAGAGATGAGGTCCGAAGATCATATCTACAAAAAGGACCTTGTCAACCTAGAGGTCATAATTTCCCAATAACTAATATGTTGGGAATTAATCGACGCTTCATTCCCCAATGGTTTGATGAGTTTGATTGGTTGGAGTATAGTATATCTAAAGATGCGGCATTTTGTCTCTATTGCTATCTCTTTAAAACCAATTTTGAACAAGCGGGTAGTGAAGCTTTCACTGGAGATGGATTTAAGAATTGGAAGAAAGGGACAGAAAGATTTAAGATGCATGTTGGACCGGTTGGGAGTGTTTATAATAAGGCTAGAGAAGCTGCTACAAATTTTATGAATCAAGCTACATATATTGAAACGGCAGTGAGCAAACACTCCGACCAATCTCGTAAGGCTTATCGCACATGCTTGAATCCATCAATCAAGTGCACTAAGTTTTTATTGCAACAAGGTCTTACTTTTCATGGCCATGATGAAAGTGCCACTTCAAGCAATAGGGGAAATTACTTGGAGCTATTGCAATTCCTTGCAGATAATAATGATAAAGTTAGAGAAGTTGTGATGGAAAATGCTCCAAGGAATCTCAAATTACTAGCTCCTTGCATTAAAAAAGAAATTGTGAATTCATGTGCCCTTGAAACACTTGATGCTATCATGGATGGTCTAAAAGATAGATTCTTTTCAATATTGGTGGATGAAGCACGTGATGTGTCGGTGAAAGAGCAAATGACTATGGTGTTGCGTTACGTGGATGACAACGGGCACGTAATTGAAAGATTTGTGGGTATCCAACATGTTACCGACACTACTTCAAGTTCACTAAAGGATGCTATTGACACATTCTTTTCTCGCAACGGTTTGAGCATTTCCAAGCTACGAGGACAAGGTTATGATGGTGCTAGAAATATGAGAGGTGAGTTGAATGGCCTTAAAACAAAGATATTGAGAGAACAACCTTGTGCATATTATGTTCATTGCTTTGCTCATCAACTTCAACTAGCTCTTGTTGCCGTAGCAAAGAAGAATATAGACATTGCCTCTTTTTTTTGCAACGACTAATAGTGTGGTTAATCATGTTGGAGCATCTTGTAAGCGGCGTGATTTACTTAGAGGGCAACTTACGGAGTTAGAGCATCTTGTGAGAAGTCTTGAGCAACAAGATGAGCTTTGTAATGCACAATTTCATTCTTCTTATTACGCTTCCGAATGAAAACCTACTTGTAGCTAATGGGCATCACATGTGGAGGAGTAGGAGCTACGGATCCAAACGCCTTACATTTTGCAAGTACGGATCCAAACGCCTTACGTTTTGCAAGCGAATTGAGTATGACTTGGATTGCTTGTTTTCAGTTTGACTAATCAATTATATGTCGATATTCACCAACGGATCGGGGTTCAATGTCATCCCTCAACATGATCTTAGTAGCCACTACATATGTATTGCATTGGTAATGATCATCTCATTTCTACACCAAACATCATCCAAGTTAGCATAATGGACCAAAATTTCTCGATTGTCGGGTGGTGGATTTGTCTCTTTAATGACGCTTCCATAATCTAGAATTTCCTCATGAGTTGGATAGATTGAGTTGGCGACAGTCAGATTCACAGTATGCTCAACAGACTGTGCCGTGGGTTTCTTCCTTGGGAATGTGAATCCTTTGAACCAAGTGGTTAACCACACTTTTGTGTAAGGGCAAAGGATTGGCTTGCCACTAATGTATATGGATCGGCCAAAGCGACTTCCCAGGCCTCCTGAGGGAAGTCCATAGTACATTTGGTACATCCATTTTTGCAGGCACATTTGCAGCTAGAATATGTGATCTTGTCACTCACATTAGATCCGTGAAAGCATATGGAATTCTCTGAGCTACGCTCTAAAGATCTAATATCTGTTGCAATTTAGTTTTAGACTACAGGGTGCGGGGATCTAAATAAGACAAAGTGGAGTCATCCACGATAATTCGTTTCGTTCTTCAGGAATGATCATGTTTTTATCTCCCCCTAATAACGGGAAGACTATCTCATAGAAGTGATAATTTGCTAAACGAATGGTAAAAAGATCGCCTAACAAAGGTTGTAAGTAACGAATAATTGAAGAAGAATCATATCTAACATTGATTCTCATCCTCCGCTGAGGCCTCATTTTTGTACGTAAGGGCGGCAAAATCGGCACATAGACCGCACAACCAAAAACGCGCAAATGCGAAATATCGGGTTCATATCCAATAACCAACTGAAGAGAACAATATGGTTGGGTTGCAACAGGCCTTAGGCGGACCAACATGGTTGCGTGCACAAAGTTTGATTTAACCTTCTTACAACGAGAATAATATTCAGCTACAACCTTCAAGGGAGCACGGTAAACACGCGACTAATGGTCCTTCAAACTGCAGTGGTAGCACATATCCGCATCTATGGTGTCAAGTGCAGTATCCTTATTCTTGAAGTTTGGGGCCTTGGGAGTAAGATTAGAACACTTCTGAGCTCGTCTCCTCCCTTAGATGGGCATTGGCTCTATTAACCTTGATGAGGTAGCTTCCGACCGTGAGGTTAGGAGGTGGAGGTATTTATAGGAGGTGGCCGGCCATGAGGTTAGTGTTTTATCCTACTAATGACGCTATTATACTGGCTAAAATATGGTAATATCTTGAGATAATGGTAAGAATGTTGCCAATTGATTGTGACAAAAATTACTTACTTGACATGGTTGTCTTCAATTGGGATGGTATTAAAGATAAGATTTAGTATTTCATCTTGTCTTTAATCCTTTGATTTTTCTATGCCAATTGAGCAGGGAGCTTTCAGCAGTTTTAGTTCGCTGCTTGAACTTCCAAGGATGCTAAGCTGCACGTGGGAGTATGTCTTCCCATTTAATGAGGGCAATCTCGTATTTCTTGAGAAAAAGTCCATGTATTGCGTCCAGGATTTTTGGCATTATTTTTTGCTCCACAAACCCTGCACACTTGCTAGGCTACGCGTTGAAAATTGAGTAGGTGTAGAAATCTCAAGCTGCTTAGGTGAGGAGATAGTTGTTTCCCAATTTGATGTGGTTCTTTCACTTTGACTCGAAAATAAATTATTCTAGGAAACAAAACCAATTGCGACCAAAACCCTTGTCCTTTCAGAGCTCACTTAAAGCACTGCGGAAAGCCTAAGGGGGGGGTTTAGGTACTCATTAATAAGTAGCTCGGTGAAAAACTTCCTGAGCCAATTGCAAGAATTTCAAATAAATTTTCGGTTTAAAGGAGGCCAAAATGAGAGGGGAATTTATAATGTTCAAAATTTTGGTCAGGCTCATAGTTTTGATACTCGCTAAAGACAAATTTGAACCATATTATTGCTAGTCCATTGTGAGGCTTAGCTAACCCCACCTCCTTAGTGTAGATATTATCGTTTATTAAAAAAAAATTCATGATCCTTTCACCCATTTGAAGAAAGATTTTCACAACCAACAAATTTATGTTTGGTGCTTGAATGTGTCGTTGTAGTATATACTGCGATGTCAATCCTTGCACATGCATTCTACATGTACGAAAATTGAAAAGCAAATCAATATTCCTAACATTGGTTAGCTGTATGAACGATGATATCCAGTAACTCAAGGATAATGCACATTATTTGATACATGCAAATTAATGTTTATTAACCGTTTCTTGAGAATGATAGAGTACTGTCACAGCTGAGAAGCTTTGGCAACTTGAAGCAATTTGATCAGTATTCACATCTTTCTAGAATAGGAGGCAACAATAGAGCACACGCGCAGTGTCAATTCCGTCAGAGAGTACTCTTGGTTCTTTTCCTTCAATAATCGAGCTTGGAGAAGGAAGAGATAAGAGGGGAAAGTCCACAAATTATAGTTAAATTATTCTTTCAAGGGAGACCATAAATCAGTAATCCATATCAGACCAGCTTAACAAGCCACATGTCATTTGATAGCTACAACACCTGCTCCTACTTTATGTGTGTCCCAAACTTGCATTTGTTAGATAGAGATGTGAGTGAATTTCGAAAGGACAAGGGGTGTAAATAAATAAACCTATGAGTAATAAACGATGCATTCGTCAAGTACCATTTGTGTTTAATTTTAAATAGAAAAAAGTCAAATAATTTATGACCACATGATACACGATGAATATCTAAGATGTGAGAATTTCTAGAATTTGAATCCTAATAGATCCAATTCCAAAAAAAAAGTATACAATTAATAACAGCCAATTGTTTTTCTTGTTTTGTTAACATGTATAATATATTAGCTTTAGGAACTTTCCTTGAACTTCAATTCTCATATGGAACTTCTTTTTAACTTATTTTAAAAAAGTAGTAATAATAATTAGAAGATGGACGGTATGATTGGTTCTATCCCAAAACCCAGTACAAATGGGAAGTTGCCATCTGTTGATTTCTTGTTAAGTATATTTCATCATGAAAAAAGATTACAATGTACAGCCAACATATATAAGGAGGATGACCCTCCTTGAATTACGCCACAACAGATGGCTTAGGGAAGACAAACACTAGCTCCCTAAATTAAGGAGTTGACAACTATGATTAAGGGGAGTTGACAACATAGACTCTCCTATACAAGATACACTAATCTCAAAGGAACCAGCCTATTAACCACCTAGGGAACAATCAATACTCGGGGGAAACTTACTTGAGTAGTTGACTAATCCCCTTAATGTCTAATGACACGGAAACCATCCTAATATCTAAGAAACCCTAATAACCACTTGACTTACTTCCAATACCCTCCATAGAAGTCATTGCAAGGTTTATTAAACCTTCGGCGTGGGACATTAACTTTCACATTCTCACACGTGAAAGCTAGAATATTATTTGCCCACTAATTAAGTTCGGGTTTAGGTAAACGATAGCAAAGCAACACACCTTAAGCTGCTCTTGCAAATCTGTTTTGTACTTCAATTTGGCACTTGAGAGCCTCGAACAATGAAATTGTTTTGGTTTCAGGGTATTACCGTTAATTAGTATTCAGAGACTCGCAGGAAGAATAAGTAGAATAGTGATAAAACAAAGTCATTTTGTGAGAATGGTGCAAAAGTAAAAATAGGACCAATAATGTGTGATCATTAACTAGCTTATGCATGTTTTGTGAATGGTTGAACTTTAATCAAATAAAATGTAAAAGAAAAAAGGAACTAGCAAATTTTCGGGGCGATCCGAAAGACATGGATGGCAACAACAGTATCCAAAGCACCATTAGGAGGGCTATATATACGAAATGCATAAACAGGAATGCAATTTTAATAGCAGTTAAGTACTGGTCAACCAAGCTGCAATCAAAGCAGAGCTCATAAGTTTTGGTTTCACATACCCTTGTTGTGTAAAGATTCTCACAATTAACAAGTGACAGATTGAGTGGTTGAATGTGTTTTCGTGTACTGATTGAGTTGTTGAATGTATCTTCGTGTACATACGACCCTGTCAATCCATGACTTCCACGTCTACAAAAATAATAAAGTGTTCATTTTCCATCACATTGTTTCTTTCGGTTACCTGCAGGAATTGTTCCCACATTAGTTAAAGCCCTGCAATGAGATCAGCTATTAAATCAATATGGCGTCAGTTCAATGACTTCAGCTAATTAAAGAACTCAGTTGTGGAAAAATGGAAAATAAATATATACCTCATAAAATATAAATTAGTAATCTGAATCATACAACTACGTACCCCAAAGTAAAACATGAATCCATTGTGTCCTACATGAAATCTTCAAATAAAAAATAAGCAATTTCGAAACAATGGATTTGGGTACATGTGAAACCTCAATTTCTGCTTGAATTAATAAGACGTAAAACCGGGTTTGGTAGCAAAGCATAAGTTTACCGAATTTTGAAGAGATGGAGATATTTATAGGAGGTGGCTGGCCATGAGCTTAGGGTTTTACTCTACACATGATGCCATTATACTTGCCAAAATATGTCATCTGTAGGATGCGCAAGCAAATAGTGTTCTCAAGAAATTAATTAGGAGATAATATCTTAATATAGTTGTAAGAATGTTTCTAACTAATTGTGACAGAGATTCCTTACTTGATATGGTTGTCTTCAATTGGGATGGTATTAAAGATAAGATTCAGTATTTAATCATATCTTTAATGCCTTTGATTTTTTTGTGCCAAAAGCAGGGAGCTTTCAGTAGTGTTAGTTCGCTGCTTGAACTTCCATAGTTGGCTGCACGTGGGAGTATGTCTGCCCATTTAATAAGGGGAATCTTGTCTTTCTTGAGAAAAAGTCCATGTGTTGCGCCTAGGATTTTTGAGATTATTTTTTGCTCCATAAATCCCCCACACTTGCTAGGTTGCGCGCTAAAGATGGAGTGGGTGTAGAAATCTGAAGCTGCTTCGGTAAGGAGAGAGTTGTTTCCTAATTTGATGTGGTTCTTCCAATTTGACTTGGAAATAAATTATTCTAGAAAAGGGAAACCAATTGCCACTAAAACCTAGTACTAATTATAGATGCAATCACAAAAATTAATTTTTGAATCAGTTATCTTTAATAACACTAGGACTCATCTGTATTAATTAACGACTTTGAACTACTGAGAATTGTATTATTTTGCTGAAAGAAAAAACAGTGAGAAGTATTAGTTAAACACAAAAAAAAGTAACCACAATTCCAGAATCTGAACTAAATAAATAACACCTTATTTACGAAACCATTAGTGTGAACACATAATGTGAACAGAGAATGACGGTGTGGGCTTATCCCCATTATAAATAGGGTTCAAGGTTAGAACCTATGGAGCAAGTAAATCACACGAGAAAGAGAGAAAAAAAGGAGGAGACAAGTGAGCGTGATCATCCCATTTAACATGACAGCAATCCTACCAAACCCTTTTACATGGAAATCTAACAGCAAGGACCTTTTCTTGGGCTACGCAACAGGGATTCTCCAATTCACTGGAAAGGGTGCGGCCGCATTATTCACAATCGAGAGTGGACAAACCCCCGGATACGTGAATATCAAGTGCAAAACAGACGGCAAATACCTTGTAAAGGCGTCGGGTCAAACTGAACCGCCATTGATGATCGTGGCCACCGCTGACACACATAACGAAGATACGACCGATGAATATTGCACGTTGTTCGAGACTGAGTGTGCCGGATCAAGTAACCCCACAGTGGAATTCCGAATACGCCATGTGCACAGCAAACTCTATTTATGCCCATACAAAAAGCAAGGTCTAGACGGTGTCCTCTGTGCATTGAATCCCACCATTGCCCCCAATCAAGTAGATACCTTTACAGCCGTTGCGCCTCCTGCCGCTGCGCCTACTTGCGTTGCGCCTCCTTGATCAAATTACCACGTGATGTTTGTGGGTAACATCTCTGGAAACCCTCACGAGACTTCACTCGTCCTATACGGGTTACCTATGGGTTTAAAAGGCTTGTTGCATGTGCTAAATGCAATCGAGTACCCTGCGAAAGTGGCATTAATTTTCATCACAAGTTTTTCATGTTTTTTTTTTTCCTTTTTAAAGTATTTTAGTTTCAATGAATGGCATGTATTAAACCAATAAACAGAGATCGCATGATCGCATCATATGTGGTTGTGTCCTTTGTGCAGTAGTGTGTTCAATAAAAGTTGTGTTTCTTGCGATATCCGATGGGGTGTAGGGTGATATCTTGCATCAACTTAGGGGTTTAATATATTTTCATACATCTTAAACCAAACAATATGACAGGCCTGAGAAAACTTCGTGAATATGAAAATATAAAATTTCCATAAATGTGTCCATAGTTTCCGTAAAGTTGTCCATATCATTTTCTTTCCCAATCAAACAATGGTCATAAATCACTAATAACGAACTCGATCAAGAATCTTCCGATGGCAATTTCAAGTTTCGATAATTTTCTAATAGCATCTCTAATAGGAGACATTAGGGCATCTACACTGGAGAGATGCTAATTGATGTGAAAATCATATTTACATCTTGTTTTACAATTCTAGAAGTGTTGAGGCTTATTTTAATCTGACTGGGGAGAGAGGGGGCACGACAGAGGGAGGAGAGAGAGATGTGGTTGTAGAGTTGTGTAGAGGTTATGTTATTCCCCTAAAGCAGTGCCTTTATTTATAGTAATAAGGGAGGGAAGAATCGTTCCCCTCCAAGGAGTACAAGTCCTATTAGGGAAGAATAACTAGTATTAAATCTTATCTACGATTTACACAATCACACTTAAATACAATGTTTATTGTAACAACCCGTTCCTGAATTTATGGAACGGATGGGCTTTTTGATATTTTCACTTTGGGTTTGGTCAAAATATTTTTGAAATGTGGTTTCATTCAAAGGCTTCACTTTATCCTCGATAAAGCAGCACAACACCTTATGGGTGTAGTTCAACTGATGTGCAAAGATTTATTCTGAAGGATGCTCTATCTCGAGACCGAGACAATATCGAGTCTTTCCAAGATCTTTCATCTCAAATTCTAACTTTAGGTGTGCGGCAGTTCTCTCGTGCTCTTTAAGAGTTCCGATGAGGTTCATGTCGTCGACATAAACTACAACAATCCCAAAATCGGGATTGAACACCCAAGGGCATAGTTTGTTGTTCACATATCCCTGACTAGTCAAATACTCACTCAAAAGATTATACCACACTCTTCCTACTTACTTCAAACAATAGAGTGAACGCCTCAGTCGAATTGAGAGCGTGTTTCAGGGTTTGGAAATATTTGATCCAGTCAACTTAAGTCATTCGAAAACTTTCATATAAACTTTCGTATCAAGGTCCCCATCGAGATACGAATTTACTGCATCCATCAGCTGCCTACTCAATTGTTTGAAAACTACAAAAATTGATAAGGTAGTAAAAATTAATCACATCCATAACATGTGAATAAGTTTCATCATAGTCAATCCCTTGGCATTGTGAGAAGTCTTGAGCAACAAGATGAGCTTTGTAATGCACAATTTCATTCTTCTTATTACGCTTCCGAATGAAAACCTACTTACAGCTAATGGGCATCACATGTGGAGGAGTAGGAGCTACGGATCCAAACGCCTTACGTTTTGCAAGCGAATCGAGTATGACTTGGATTGCTTGTTTTCAGTTTGACCAATCAGTTATATGTCGATATTCATCAACGGATCGGGGTTCAATGTCATCCCTCAACATGATCTTAGTAGCTACTACATATGTATTGCATCGTTAATGATCATCTCATTTCTACACCAAACATCATCCAAGCTAGCATAATGGACCAAAATTTCTCGATTGTCGGGTGGTGGATTCGTCTCTTTAATGACGCTTCCATAATCTAGAATTTCCTCATGAGTTGGATAGATTGAGTAGGCGACAGTCAGATTCACAGTATGCTCAACAGACTGTGCCGTGGGTTTCTCTTTGGGAATGTGAATCCTTTGAACCAAGTGGTCAACCACGCTTTTGTGTAAGGGCAAAGGATTGGCTTGCTGCTAATGTATATGGATCGGCCAAAGCGACTTCCCAGGCCTTTAGAGGGAAGTCCATAGTACATTTGGTACATCCATTTTTGCAGGCACATTTGCAGGTAGAATATGTGATCTTGTCACTCGCACTAGATCCGTGAAAGCATCTGGCATTCTCTAAGATACGCTTTAAAGATCTAATATCTGCTGCACTTTAGTTTTAGACTACGCGGTGCGGGGATCTAAATAAGACAAAGTGGAGTCATCCACGATAATTCGTGTCGTTCTTCATGAATGATGATGTTTTTATCTCCCCCTAATGACGGGAAGACTATCTCATAGAAGTGACAATTTGCTAAATGAATGGTAAAAAGATCGCCTATCAAAGGTTGTAAGTAACGAATAATTGAAGGAGAATCATATCTGACATAGATTCTCATCCTCCGCTGAGGCCTTATTTTTGTACATAAGGGCGGCAAAATTGGCACATAGACCACAAAACCAAAAACACGCAAATGCGAAATATCGGGTTCATATCCAATAACCAACTGAAGAAAACTATATGGTTGGGTCGCAACAGGCCTTAGGCGGACCAACTTGGTTGCGTGCACAAAGTCTGATTTAACCTTCTTACAACGAGAATGATATTCAGTTACAACCTTCAAGAGAGCACGGCAAACACACGACTAATGGTCTTTCGAACCGCATTGGTAACACATATCCGCATTTATAGTGTCAGGTGATTTACCCTTATTCTTAAAGTTCGGGGCCTTGGGAGTAAGGTTAGAACACTTCTGAGCTCATCTCCTCCCTTAAATGGACATTGGCTCTATTCACCTTGATGAGGTGGCTTCCGACTGCCCATACCACCTTTATGTTGGCATTTTGGGTGTTGGTTTATGTTATAATGTGTTTCAGGCACAACAGTGGCCCTAGTAGGTCGAGCTTCATGATTCTTCATCAACAGCTGATTCTGCTTTTTAGCGAGAAGTAAAATAGAGATCAAATAAAAAAACTTAGTGAACTTCTGAGCCCTATATTGTTACTAAAAGCAGTATTGGTAGCAGAGTCTCCAGGATATCTTCTTTGGTTAAGTTCCCATTATAGAACTTGAGAAGTGATCGGATTCAACAAACTTCAGAAGTATATTCATTCACAAACTCAGCAAGGTACTCGGTTTGCAGTGCATCATAAATGTATCTTCAGATGAAGACCATGGCAGTGGCTTTCTCATCTTTGCCAACCGGGTTATCCATCTTATGTTCAATGACGGGATACAAACTGTGTGTGACGAGGTGGAGCTTCACATCTTGGACCCACTTGAGGTAGTTTCTTCTAGAGACCTCTAAAGCGGTGAAGTCAAGTTTGTTCAAATTTGACATGTCCCCATCACATAATAAATGGAGAAGAATGTGGTTAGTGTAATGAAGAAAAAATCAATCCATTCACATAGAAGTAGAACATTCAGGTTCTAATAGACATTTATTAGTTTAAAGTTATGTGAAAAAAACTTCGGGTTTTCATTGGTGATATTTTTGATGAAAACTTTAGGTTTTCAAACGAGGCATGTTTCTAGAAACTTCAGGTTTCAAAAGAATTATGAACTTCAGTTTCACATGTTCCTGCAGACAAACGCAAATATATATACAAAAATATTCCACAAGAAAACATGCAAATAGATCTTTAGGGTGTATCATTATGATTGAATTAATTATTTGAACAACAGGCCAAAATTAGAGTGGGTGAAAAATTATAAAACCTAAAGTGCCAAAAAAAGCAATTAAATTCTCGGCCCGAAAGAATTATGTGTGTTTTTAAAGTATAAATTGGCACTTCTGGTGTGGTGCCAAGCACTAGGTACATTATAGCCCTATGGGCTGGTGTCATGCTAGGCGAAGCCAATGCAATGGAAAGCTACATGCGAGCCCAATAGAAGGAAAAAATTTCTAGGTTAAGAAGAAACTAAGGCCCAACTGGGCTTGGGTTTCAGCCAAAGAACTCCCCAGCTTCATTGGTTGTGGTCATTGGGGAAGAAGGTCAGTGTCACCCCTTTAGGTGGCAATGTTCTGGTCAAATAACTCAGAACAAGTCAAGGGCTTCACATGGAACCTCAATGGTGTGACAGAGAAAAGGAAATCTCCACATCCGTAAACTAAAGATCCTCATATTCGAATTGGTGTTTTCGAAATCCACAGAATTCAAATGAATCTATGCCAAATTCATAACCGGTGATGACTGAAGGTCATTGGGGATAGTAGCCGTGGTGGCTGGGCATAGATGCAGGCCATGCGTGTGACACCATGAAGGGCGTCAGGGTTTTTGGGCTGGGTTCCAAAGGCTTGGAGCTCCGGGCAGATATTTGATGCAAATCATGGCAATATAAATTCACATAATTCAACAATCTAATACAATTTCTGCTATGTTATTTGATTTAAGACCCAATAAAGTAGTTTTTTAAAATCAACAATCTAATACAATTTCTGCTATGTTATGTAGTTAACGACATGCCTAAAATTACACCTACCATTATACTTGACAAAAAGAGCCTTAAGGCCAACGTTTTCTTGGTTGGTATCATCACATTGAGAATGTCTCGAAGATGAATTACATATTGTATATTATCAAGCAATCCCCTCCTCATGTACCTCATGAGAAACTAGCTTTAAAGGAGGAGTGTCACACTTATGCTAGACACTATGAGAATGAATTACAAGCCAAATGCTTAATCCTCACTTCACTTAGTGAGGAGCTTAAGAAGCTGCATAAGCACATGGACACTTCTTGTGCCATGGTTGATAGTTTGCATAAGATGCATGACATTGAGATTAGTAATCTACGATTCTCAAATGTTTGTAAACTATAAAGTGAGTAGATTCGATCGTACTCTTTCAAAGATGATTGACATGTGCTGTGAATTTGAATAAGGTTTCAAAATGACAGTGGGAATGAGAATGCAATCACAAGGAAAAGGTTGCATAAGAAGAAGGCAAGAAAATCCAAAGGAACATGCTTTCATTGTGGGAAGGATGAACGTTGGAAGAAGAAATACAGGGTGCACATTGCAAGCCTTATGACACAAACTTTTGAAGGGCATATTTCTGTCATAGAAAGTGCTTTTACAGTAAGCTCCAATTCTTGGATATTTGATTCAGGTGCTAGTCAACATATCTGCAATACGTTGCAGGGACTAACAGGAAGCAGGACACTATACAATGGGGAGATGATTGTGTGAGTTGGGAACGACACTAAGATCTGTGCAAAAGCAGTAGGCACCTACATGCTTAAACTACCCTTTGGGGAAGTCTTGGAACTTAAAAATTGTTTATATTTTCCTCTATGTATAAAGAATTTGATTTCCATCTCTATGCTTTTACGAGATGGGCACTGAGTATTGTTTGACAAAACGAGTTGCACTTTATACTTGAACGGTCGTATTATCTCTCATAGTAATATGATAGAGGGACTTTTTCACCTAGAGATAAGTAGTGGGATACACTGTATTGAAAGTGGGAATACCTCAAAACCCAAAAAGGGCTAGAGAAAGCCAAGTCTTAATCATATTAAGATTTAGGGTTGTGAAGCATATGTCAAGAAGTTTGAAGCTACCAAGATTGAAGTGAGATCAGTTAGGTGCCATTGTGTAGGATATCCTAGAGAAGCTATGGGATATGAGTTCTACCATCTTGACGACCAAAAAGTCTTTGTCGCCAGAATTGCTAAGTTTTTAGAGGACGAATTTGTTCTCAAAGGAACTACAAGTAAAATGATGGAAATTAATGAGATTAATGATGAACCACAGACAAGCACTCGACAAGTTAACAATCCTGTACCTGAACCTCTAGCTCCACGTAGATCTAAACGAGTCAGCAAGCCACCTAAGAGGTATGGTTTGGATAATGACTTTAGGGAATTGCACCTTGTGGGTGACAATGACACAAAGGATGACCCTAGAGACTACACTGAAACAATATCCGACATTGATTTAAAGAGATGGTAAGAGGCCGTGAAATCCGAGATGGATTCCATGTATCAAAATCAGGTATAGACTCTTGTAGACCCTCCAGAAGGTATAGTACATGTTAGAACAAATGGGTCTTCAAGAGAAAGATATGCGCTGATGGGAACATGGAGACTTATAAGGCTAGACTAGTAGCCAAGGGTTACAAGCAACGAGAAAGGATTGACTATGAAAAAACCTTCTCTGCTGTAGCCATGATTAAGTTCATTCAGATTTTGCTTACTATAGCTGTGTACCATGATTATGAGATATGGCAAATGGACGCGAATACGGCCTTTCTGAATGGCTACCTAGAAGATGTGCTCTCTATGACTCAACCCAAAGGTTTCATGTCCAAGTCTGAAAAGACTAAGGTATTCAAGCTTTAGATATCCATTTATGGACTTAACCAAGCCCCCAGGAGATGGAACATTCGTTTTGACACTAAAATCAAATCGTTTGGTTTTACTCAAAAGGAAGTCGACAATTATGTTTATCAAAGGTCGTTGGGGATGCAGTTGTATTCCTAGTGTTATATGTAGATGACATATTACTATTTGGGAATGACATTGCAGTACTTTCTTTTGTAAAAGTGTGGTTGTCCAAAACCTTCCATATTAAAGATTTGGGAGATGCATCATATGTTCTTGGGATAAAAGCCCTATCGTGATATATCTAGAAAATTAATTGGATTATCCCAATCTATGTACACAGATAAGGTGCTAAGTAGGTTCCAGATGGAACAATCTAAAAAAGGTTTTCTTCCTATGAGACATAGAATTCACCTTTCTAAGTCCATAAGACCTAAGACACCTGAAGAAATATGGCAGATGAGTGTTGTTCCTTATGTTTCAACCATAGGAAGTCACATGTATGCCATGATATACACAAGGCCTGATATCGCATATGTTGTGAGCATTACTAGTCAATATCAATCTAACCCAGGATCAGAACACTGGGCAGCTATCAAGACAATCCTTAAGTACTTAAAAAGAACCAAGGACATGTTCCTTGTTTATGAAGGAGCGACAAAGTTGTGAGTGGAAGCTTATACAGATGCAGATTTCCAATCTAACATCGATGATAAAAGTTCCAACTCCGGATATGTGTTCATTCTAAATTATGAGGTTGTCAGCTGGTAATTATCGATTCCATGATGGAGGCTAAATATGTCGCAGCAGCTGAAGCCGGCAAAGAAGCGTTCTAGATTAAGAAGTTCATTACTGAACTTGGAGTGGTTCCAACCACTACATCACCAGTAACTTTGTACTGTGACAATATTGGGGTGAGAGCTTAAGTCAAGGAACCCAGGGCTAATAAAAAGAACAAGCATTTTGATAGATGCTTTAACATCATTAAAAGATATGTTGCCAAGGGGAAAGTCAACATCCTCAAGGTTGCCTCAGCCGATAACATCACAGATCCACTGACGAAGGCAATGTCTTAAACTAACTTGACTAGCATATGGAAAAGATGGGTATTAGATACATGTGAAGGTGGCTTCGAGTGCAAGTGGGAGATTGTTGGAAGTATGCCCACAAAGCCACTCATGTGATGCAATAGGTTTTGGAATACTTATTGTGTTAAACTATTATATATTTAATGAAGGGCAAAGCTTATTGTTAATCACTATTTATTGTATTATATGTTTAAGCAATAAGGCAATCCAAGGAATGTATTTAATCTAAGAGAGATTGATCTAAGTTAGATTAATCAGACCTTATTCTTATGTTCATTCCTAGAACGTTCCTAGCCATACAATTGCCAATTGGGCATTGACAATTTGCTAAGGTTAATATGTGTTATATTAACTCAAGCGTGAGTATGACTAGTCTCAAGTCATTTAGTGTTGGACACTGAGACAAACACATAGGTGCTCAAAATGGTAATCGAGTACACTTAACTACGATGAAAAGAGAGTTTGAAAATACATGTCATGTAAGACCTTGTAAGTTGCGATATGCAAAGTAGTCCTTTGACCTGAGGCATCGTAGATGTCTAATGGTTAGGTCCTTGATCTTTGATCATGTCACTGGCATTCCATCGAGAGTTTCCATGACATTATTGGGGTCAAGCTATCTAGTCATATAGGCATATGAATACACAAAAAGGGATCTTTAACCTTCCATGGTGGAGATAGAATACTCTGAGATATGATCCGGGAGTCTTTAGCCAAAACATACAAATATGACTTAGGAAGTTTGTTCCAAATCATATTCAATTAAATCATATAGAGAAGTATCACATTGGATAGTAGACATGAAACAAACTATTACTCAAACAATGTCATTAAGAGTATTGTATTAAAGAAGGACCGTATTGCATTGCAATTGTAACTAGATATGTTCTCCAACCAGTTCTACTTAGCTTTGGTAGCCATGACATACTGCTAGGTGTCACTCATGGTTTGTGGAAGCCCTGAAGATTAGCAAACACTAATCTTCATCAAAGGGAGACTTGAAATGTAGTTTCAATTCACAATCAATCGTTAAGAGTAACAATTGCCCACTGCCTCGCTAATTGGAACCTAAGAGATTGTACACCGAGTAAGGATGAAAGTGAAGAAATATAAATAAGATGGATAAGCACTTAAATTGTTTTAATTGAGAATGGTCAAGATTAATTAATTATACGAAAGGTTCATATTGGCTTTCAAGTTAGTTTCGGGTCTCGAGGCCCAAAAGGGTTTTGGTCCCCAAGGCCCATTTTGTTTAAGCTGTATGACAACTAAAACAAAATGGGCAATTAGCCCAATAACTCAATGATGGCTGGCCATATGGTGAGTGGTAGTGAACTTGGCGTAATTGCAAGTTTGCCACTCAAATGTGAGGTGCTATAAAAGGAACTCTATAGCTTTACCACATCAAGGGTTTTCATTGAGGCAAAAGAGCAAAACTCTCTCTCTTCGTCTTCCAAAGAAGCCGGCCATACTTAGAGAAAAAATAGCTAGCAATCTTCCCTCCTCTAAGCCATCCATTTCATCTTCACACCTTATCCTTGGTGTGGAGAGTTTTGGTGTTCTTAGAATTCCTCTCATCAAATCTTCAAGGAACAAAGGAGAAGCAAATAAGAAACCATCCAAGGAGCAAAGGAGGTGACTTGAAAGGGCCTCTACTTGGGTGAATCCCTTGGGTAAACAAGGATGAGGTTCAAGGGTAATGAAACTCAAACTCTCTCTTCTCTTTAATTTGTTGAAGAATCTTTTGGTTCACCATTCACTAGGCTTTGAAAGTCATGGGTTTTAGAATTATTTTTTTAATGCATGCCTACTTTAAATTGCTATTAGTTTGCTTATGTGTTCAAATGTTTTCACATATTCTCAGCTAGGACAAACCATTTCCCTCATGGGGTTTGTGTGAGTGATATGCCACATAATTAGGCATGTGATGGGATTTATGTGTACTTAATGATTTTTTTTTTCTAATTGTGCAGATGTCAAACCTTATTAGAAGTTGTAGGGCGGTGACAACTGCACCCATTTTTTTTTCTAATTGTGCAGATGTCAAACCTCATCCGTTAACTGCCACTGCTCCAACAAAAATTGACCACGTGTCAATTGATCTGGTTAGTCTCAGGTCTCCCAGGCACCAACCTCATTAGCCTCATCAATGGCGCTACCTGTTAGCACTGGGATAACTGTTTTTTTTCCTATTGTGCTTGGGTGAATTCTCCATATACACTATTCTATGTGATATTGGATTGCCTAATGATGCTAGAAGAGTGATCATTAGTTCTTTGTAGGGAACAACGTGTCTCTGAAAATGTTTGTTCAATTTTTCTACTTAATTCCTAGTTTTACTAGTTTAATTTTGTTCAAAATTTGAGCTGCAGCTGCACTAAGTTCGATCTTTAGTTAGTTAGGTAAGTAGAAAAAAAATGTGCAAAGCGGACGTATCATTGTTCTTTTGAAATGCATATGCTTGCATGAACTAAAGTCATTGTTGTTTACTTATGCAAATCGCTGATTTGGATTGTATTAACATTTTGTAACAGTGCATACGATTTTTGCAAAGTAGAAACCTTAAAAGGAATACCAAATATGAAATATAATAAGAGTTTGGTTGCTGAATGACATTACAAATTAGTAAAGAATTGCCTAGTGACAGTTATTAGTTTTGAGGCGACTGTGCTAGGATATTATCCACAATTCCTTAGTTTCAAAAGTATTTGGTTAAGGTGTTGTTATGATTTTAGACTAATTATTTGGCGGTTGAGTGTGTGATTAAGCCCTTTTGGTTTAGCAATGAGCAAGAGACATGTTTCAGGACATAAAATGGGTGGTGGCTATCATTGTTTCAGGACATAAAATGGGTTGTGTTTTTCTCATGCCTTTTCATCAGGTATAATTTGTGTTCATATTTCAACTTGTCCATGGTAGAGTAGCAGAAAGACAGTGCTATAAAAGCTAATTGTGACACACCCGTACCCAAAAGTAGCGCACTTGGCTACGTCACACTCGCGTGACGGCCAGCGTGCCCTACTTTCGGGTACGAAAGTATGGCATGCGGGTGTGTCAAAATGTTTGAGTTATTATGCAATTGAATGTGTCTGTTAGTATGGTTATTTATGTTGTGTTTCATCCTTATCCTTAATGCCTGGTCCGTCCTTTTCATCACTGCTCTTGAATACGTTCTTGTTTTGTTATATGTTTTTAGATTCCAAATGTTGTGATGTGCCTCGACAGATGGTAATTAAAGTAGAAATTTTTTTTGGTTAACGTAGTTTTGTTATTTTAGGTTTAGCTTGTTAAGTTATGTCATTTAAGGATTAAAAAGTTATAATATATACTATTTATTGTTGTCATCGTTTTGAACCAATTATTAAACAGTTGTGATCATTGTGTTGGATCCATATATTGTTTATGTTATTTTTAGGGTTTTGGGAATTGTTTTCATTATAGGGAGGTTATGCCGAAATTTTAGTAGGATTTGTTATTAGTTTTGGATTAACGTCAATTTCACATTTCTTTGCAACCAAGAAAAACACCCGGAGACCTTGTTGCCCGTTGAAGACGACGAAGATCACCCCGGTGACCAACGAACGTATCATGATTGAATACGACGACCAACATCGGGCTGCACTATTGGCGGAGCAGCATAGCGCATTGGCCCACGACATTAATCACCTCTATCGGACCTATTGCCTTATGCAATGGAAGTCTTGAAAGGCGATGCCAGACAAGGTGAGGATGAAGGTAAGTGTATGGTTGCCGGTAAGTGTATGGTTGCCGGTAAGTATCCTACCTTTTAATTATTTTTCCTTTAAATTTTATATATTTATATTACTTAATGTATGTAATTAATTTGTTACATTGCAGATGAACTATAATTTCGACGACATCAACGAGGATATGTTGGCGTACGTCAACAGGGTTTTCGCTGAACGGTACAAGTAGTGGAAGAGCGACCTACACCAATATTTTGAGACATTTGATGATCCGCAGATCGCTCTTGAGGAAGGTTGCCCGAAGAAGTTTGTGGAACGGGACGATAATTGAGCGTGGCTCTGTAGTCATTTTTAGGAGCCCGGTTATGTAATACCTTTTTCATATTAAGTTTAAAAGTATAATATGTTTCTCACTAATTTTTATTGATTTTTTATAGTTCATTTAAATTTGAACAAATACGTTTATTTTTTGTATAACAGAAGAAGAGGAAAGCCAACAAGAGCAATCAAGAGAAGAAGACTCTTCTCCACCATTCCGATTCGAGGCCTTTTTCATATATGATGAACGTGCGACGGCGGGTAATAATAAAGTTTTTCATATTCAATTTTTAATATGTCATTAATATTAAAAAAATTTTTGTACTAACATTTTTCTTCTCTTGTTCTATTCAGAGGGGGTTCAAAATTTCCGGAGATCAATGTCTTTAGCGACGTTTATGTTCGACCCGGGGATGAGTTGGCCAAGTCCTTTCATGTAAGTATACTTCAATTGTAAGTATTATCTTACACATTCAAGTTTCATGGTTATTATTTGAATGTTATAATTAATATTTGATGTTATATTACACAGGCAACGATGATGGAGAAGAGGTAGTTGGTTCTTCAGGAATCCGCTTTTCAGCTTCCTGCTAAGAGTTCGCTCCAGTCTGTGGATCCCCTCGAGGATGCAAGGTTTTAGATCCTTACGGAGACATTGGATCAAAATCTCGGTGGAGGCTGGGGATGTATTGTAGAGGGATAGGGAATGCTCGGCGGCGGGAACCTGGAGCCCCTTCATCATCGCAGTCAAAGAGTCACGTGACAACTTTGACAACAGAGGTGGGGGACCTTAGGACTGAGCTCGCCTAGTATAGGAACAACATGTCACAGATTGTACAGGCTCTCAGTCAGTCCGGCATTCGTCCCCCTGATCTTTGTCCTCCGTTGACATCCGAGCCCTTCCAACCTGAGCATTCCCACAACTTTACCCCTTCGACTTCTGAGCCCATTCACAACGTCGAGACCTTCTAGCTGCCTCCGAATGACGAGCCCGTAGATTACGCCGCATATTTTCTTAATTTTTTTACTCTCTTACTTTTTGAACATTTTTCTTGTACATACATTTGTTTTAATTTAAATATGTTATTTTTCTCTTCATTATATTTTTTAATTGCAATTTAATTTTATTAAAAAATTAAAAAAAAACAGAGCTTAAAATTAAATTTAAAAAATATATATTTTTATGTTTGCTCGACGAATACCTTCGACTCGCAAAACTCTTGTGACTGACAAGGTTTCTTCGCGCAAGAATAAACTGTCATTGCGCAAACTTTTGAGAGATGAATATTAGTTGTCCCACGTTTGTATCCTAGTATTTTGTGGGACAAACACATTTGTTCCTAAAAATTTTGTGCGATGAAGGCTAAACCATCAAGCCGTGTTGTTACAACCATCGATATTGTTCGTCGCGCAAAGTCTTTCTTCACGATCTTTGCGTGACGGATTATGCGCGACGAAGTTTCTTTCGCACAGAAGTTCGTGCGACGGAAATACACTTTGCAGACAAACTTTGGTTCGTCGCGCAAATAGTAAAACGTAGTAGTGTTTCCTTAAAAAAAACAGTTTCTTGACTTAGAAAGAATGACACTTTCTTGAAAGATTAACACTTTTTTGAATTTGTGAAAGAATAACAATTTCACAATAACGATACTTGGATACTGCTGTTGCGATCCATGTCTTTCAGATCACCTCAAAAATTTGCTAGCTATTGTGTTTGTTCTTTTACATTTTATTTGATTAAAGTTTTAACCATTCACAAAACATGCATAAGCTAGTTAGTGATCACACATTATTAGGCCAATTTTTTTTTTTGCACCTTTCTCACAAAATGACTTTGTTTTATAACTATTCTACTTATTCTCCCGATGACTTTGTTTTATTTTTGCAACTTCTATTTATTATCACTACTTTTTAAAATAGGTACAAAAGAAGTTCCAGATGAGAATTAATGTTCAAGGATAGTTGATAAAAGCTAATATTTTATACATGTTAGCAAAACGAGAGACAAAAATTGGCTGTTATTAATTGTATACTTTTATTTAACTTTTTTTTTCCATTGACACAGAGGCGGAGCCACAGTGGTGTCAATGGGGTCGCACGACCTCTTGGAAGCCATGGAAATAACCTTGGAGCTACTGGTGCGACCTCTTGGAGTTGCACACCACATGCTCGACGATTTTTTTAGAACAACCTGGGCAAAACGACGTTGTTTTGGCCTAGGGAGTTTTTTTTTTAAATGACCTGACCAAAACGACGTCGTTTTGGACCAGGTCTGAAGAAAAAAAAAGGACCAGCGTGTTCCCTCAGGCCCTTTTTCTCCACAAATCCGAATCCTCCATTTCAAAAACCCCAATTTTCTTTTGTTTTCTCCTCCTCCAACCCTAAGTTCCAAACTCATTCCCCCCCCCCCAAACCCTCAACTCCATCTCCTCCCTTGCTGCTGTCGTTGAGGTGTCTTTGTGCTGCCGTTGCCGTCGCTGTGGTGGTGGTGCCGCCAGCTACTCTCTTTGTATTTGCTCATTGTTATTGTGAAATTTCACAATTCAAGTAAGTTCTAAACCCTATGTATGATATATTTAATATAATTCATATTTATTGGTGGTTTGATTATATTGGTGGTTTGATTATATTGTGAGTTTTTATTTTCATTATTTTGTATATGTAGAATATATTTAATTTAATTGAAATTCAATTCATATTTATTTTGATTATATTGATGGTTTGTTTATATTGTGAGTTTTTATTTTTATTATTTTGTATATGTAGAATATATTTAATTTAATTGAAATTCAATTCATATTTATTTTGATTATATTGGTGGTTTGATACATTTAATTTAATTGAAATTCAATTCATATTTATTTTGATTATATTGATGGTTTGTTTATATTGTGAGTTTTTATTTTCATTATTTTTGTGCCATCCCACATCACCCAAGGGAGTGATCCTTAAATTTATATTCTCATCCCTACCTAGCAGGAGGCCTATTGGGCGCTCACTGGCTTCGGGTTCCGTAGGAACTCCGAAGTTAAGCGAGAAGGGGGCTAGAGCACTCCCATGATGGGTGACCCACTGGGAAGTTGCTCGTCAGTTCCCAGAAACAAAACCGTGAGGGCGTGGTCGGGGTCCAAAGCGGACAATATCGAGCTACGGTGGTGGAGCGGGCTCGGGAAGTGGTCCCACCTAGGCCGGGATGTGACAATTTTGTATATGTAGAATATATTTAATTTAATTGAAATCCAATTCATATTTATTTTGATTATGTTGATGGTTTCTTTATATTGTGAGTATTTATTTTGAATATTTTGTATATGTAGAATTATTATGGAGCGGTTTTTTAAGAGAAAGTCATCATCGGGTTCGGGTTGTTCGAATAATGTTGATAGTTCAAATACTGTTGGTAGTTCAAGAACTCCAAGTTCAAGACAAAGTCAGTTAGATGGTGTTTTGGGTAATCTTCAAGCGGATCCTGGATTAAGAACTCTAATGATAGATTATGATGCTAATATGAGAGGTGAGGTCCAAAGATCATATCTACAAAAAGGACCTTGTCAACCTAGAGGTTATAATCTCCCAATAACTAATATGTCGGGAATTAATTGACGCTTCATTCCCCAATGGTTTGATGAGTTTGATTGGTTGGAGTATAGTATATCTAAAGATGCGGCATTTTGTCTCTATTGCTATCTCTTTAAAACCAATTTTGAACAAGTGGGTAGTGAAGCTTTCACTGGAGATGGATTTAAGAATTAGAAGAAAGGGACAAAAAGATTTAAGTTGCATGTTGGACCGGTTGGGAGTGTTCATAATAAGGCTAGAGAAGCTGCTACAATTTTGATGAATCAAGCTACACATATTGAAACGGCAGTGAGCAAACACTCCGACCAAGCTCGTAAGGCTTATCGCACATGCTTGAATGCACCAATCAAGTGCACTAAGTTTTTATTGCGACAAGGTCTTGCTTTTCGTGGCCATGATGAAAGTGCCACTTCAAGCAATAGGGGAAATTACTTGGAGCTATTGCAATTCCTTGCAGATAATAATGATAAAGTTAGAGAAGTTGTGATGGAAAATGCTCCAGGGAATCTCAAATTACTAGCTCCTTGCATTAAAAAAGAAATTGTGAATTCATGTGCCCTTGAAACACTTGATGCTATCATGGATGGTCTAAAAGATAGATTCTTTTCAATATTGGTGGATGAAGCACGTGATGTGTCGGTGAAAGAGCAAATGGCTATGGTGTTGCGTTACGTGGATGACAACGGGCATGTAATTGAAAGATTTGTGGGTATCCAACATGTTACCGACACTACTTCAAGTTCACTAAAGGATGCTATTGACACATTCTTTTCTCGCAACGGTTTGAGCATTTCCAAGATACGAGGACAAGGTTATGATGGTGCTAGCAATATGAGAGGTGAGTTTAATGGCCTTAAAACAAAGATATTGAGAGAACAACCTTGTGCATATTATGTTCATTGCTTTGCTCATCAACTTCAACTAGCTCTTGTTGCCGTAGCAAAGAAGAATATAGACATTGCCTCTTTTTTTTGCAACGACTAATAGTGTGGTTAATCATGTTGGAGCATCTTGTAAGCGGCGTGATTTACTTAGAGGGCAACTTCAAGAAGAGCTTGTGATAGCTTTTGAAAATGATTGTCTTATAACAGGGCGAGGCTTAAATCAAGAAACAAGTCTCAAACGTGCCGGTGACACACGATGGAACTCACACTATGGTACCTTGATTAGCATCATTTCCATGTTTTTATCCGTGGTTCATGTGCTTCAAATGGTTATTGATGATAATCCCAATGAAAGTGTGGGTGAAGCAAATAAGTTAATGAGACAAATACGTACTTTTGAGTTTGTGTTTCACCTTTTCTTGATGAAAGTCATATTGGGACTCACAAATGATTTGTCACAAGCATTGCAAAGGAAAGATCAAGAAATTGTGAATGCAATGGCTTTAGTGAAATCATGCAAGGAAAAGCTACATTGGATGAGGAATAATGGGTTCGATGCATTGGTTGATGAAGTGTCTTCTTTTTGTGAAAAACATCATATTGATGTTCCTAACATGGAGGAGTCATTTATACTTCCAGGGAGGTCAAGGCGTAATGCTCCAATTAAGACAAATCGTCATCATTATCGTGTGGAGCTTTTTATTTATGTCATTGCTGAGAAAATTACGTTAGAGGATCGCTTTAATGAGGTAAATACCGAGTTGCTTATTTGTTTGGCATGTTTGTGTCCGAAAGATTCATTTGTAGCTTTTGATAAACCAAAGTTACTTCGTCCTGCTCAATTTTATCCTGAAGACTTTTCGGATGAGGATCGTTTGGCACTTGAAGATCAACTTGAAGGGATTGGTGATCTTGCAAAAAAAAAATGGTGGAGACAAGGATGCATCAAGTATTCAATTATGTATACTTGCTCATTACATTGTCTTTAGTTTTACCAATTGCAACTGCTTCAGTGGACAGAGCATTTTCTGTCATGAATATTATTAAGGGTCCACTTAGGAACAAAATGGGAGATCTATGGTTGAGTGATAGCTTGCTTGTTTATATTGAGAGAGATATTTTTGCTTGTATTGAAAATGAAGCTATAATGCTTCGTTTTCAAAATATGAAACCTCGTCGTGGACAATTATAGCTTGTAATATTGTTTCCGTTATGAATTATGAATGAAAGTACTATGATTTCATTTTCAATATGTTTTTCCATCCAAAATTTTTATTTGGACTTTTACACTAAGACCCCTTGTGGTAAGATTCCTGGGTCTGCCACTGCTTTGACAAAATGCGTCGTTTATCATACATAGTTTTATTTATTTACACCCCCTGTCCTTTCGAAGTTCACTCACATCTCTATCTAACCAAATGCAAGTTTGGGACACACATAAAGCATGGATAGATGTTGTAGCTATCAAATGACATCTGGCTTGTTAAAAGCTGGTATGATATCTTCTATATATAAGGCCAACACTAAAGTGTATAGTGTTTTTGGTGTAACAAGCTTCAACAAAAATATTTGGACAAAAATGCGCTCCAGACAAAACTTCAAAAGCAGCTCAAAATAATGCATTAAATAATGCAGAGGTATTTTCGTCATTTTAACAGTGTTTTTTTAATAATTAATATTTTTTTGTACAGTTTTTTTAATTGGCACCTCACAATAGATTAGTAATAATGTGAATCATTAAATATTATTTTCTCTATTTTTAAACATGTTCAAAACATCTTAAGAGGCGTGTAATGCCGGTTATAAAGAAAAAAATTTGCACTCGGATAATAATGTGATTAAATTAGTTGTCAAATAATTATTTTTTTTAATTTTTTTTAACAAACGATATTATATACACTAAGGGGAAGAGTGTATAGATAATAATGTAAATAAATTAGTTATGAAATGATTAAATACATTTAATATGTGTAAGTCGCGCATAATAAGTTGTGATTCAAAAAGGAGGGCTATAATTTATGGTCTTCCTTGAAAGAATAATGTAACTATAATTTGTGAAATAGGAGGGCTACATATACGAAATGCATAAACAGTAATGCGATTTTAATAGAGGTTGAGTAATGGAAACCAACCTACAATCAAAGGGGAGCTGATAAGTATCGGTATCACGTGCCCTTGTTGCGGAAAGATTCTCACATTCAACAAGTGACTAATTGAGCCCTTAAATGTGTCTTCGTATACTGATGGAGCAATTAAATGCGTCTTCTTATACATACGGCAATTCCTGACTTCCATGTCTACAAAAATCAAAGGAGTTCATTTTCCATCCACATTGTTTCTTTCGGTTGCCTGCAGGAATTGTCCCCACATTAGTTAAAGCCCTGCGAAGAGATCAGCTCTTAAATCAATATGGCGTCAGTCCAATGACTTCAGCTAATTAAACAACTCAGTTGTTGAAAACATCGCAAATAAATATATACCTCATAAAATATAAATTAGTAATCTAAGTCACAAAACTACGTATCCCTAAGTAAAACATGAATCCATAGTGTCCTATACATGAAATCTTAAAATAAAAAATAAGCAATTTTCGAAACAATGGATTTGGGTACATGTCAAAACTTAATTTCTGCTTGAATTAATCAGACGGAATACAAGGTGTGGTAGGATAGCAAAAACTTACCCAAATTTAGAGAGATGGAGGTATTTATAGGAGGTGGCCGGCCATGAGGTTAGTGTTTTATCCTACTAATGACGCTATTATACTGGCTAAAATATGCTAATATCTTGAGATAATGGTAAGAATGTCCCCAATTTATTGTGACAAAAATTACTTACTTGACATGGTTGTCTTCAATTGGGATGGTATTAAAGATGAGATTTAGTATTTAATCTTGTCTTTAATCTTTTGATTTTTCTATGCCAATTGAGCAGGGAGCAAAGCATAAGTTTACCGAATTTTGAAAACTCAATTTCTTACTTGATATGGTTGTCTTCAATTGGGATGGTATTAAAGATAAGATTCAGTATTTAATCATATCTTTAATGCCTTTGATTTTTTTGTGCCAAAAGCAGGGAGCTTTCAGTAGTGTTAGTTCGCTGCTTGAACTTCCATAGTTGGCTGCACGTGGGAGTATGTCTGCCCATTTAATGAGGGGAATCTTGTCTTTCTTGAGAAAAAGTCCATGTGTTGCGCCTAGGATTTTTGAGATTATTTTTTGCTCCATAAATCCCCCACACTTGCTAGGTTGCGCGCTAAAGATGGAGTGGGTGTAGAAATCTCAAGTTGCTTCGGTAAGGAGAGAGTTGTTTCCTAATTTGATGTGGTTCTTCCAATTTGACTTGGAAATAAATTATTCTAGAAAAGCGAAACCAATTGCCACTAAAACCTACTACTAATTATAGATGCAATCGCAAAAATTAATTTTTGAATCAGTTATCTTTAATAACACTAGGACTCATCTGTATTAATTAACGACTTTGAACTACTGAGAATTGTATTATTTTGCTGAAAGAAAAAACAGTGAGAAGTATTAGTTAAACACCAAAAAAAAGTAACCACAATTCCAGAATCTAAACTAAATAAATAACACCTTATTTACGAAACCATTAGTGTGAACACATAATGTGAACAGAGAATGACGGTCTGGGCTTATCCCCATTATAAATAGGGTTCAAGGTTAGAACCTATGGAGCAAGTAAATCACACGAGAAAGAGAGAAAAAAAGGAGGAGACAAGTGAGCGTGATCATCCCATTTAACATGACAGCAATCCTACCAAACCCTTTTACATGGAAATCTAACAGCAAGGACCTTTTCTTGGGCTACGCAACAGGGATTCTCCAATTCACTGGAAAGGGTGCGGACGCATTATTCACAATCGAGAGTGGACAAACCCCCGGATACGTGAATATCAAGTGCAAAACAGACGGCAAATACCTTGTAAAGGCGTCGGGTCAAACTGAACCGCCATTGATGATCGTGGCCACCGCTGACACGCATAACGAAGATACGACCGATGAATATTGCACGTTGTTCGAGACTGAGTGTGCCGGATCAAGTAACCCCACAGTGGAATTCCGAATACGCCATGTGCACAGCAAACTCTATTTATGCCCATACAAAAAGCAAGGTCTAGACGGTGTCCTCTGTGCATTGAATCCCACCATTGCCACCAATCAAGTAGATACCTTTACAGCCGTTGCGCCTCCTGCCGCTGCGCCTACTTGCGTTGCTCCTCCTTGATCAAATTACCACGTGATGTTTGTGGGTAACATCTCTGGAAACCCTCACGAGACTTCACTCGTCCTATACGGGTCACCTATGGGTTTAAAAGGCTTGTTGCATGCGCTAAATGCAATCGAGTTCCCTGCGAAAGTGGCATTAATTTTCATCACAAGTTTTTCATGTTTTTTTTTTCCTTTTTAAAGTATTTTAGTTTCAATGAATGGCATGTATTAAACCAATAAACAGAGATCGCATGATCGCATCATATGTGGTTGTGTCCTTTGTGCAGTAGTGTGTTCAATAAAAGTTGTGTTTCTTGTGATATCCGATGGGGTGTAGGGTGATATCTTGCATCAACTTAGGGGTTTAATATATTTTCATGCATCTTAAACCAAACAATATGACAAGCCTGAGAAAACTTCGTGAATATGAAAATATAAAATTTCCGTAAATGTGTCCATAGTTTCCGTAAAGTTGTCCATATCATTTTCTTCCTCAATCAAACAATGGTCATAAATCATTAATAACGAACTCGATCAAGGATCTTCCGATGGCAATTTCAAGTTCCGATAATTTTCTAATAGCATCTCTAATAGGAGACATTAGGGCATCTGCACTGGAGAGATGCTAATTGATGTGAAAATCATATTTACACCTGGTTTTACAATTCTAGAAGTGTTGAGGCTTATTTTAATCTGACTGGGGAGCACGACAGAGAGAGGAGAGAGAGATGTGGTTGTAGAGTTGTGCAGAGGATATGTTATTCCCCTAAAGCAGTGCCTTTATTTATAGTAATAAGGGAGGGAAGAATCCTACCCCTCCAAGGAATACAAGTCCTATTAGGGAAGAATAACTAGTATTAAATCTTATCTACGATTTACACAATCACACTTAAATACAATGTTTATTGTAACAACGCGTTCCTGAATTTATGGAACTGAAGGGCTTTTTGATATTTTCACTTTGGATTTGGTCAAAATATTTTTGAAATGTGCTTTCACTCAAAGGCTTCACTTTATCCTCGATAAAGCAGGACAACACCTTATGGGTGTAGTTCAACTGATGTGCAAAGATTTCATCTGAAGGATGCTCTATCTCGAGACCGAGACAATATCGAGTCTTTCCTAGATGTTTCATCTCAAATTTCAACTTTAGGTGTGCGGCAATTCCCTCGAGCTATTTAAGAGTTCCGATGAGGTTCATGTCGTCGACATAGACTACAACAATCCCAAAATCGGGATTGAACACCCAAGGGCATAGTTTGTTGTTCACATATCCCTGACTAGTCAAATACTCACTCAGAAGATTATACCACACTCTTCCTACTTACTTCAAACCATAGAGTGAACGCCTCAGCCGAATTGAGAGCGTGTTCCGGGGTTTGGAAATATTTGATCCAACCAACTTAGGTCATTCGAAAACTTTCATATAAAGTTCCGTATCAAGATCCCCATAAAGATACGAATTTACTGCATCCATCAGCTGCCTACTCAATTTTTTGAAAACTACAAAACTGATAAGGTAGCAAAAATTAATCACATCCATAACAGGTGAATAAGTTTCGTCATAGTCAATCCCGAGACATTGTGAGAAGTCTTGAGCAACAAGATGAGCTTTGTAATGCACAATTTCATTCTTCTTATTACTCTTCCGAATGAAAACCTACTTGTAGCTAATGGGCATCACATGTGGAGGAGTAGGAGCTACGGATCCAAACGCCTTACATTTTGCAAGTACGGATCCAAACGCCTTACGTTTTGCAAGCGAATTGAGTATGACTTGGATTGCTTGTTTTCAGTTTGACCAATCAGTTATATGTCGATATTCATCAACGGATCGGGGTTCAATGTCATCCCTCAACATGATCTTAGTAGCTACTACATATGTATTGCATTGGTAATGATCATCTCATTTCTACACCAAACATCATCCAAGCTAGCATAATGGACCAAAATTTCTCGATTGTCGGGTGGTGGATTCGTCTCTTTAATGACACTTCCATAATCTAGAATTTCCTCATGAGTTGGATAGATTGAGTAGGCGACAGTCAGATTCACAGTATGCTCAACACACTGTGCCGTGGGTTTCCTCCTTGGGAATGTGAATCCTTTGAACCAAGTGGTTAACCACGCTTTTGTGTAAGGGCAAAGGATTGGCTTGCCACTAATGTATATGGATCGGCCAAAGCGACTTCCTGGGCCTCCAGAGGGAAGTCCATAGTACATTTGGTACATCCATTTTTGAAGGCACATTTGCAGCTAGAATATGTGATCTTGTCACTCGCATTAGATCCGTGAAAGCATCTGGCATTCTCTGAGCTATACTCTAAAGATCTAATATATGTTGCACTTTAGTTTTAGACTACAGGGTGCGGGGATCTAAATAAGACAAAGTGGAGTCATCCACGATAATTCGTGTCGTTCTTTAGGAATGATCATGTTTTTATCTCCCCCTAATGACGGGAAGACTATCTCATAGAAGTGATAATTTGCTAAACGAATGGTAAAAAGATCGCCTATCAAAGGTTGTAAGTAACGAATAATTGAAGAAGAATCATATCTAACATAGATTCTCATCCTCCGCTGAGGCCTCATTTTTGTACGTAAGGGCGGCAAAATCGGCACATAGACTGCACAACCAAAAACACGCAAATGCGAAATATCGGGTTCATATCCAATAACCAACTGAAGAGAACTATATGGTTGGGTCGCAACAGGCCTTAGGCGGACCAACTTGGTTGCGTGCACAAAGTTTTATTTAACCTTTTTACAACGAGAATAATATTCAGCTACAACCTTCAAGAGAGCACGGCAAACACGCGACTAATGGTCCTTCAAACTGCATTGGTAGCACATATCCGCATCTATGGTGTCAAGTGCTTTATCCTTATTCTTGAAGTTTGGGGCCTTGGGAGTAAGGTTAGAACACTTCTGAGCTCGTCTCCTCCCTTAGATGGGCATTGGCTCTATTAACCTTGATGAGGTAGCTTCCGACCGCCTATACCACCTTTATGTTGGTGTTTTGGGTGTTGGTTTCTGTTATAGTGTGTTTCAGGCATAACAGTGGCCCTAGTAGGTCGAGCTTGATGATTCTTCATCAACAGGTGATTCTGCTTTTAGCGAGAAGTAAAACAAAGATCAAATAAAAAAACTTAGTGAACTTCTGAGCCCTATATTGTTACTAAAAGACAATATTGGTAGCAGAGTCTCCAGGATATCTTCTTTGGTCAAGTTCTCGTTATAGAATTTGAGAAGTGATTGGATTCAACTAACTTCGAAATTATATTCATTCACAAACTCAGCAAGGTACTCGGTTTGCAGTGCATCATAAATGTATCTTCGGATGAAGACCATGGCAGTGGCTTTTTCATCTTTGTCAACTGGGTTATCCATCTTATGTTCAATGATGGGACACAAATTGTTTGTGACGAGGTGGAGCTTCACATCTTGGACCCACTTGAGGTAGTTTCTTCTAGAGACCTCTAAAGCGGTGAAGTCAAGTTTGTTCAAATTTGACATGTCCCCATCACATAATAAATGGAGAAGAATGTGGTTAGTGTAATGGAGAAAAAATCAATTCATTCACATAGGAGTAGAACATTCAGGTTCTAATAGACATTTATTAGCTTAAAGTTATGTGAAAAAACCTTCGGGGTTTCATGGGTGATATTTTTAATGAAAACTTTAGGTTTTCAAACAAGGCATGTTTCTAGAAATTTCAGGTTTCAAAAGAATTATGAGCTTCAGGTTCATATGTTCCTGTAGACAAACGCAAATATATATACAAAAATATTCCACAAGAAAACATGCAAATAGATCTTTAGGGTGTATCATTATAATTGAATTAATTATTTGGACAACATGCTAAAATTAAAGTGTGGGTGAAAAATTATAAAACTCAAAAGTGCCAAAAAAAAAAGCAATTAAACTCTGGGCCCGAAAGAATTATGTGTGTTTTTAAGTATAAATTGTCACTTCTGGTGTGGTGCTAAGGACTAGGTACATCATAGCCCTATGGGCTGGTGTCATACTAGGCGAAGCCAATGCAATGGAAAGCTACATGCGAGCCCAATAGAAGGAAAAAATTTCTAGGTTAGGAAGAAACCAAGGCCCAACTGGGCTTGGGTTTCAGCCAAAGAACTCCCCAGCTTCATTGGGTGTGATCATTGGGGAAGAAGGTCAGTGCCACCACTTTTGGCGGCCATGTTCTGGTCAAATAACTCAGAACAAGTTAAGGGCTTCACATGGAACCTCAATGGTGTGACAGAGAAAAGGAAATCTCCACATCCGTAAACTAAAGATCTTCATATTCGAATTGGTGTTTTCGAAATCCACGGAATTCAAATGAATCTATGCCAAATTCATAACCGATGATGACTGCAGGTCATTGGGGATAGTAGCCGTGGTGGCTGGGCATAGATGCAGGCCATGCGTGTGACACCATGAAGGGCGTCAATGTTTTTGGGCTGGGTTCCAAAAACTTGGAGCTCCGGGCAGATATTTGATCCAATTGATGGCAATATAAATTCACATATAAAACCGTTGTTTTGGAAGACCCAGATTGCATAATGATATTGATGAACCGGTTTGATGTATAAAAATTCCACATCAGATTCTTAAGCTCGGCTATAAGAGCATGCCGATAATGTATTGTAACTTATTTTAATTTGACAAGAAAGAGGGGCCACAACAAAGAGACGGAGTAGGGAAAGAGATGTATTTGTAGGGTTGTGCAGAGGATGTGGTTATTTATAGTAATAAGGGGGGGGGGGGGGAAGAATCATTCACCTCCAAGGAATACAAGTCCTAATATGGAAGAATAACTAGTATCAAATCTAATCTAGGACTTACAAAATCGCACTTAATACAATGTTTCTAACAAAAAAAAAAGATGAACTATTCATGAGAATGGTACAGTACTATCACAACTGAGAAGCTTTGGCAACTTGAAGCAGTTGATCAGTCTTCATGAAGTGAAGTTCATCCCCTCAAGAATAGGAGGCGAGCACACGCGTGAAGTGTCAATTCCGTCAGAGAGTACTCTTGGGTTCTTTTCCTTCAATAATCGAGCTCGGAGAAGGAAGGGATAAGAGTGGGAAAGTCCACAAATTATAGTTAAATTATTCTTTCAAGGGAGACCATAAATCAGAAATCCATATCATACCAGCTTAACAAGCCAGATGTCATTTGATTGCTACTACACCTGCTCCTTCTTTATGTGTGTACCACACTTGCATTTGTTTAGATGAAATATAGATAGAGATGTAAGTGAACTTCGATAGGACACAGGGCGTAAATAAATAAAACTATGAATAATAAACGATGCATTCTGTCAAAGAACAGAAAAGTTAAACAAAAGTGGACAAATAATAACAGGCAATTGTTTTTCTCCTTTTGATAACATGTATAATATATCAGCATTTAACAACTTTCCTTGAGCTTCAATTCTCATCTGTAACTTCTTTTAAACCAATTTTAAAAAGTAGCGATATTTAAAAGATAGACGGTATGATTGTTGAGGTTGTATCACAAAACCCTTTAGAAATGGGAAGTTGCCCTCCTTAGAAATCTTTGCAAGGTTTATTAAACCTTTGACGTTGGACTTTAACTTTCACATTCTCACAAGTGAAAGCTAGAATATTATTTGGCCACTGAATTCGGGTTTAGGTAAACGATAGCAAAGCAACACACGTCAAGTAGCTCTTGCAAATCTTTTTTGTACTTCAATCTGACACTTAAGAGCCTCGAACAATGAACTTGTTTTATTTTCAGTGTATTACCGTTAATTAGTATTCAGATGCTCCTAGGGAGAATAAGTAGAATAGTCATAAAACAAAGTCATTTTTTGAGAAAGGTGCAAAAATAAAAATAGGCCTAATAATGTGTGATCATTAGCTAGCTTATGCATGTTTTGTGAATGGTTAAACTTTAATCAAATAAAATGTACAAGAACAAAGACAATATTTGCACATGCGTTCTACATGTACGAAAATTGAAAACCAAATCAAAATTCCTAACATTGGTTAGCTGTATGAAGGATGATATCCAGTAATTGAAGGATAATGCACATTATTTGATACATGCAAATTAATGTTTATTAACCATTTCTTGAGAATGATAGAGTACTGTTATAGCTGAGAAGCTTTGGCAACTTGATGCAGTTTGTTCAGTCTTCATGAAGTGAAGTTCATCCCCTCAAGAATAGGAGGCAATAACAAAGTGCCCATGCAAAGCGTCAATTATGTCAAAGAGTACTTTTGGGTTCTTCCCCTTCAATAACTCGAACTCGGTGGAGGAGGTTATAAGGGAAGGTTCACAAATGATAGTTAAATTATTCTTTCAAGGGAGACCATAAATCAGTAATCCATATCATACGGGCTAAACAAGCCAGATGTCATTTGATAGCTACAATAAATAAAACTATGAGTAATAAACGACGTATTCTGTCAAATAAAAAAAAGTTAAATAAATGTGAAGTGGATTTTCTCCTGATCTACTTCGTGGGCATTCCGAAGAAATGAATTAGCAGATAATATCTTGAGATAATTGTAAGAACGTCTCTAACATATTGTGACATAGATTCCTTACTTGATATGGTTGTATTCAATTGGGATGGTATTAAAGATAAGATTTAGTATTTAATCATGTATTTAAAGCCTTTGACTTTTATGTGCCAAAAGCAGAGAGCTTTCAGTAGTCTTAGTTCGCTGCTTGAACTTCTAGGGATGGTTGCACGTGAGAGTATATCTACCCATTTAACGAGGGGAATCTTGTTTCTCTTGAGAAAAAGTCCATGTGTTGTGTCCAGGATTTTTGAGATTATCTTTTGCTCCACAAATCTCCCACACCTGCTGGGCTGTGCGCTGAAAATAAAGTAGGTGTTGAAATCTCCTCACCGCTTCCACTTCGACTTGGAAATAAATTATTCTAGGAAAGGGAAACCAATTTCCACTAAAACCTATTACTAATTATAGATGCAATCGCAAAAATTAATATTTGAATCAGTTATGTTTTATAACACTGGGACTCTTCTGTATTAATTAAAGACTTAGAACTACTAAGAATTGTATTATTTTGCTAAAAGAAAAAACAGCGAGAAATATTTAATCTTAGAAAGCCAGCAATCAACTTTAGTATCTCAAGGCTTCACCAAAAAAATTCTGGACTAAAATAACCTTAAACAAAAAAATCCAAAACTGACATAATATAATACATTAAAAAACTCATGGGCATTTGTGTCAGAATATAGAATTATAAAATTTGTTTTAATAACAGAAAAAAAAAGCAGATAACTCCTCCTCCGTTTTAGGAGAGAGAACACCCAACGTGGGGAGAAAAATTATCAAGATTAGCACGTTTAGCTTTTGGTAGGGTAATGACATTCTCTTTTCGTTTCTTGTTTGATGGTGTTGTGACATTGTCCTTTTGCTTCTTTGTTCTTCGTGAGATAGTGCTAACACTCACCTTTGTACTAGTAACTGGTGTTTGGCAATCAAATCCAAATTGGGCAAGTTTAGCCTCTGTAATCTCAAATGCTGATAAGAGACACCGAGTAGGATTGTCGACTTTGCATGGTCGCCCTTTTGTCTTAATCTTTTCTTTTGGAGCATTAAGTGAAGTCGTATTTGGGTTCATTAGCTCTTAAATTTTCATCTCAAGCTCTCTTTTCTTATCATCATCTTGTTCTTCATACCACATATTAAATCTTTCTACTCTTGACTTTTCCGGAGGAACTAGTTGTTCACTACTATTTGGCACAATGATAAAATATAATTTTATTTTTCTCCAATGCGGATGAAGAGCATCAAGTGGGATCGGCTTACCAAGCCTTCTATACTCTGCAATCTTGTGTGCACACGACAACTTATGAGTTTAGCAAGTGGGATCGGCTTACCAAGCCTTCTATACTATGCCTTCAATACTTCTATACTCTGCCCTGTTTATAACAATACGCGAGTAAGCATAAACTATAGAATTGAAAATACAAAACCTATAAAGTCTACGATGCTAAACTGTTTAAATATTATATTCTAATTTTTATATTTTTAAAATTCACCCTGACCGTAACATAGCCCAAAATTGACTTCAAGTCCTGCCTAGTTTAGCCATTTATCCATCGGTTTAAGTCACTGCGACAATAAATATGATATAATCACGTAAAATTTAAAACTAAAAACCAAAAAACAATAATAAAGTGATGGGAAAATGTGACCTAGCATCGTAAAATGCATCATATAGAGTTATGAAAAAGTAAGGAGAAATATACCTATTTGAGGTTGTAGTACCAAGATGCATACAATTATCTATCCACGTGTCTATGAACTTATCTTTATATGGAATTAACCAATTGTTTCATATGTACTCAAGAGCATCATCATAATTACTGAACTTAGATTCCATTTCTTGCAGAGAACGCTGATACTCCTCTTCTGTTTCCGAACTCACAAGGCAATTCCAATCTCTATTAAATTTATTCCACTACTTGTTTGACTCAAACATTTTCTTGCACTTTGACAACACGTTTTTGTTAATATGCCATCTACACAATAAATATTGCGCACTAGGAAATACAGACTTGATAGAATTCAGGAGTGCTAAATCTCAATATGTGGCAATAACCCCAGGAAGACAATAACCATGAAGCAATGTCTTTAATCTAGTCAGGGCCCAAGTGTACTTTCCTTCTTTCTCAGCCTCTATATACACAAAAGCAACTGAGAATGTCATATTAGTGGATGTCACACCCACAATTTGTAGGAGTAGAAAACGATACCTCTTAGTCTTATATGTGCAATTCATGATAAGTACATATGAGAATGCTCGTAATATCTCAATACTAATAGGGCGAGCCCAGAAAAGGTCAATCACAGTATCACCACAACTTCTATGCCACTCAACATACTTGTGTTTTGACAACTTATGAAGCAATTGTTGCATTTGTGTCCTCCCAGCAAATTCTTTCAGCCTACTTCGATGCCTAGCATTATATATTGTCCTTATAGTTGATACATTTTGTGCGTCTCTGTTTTTGATAGAGACCAAGATATCTTTGGGCCTTACCAAACTCTTAGACATGTCCACCAACAATTAATTCTCCTCTTTAGAAAGTCACCCTGCAAAAGAATGTCCTTTAAGATACTCTGAAGCAGGATGATTATGCACTCCACATACTACCTTCAATGTCCAATCGTCCTCATCGCCAATATTCATACCTTTCAACAAGAATGGACATCAACATTTTTTCGTAACAGAACTCCTATATTATTTTTTTTGTGTGACCAATCTCATCTAACCTTTGACCATATGCTACAACACACTTGTATGATGGATATGTATCGTTTCTTTCACAAGCAAGTGTTAGTCGAGGGCGACTCACAGTCTTACCTTCACCTATTAAATCAAACCTTTTAATAACAATTACCATATTATTCAGCTTTCCCTGTTCACAAACCAACGTAATTAATGCATCTTTTCCTTTGAATATCTGCACGCAACACATATTTTATTTCGAAGTAAAATTCTAAAATTAACTAACACGTCAATGACACTATAAATTGAAGGGAAATTGAAGGGAAGACTAATATCTTATCTCCTATAAATTGAAGGGAAATTGAAAGGAAGACTAATATCTTATCTCAAAGCTTATCTGCAATGTATGTTCAAGGTTCTAATGCTAGTTCTAGTTCTGCATCGTCCTTGAATACTCAGGCTCATAATCATAATCCTGGTAGTATTGTGGGGACAACCACTGTTATGCCTTATGGTACTATTTCTCATATTCTAGATAATTCTTTCAATAATTTACTGCCACCACCAAATTTTCAACACCCATTCTATCGACCATCATCCTACTTTGTTCCCTGGTGAATCCTATGATATGGTTTTATTGGCAATCCTTGTGATCAAAATAATTCAGGTGCACAGTCTAATGGGGGAATTCAATTTAGGGCTCGAGGATCAAATGGCACTCAGTATAGGGGAAATAATTACAGAGACAACAATAGCTTCAGGGGAAGAGGATATGGCTCAAGCAATTCAAGGCATAATGGTAATAATTCTTGGTCTGGTAATACTAATACCAGGACTAATGTTGTGATAGAGTGCCAAATATGTACCAAAGGGGGGCACACTGTGGCTAATTGTTACCATAGAAATAGTAACTCTTCTAATTCAAGCTTTGTTGTTAATCGCCAAATATGTGGAAAAGGGGACATTCAGCTCTTGATTGTTATCAGCAAAGCAATTATTCATTTCAAGGTCAACCACCACCACCATCATTGTCTGCTATGAATTCTCAACATACTACACAGTTCATTCCTCAGGATACTTTGATTGTTGATTCAGATGCATCTCATCATATGATTGATGAAATCAATGTTTTGACTCAAGTTATACCTTTTAAGGGTTCTGAGAAAATTACCATTGGAAATGGTACAAATTTATCAATACATAACATTGGTTCAACTACTTTACAAATCAATAACCATTCTCTTATTGTTAACAAAGTATTACATGTTAATCATATTGCCAGGAGTTTATTATTTGTGAAACAACTTTGTGCTAATAATAAGAGCTGGTTTATATGTGATTAATTTGAATTCTTTGTGAAGGACAAGAGGACAAGGGAAATAATGTATCAAGGAATGAGTAAGCCTGAATAATTGTTTCAAATTCTTATGGTTCAACAAAGAAGAGGACTACAGTCTATTACATGTAGTCCAGTAGCATATTTGGGAAAAGTTATAAAGTCTGAGATTTGGCATCAGAGGTTGAGACACCCTACACAGGAAATCATGTCTTTCATGTTACAAAAGTCTAGTATTGCAGCTTGAATAGATAATAAACATAGTATTTGTGTTCCTTGTATCCAAGGGAAAATGTCCAGAACTCCATTTCCAATTAGATCATGTACATGTACCAACCCATTTGAAAAATTGCATTCAGATATTTGGGATCCTTCTGATGTAAAGTCTTTAGAAGGATATAGGTATTATGTCACTCTAATCGATGAATATACTAGATATGTGTAGATTTTTCCAATGAGTAATAAATCAGCAGTGTTCACAAGTTTTGTAATTTTGTACTTACTCAATTTGGAAAACATATTAAAAGACTGGAAACAGATGGAATATGAGAGTATGTGAGTACAATCTTCACTTCTTTTCTAGCTAGTAAGGGTATCATTCAGTTTATTTCTTGCCTTTACACTCCA